>JAOUWY010000002.1:11963682-11976206 GCA_025728095.1 Prietella phreatophila | reverse complement strand
AGAGAGAGAGAGAGAGAGAGAGAGAGAGAGAGTTGTGCGGGACACCTCTGCCCACTCATACACATAAACAAAACTTCTAGCATGGGCTGGCAGCATATGTGAACAGTATTCTATAGCATATTGATGGAGACACAGCTAGGGACAAACTGTATGTGTTTTTGTGCATATCATAAAATGGTAACTTGGCTGATAGGTTTCTATAATAAACCCAATCACAGATGAACTTTTAATTCTAAAGGATGACTTGTGGCATAGCAGTGTACATGTGTCTCCAAAGCTGTCATCTTCCAGCTGTGGCCTCAATAACAGGCATGCCATGCATGCCATGTTTCCCCAGATGCTTTAGCATGTTGGGTTACATATGAAAAACTTGAAGCTGACATCAAGCCTGGGTTTGTCTTTGTAGGCCTGAGCTGCATTAATCGTAATCCACATGTACAAGTCATGAGGGCTTGTTGTAGCTCTTGTCCATTTGCATTGACAAGTTGTCCTCCAAACAGTTTCATATGAACTGATATTATTACTGCTCCATCAGGGGAAAACCATACATGACATAATGAAACTTTGAAGCAATGTTTCTGGTATAAATATGCCGATGCTTTGAAAACTTGCATATCTTTCAAAGACTATACCATTTTTCAAAGTGAATTTGCATTCAGAAGAGACCATATATTCAGTTTGATCAAAGAAAATCATGGCTCAAATACTTCACCACACAGTGATGAGAGACATAACTCAAAATTTATTATTGAGTGATTGAGCACAAATCAAATCTCTCTCTCCCTCTCATTCTTTGCATTTGGTTCTAATTTACCTCACCTCCAAGCCAACAAAAAGTCTAAAAAAAAAAAAAGAAATTAACCCAGACACTTTGTAGTCAGAAAATGGACCAATTAACAAAGCAACCAGTGAGAGTGACCAGATGAGGTTTTCATTCTAAATAAATAAATAAATACAGGGAGTCAAGCAGCAGGTTAGATTGGGGCCAGTGTAGTACAGGGCTCAATCTTCAGATGGCAGCCTATCGGTGCTGACAAAATCCACTTGTCTGTCATCGCTGATTCTTACCTCCAGTCATCAATGGCAATCTGGTAAAGTGCCAGAGGCAGGACAGCCAATGAGGAAGAGGGACAATGGAGGAGTACATGTTCAGATCTGCTCTGTATATGATGGCAAGAATGCAGTATAAAAGGCCTCAAAGGGGCCATGGCAGCATTTTGTGCTGTTATTTATTGCGAAGGGATGCTTTATGACTTGGGTGTGTCTGTTTAAAGGAAGAATCAGATGGCTCACTATTGTTTATGTGCCATATGCAGGAATTGGTTGGTGATGCACTGGCCCTTCTGTGTATCTCTTCTGCATCCATAATATCATTTGATGTTAGAGTTCTAGTAGTTTAAATTCACTTGCCATCCAGCTGTATATTTAGAGGAGAAAGCGAGGTCATTCATTTTTTCAATTGCCCACTGCTGGGTATGATAAATGTATTCATTTTGTCTTAATTCATTCATAAAGTGGCACATTTATGCCATAGTCCACGCCTCCATTTCTTGTTGAGGAATCATATCGCTGGAACAAATAACCATTTGATAGCACATATTTAGCAATTATTGGTGAGTTCCAAAGCCAAGTTTCGGATATGTGAAGAGCCAGATGGCCACACTTTCAGCCAAGTGTAATATATGAAATGTTTTCATTTACTCAATTTTAATGACATGCTCACATGCATAGAAAGAAAAATTTATAGCTGTTTATTTTTAAATGATTGAGCAAATCATAGTCTAAAACATATATGTGGCCTTTGATAACCAGTTTGTTGTCTGAATACCTAATAAGAAATTTTTTTTATATATAATATGTAGGAATTGTCACTGTTTATTCTGTATTTATAAATATTCCCAAGCATTGCATGTCTTGGTGTGTTGTTTTTTTTTCCATCAACTACTATAGCATTCAAAACAAGCAATGCCGTTTTGCATTTATAGTATATATGTGTGAAGTAGTATAAAATCAAGGTTTGTTATAATGTTAGTTAAATGCAGCCATTCATTCATCTACAGTAACTGTTTTATTCTTGTCAGGGTTACAATGGGTCCTATTCCAGGAATACTGAACATAAGGCAGGAATACAGATTGCATGGGATGCCAGTCCATCACATTCAATTCAGTTAGGTATAAGCACAGCAAAATAGTTACCCCCATTTTGCATTTAAAATGTAACCTAAGCAGCATTTATATTAATGTAGTATTCTACATTAAGAGAAAGGAGACACATGACTAGGCCACCACCAGTGGACTAAACATCATTAGTCTTAGTTCTCATTAATAAATTCTGCAGTGACGTGTGCAGATTTTTTAAAGTCAGTTTGGAATTGAGCAGAGTGAAATATGATTCTGCCTTGCTCAAGCAGTAAGGGAGTGTTCAAGTGACAGCTCTGTACTGCGTCGGTCAACCTGTGCAGCTATGTTAAACTCAGACACTCAAATGGAAGACTCTTAGATGCAATATCACATTGCCTCCTCTAATAGTCTGGTCCTATGAACAGAGAAAAGTTTTTCATTAGACTTGGAAGCAGGGGTTAATGCAGCACCTCCAGGATCTAAAGACAACAACATCTAGTCCTGGATGAGGTCTTGTCACGAATCGTGATGGAGCGGAGATAGGATGGATGCAAGCGCAATAAAGAACAACAGTTTTATTTAAGAGAGACAGGCAGACAAATCCAAAATGTCATCCATAAACTTAATCAAAAACAGGTGAAGGTCAGGCGATCAGCAAACAGGCAAACACAGGGTTAAGCATGAATCAAAGTCGTGGTCACGGAAAACAGGGTCGATACACAAAACGAGAAACATGAACTATGACGTGGAACTGGGAGTGGATAACCCAGCGTGAACTAACTCTAACATGGAACGTGACAATGACTATGACTACTATACAATCTAATCTACTCTACGTTAATATTCCACTTCGAGTGTAGCTTGGCACACAGCATGATTAACCACGCAACTGCTAACAGCTACAGGTAACACACGTGAATTGACAACACATGACAGGATGGGGCGGAGACATGATATCAACGATAACAAAGACACGTGTCCAAATGGCACTGCTGTCAACATTGAAAAAGCAAGTGCTCGCGCATTAGCTCTCAGAGCACGCTGCTTCACGGGGGAATCATGACAGGTCTAAAATAGTAATTACACGTCACAATACAGCAAGCCATTCCATGCTATCTGTTTTTACCCTTCTTTTCTGACCAGATTATTCTGATCTAAACCTTAATATAGGGACCATGACACTGCAAGGCCACACTTGACCTTACCCCTGAGATCCCTCTGTATGCACTCAGCAAAATTCACCGGTGTATTTCTGTTTCACCATGAAATGGATGTAACTTGTTTGTTTGGGTTGCAGTCACACAATAGCAGGTCCTTACTGCCCTTTACAGGGACTTTGTATCAGATTTCATTCTGTAGACCAGAACGGTATTAAAAGTTCAGAGTTCAGCTTACAGGTTGAGCTGGTTTGCAACTGATACTGCACTAATTCTTAGTTAACTCTTTGTATGGGAAATCAATGTTAGCATCGGGGACAGCAGGAATCCATTATTCTCATGGCTTTCCTATTTAGAAAATGCATTCACTGTCACTGATTCTGCGGAGCAACAACATCTGAAGACTCCATCCTCGGTATGCATGGTTGTATGTTAGGAATGTAAGTGAAAATTAATATGAAGACATTATTTGTAATATAAAGATTATGTGTTCTAAACAGACACAAATGCAAATATGAATAGGAGGTGCACATCTGGTTGAGTTTAGAGGTGTGTGTCAGACTAGGATACAACAAAACAGTGAACAAGTACAAGGTTTTTACTTTCATGCAAGCATGAGCAAGCTGTCAGATATGAAGCTTGCTGTACAAAGAGTCACAAAAAGACCACACTCAGTAATATGAATGAACATTTAGTGTTAATGTTCTTTCATTACTTTATAACATACAAACAAAATACCATCTGCCATGCCAAATGAAACAAACAAACAAAAACGTTCTGTACAATTATGAATTCAAATGATGTACCTGGGGTTTAGGAAGTGTTAGAAGTTATTCAGGGTGAGTGGCTTGAAACAAAAGTGGCATTCTTCATTCGCAGCTCATTCCCCACTGTGCCTCCTGAATGAACCTGCTGCAAACAGCCAGGATCCTTCCCATTGCTGTCCAGTTAACTTTGCCACCAAGCCATGCTAACAAATCACCCACCCAGATTAAAAGATAAGCCCAAATTAATGTAGACATCGCGGAGGAGGCCTGCACTGCTTCCTCTTTGGGAAGTCTTTCTGATTCGAAATGTAAGAAACAGATAGCAAACCAGGAAAATATGTGATATTCTTAAAAATGACAGGAGGATTGGCTTGTAACAAGATCAACAATGAGAAGATCTTAAAATATTGATTCAAAAGGGGCTTCTATGTTAGTGCACTGTGTGACTATATTTTTCTATCTCATTGCAGCTTATTTATTAACTAGTGACTCTATGTGTGTTTGTATGTTTTCGTATGTGCATTCGCATTCATGTTTGCCTATGTGTTGGAGGTCACGTATGATTGACAAGCAGAACAGATGGTGAATAAAGCCCATGCTGCAGATTCCAACAGGGGGAATTCCTGCTTTTGTTTTACCCTTATCTCCTGTAAGGCGATTGGATGAATGTTTCTCTTGCTATGCCGGTCTCTGACCTCTTCTGTTGTCCATGCACATCCTATTAAAAACATATTGTTAATTATTTTTGTCTGGATGAAATTCTTCACATACTAATACATCCTGATTTTAAAGAATTTTTCCAGTATCTACATAAAATTATATATAGATAAACCTGTATGAGCCTATGGCCAATGTTCTAATAGGGTTTTTCTCCCTGTGTCTCATTTTGCACCATGACTCTCTCTCTCTCTCTCTCTCTCTCTCTCTCTCTCTCTCTCTCTCTCGCTCTCTCTCTCTCTACTGATGGGATATTGACAATTCCCCCATTCACAGAGCACAAAGGTTTACTCAGTAGTTTGATGAGTATGAAAATTTATGCAAATTATAGTCTATGGCCTGTGCATTCAGCAGAGTTCAACTATATCAAGCATAGGTGGGATACAGAATTATGTAATAACTTAAAATTCACACTAGCTAAGTTAGTGGTTTGTTATATTGCTGTGCTGCACTTATTCACAACTCTATTCCATATCCATTAAGTGGAAGTTAAGTTCACCCTTTCTGAAAGCTGTGAACTTCCACTTATTTTGGGTGTGAAGTCAATAATACTTATTAACCAGAGCACTTTATCACCACTTTATCCTCATCACTAACCATTTCATCCTGGTCAATGTCATGGTGGACCTGAAGTCTGTCCTGGGAACACTGAGCATGAGGCTGGCGTATACCTTGGATGGGATGCCATGCCATGAACCTATATATAGGCACAGAAACTTCACATAGACTGTAACCCAATCACCACCAAAAACCCACTTAATTCTTTTAACAAGAGGCCAAAAATGTAATTTTCTTCTGTTATGGATGTGTCTATATTCAGCATTGAATTTATTTGTGATGTCACATGCCACAGTAGTGGTTAATTTCTCATATGCAAGTAGACACTCAAGGCTTTAAGAAGTCAAGCAATCGAATCTTGTATTTTATTTGCTGTACTATTTTCAGTCTGGACAGGATTTTGCAGAGTTTTTTTGTAATTGTTGCAGCCAAAAATGGTTCATTTTGCTGTGGCTTTTTTCAAAACTAGTGATGCAGTTGCAGAGTTTTTTGCACCTTTTTTTGAATTGGCAAAATTGAAATCTCACGAAGTTGTTTTGCACAGTCTTTCACAGTCATGTTTGTTGGTAAATTAAGACCTTTTGGCTGTACTCATGTTCAACATGAGTAAATCAAAGAGGGCCTTGTGTTGTGAGGATGTCACATGATGAGTCTTGGCTCAAATCTGCGATAAATCTGAGGTGATTCGGACAAACTGCAAGCTCCTCTGAATGTTGCAGAGTTTACTTGATTTTGCGTTAATTTCTAAAATCACAAAATTGCAAAATCCTGTATGGACTGTATTTTTAATTGTCGACTTACAACAGCTTTGGCTGTGGCTGTGTTGTTGTATAGTGTACTGTGTATTTAATGCAGCATGTCTGAAATTAGAGCAAGCAATTCAAGCATCTGCGTTTTTCCTGCCTGTTTTGCTTAGAAGGCCATTCAGAGTGTGCATGCTAAGAGATGTTTTCCTTGGCCTGCTACCGAGAAAGCACACTGGTCGGCAACTCCTCGGTTTGAAGCGGAGAGGGGAGGTAGAAAAAAACAAGTTGACTCTGACAAATGTGAGCGATTGGACATGCTTTATAAATCATCACCCATATCCTTCTAGACTGCAGGGAAAATGAGATGAGGGGGTAAGGGAGGAACCTTGTGTGTGTGTGTAAAATAGTAAGAGATTGGGTAGATAAAGTGTGATTGTGTGGCTGGTAAAAGAGCACAACTTCCAACTTGCAGAGATATGAGTCGAGAAGGTCAGAGGGATAGTGAATTGACGACACAGGTGCTGTTTATGACATAAAATGAGTTGGCTTAGGATGATGTAGGAGAAGGGGCATTCAGTCTGGATATGTGAGTGTGTGCACAAGAAAACAAGAGGTAGAATGTATAGAAAGTGCATAGAGATGGGGTGTGTGTGTGTGTGTGTGTGTGTGTGTAAAGACCGCTATTCATTACAGGCAGCTGGAAGTACTCAGCTCTGCTGCACAGAGCAAGAACAGTACCAGCCCAGACTCCACTCTCCCCTCACTGAGTGCTACCTCAGTCAAAGCTCCTATAGAGAGAGAGGCCTGCGTCTCACCAGTGGTGTAGCCTCTAAACTAGAACAACACAAAAGGCCAGCAGGAGCACACAGCAGCCCCTCTCAGGAAATCGGCCTTGTTTTGACTGTACGCTACCGCGCTAAGAATAAAACCAGGGCAGGCCACTGTTAGTTCAGACTTCCAATATTCTCCGTGGTGTGCCATGCTTTTAGTGAGCCATATTTTTGGGCTTCTGAGATGAAAGAGGATTTACATGTCAATTACCAGACAACACACAATCTATATTTCCAAGTCCTATTTAGACCAGAAGCCTGTTTCCTTTTTAGGTTGAGATGTTTTAGCTAAGCAAACTCCAAAACATAAAGATACATATGCTTCTTGGTTATAAAATAGAGGAAAATACAGTATGTTGGAACTGGGAGGGATCATAACGTTCTTTAAAAGCAACATGTAAAATGTTACTGTGCACAGCTGGGGTTGAAGGGGTATTCAAAGGAACTGGCAAAAAGAGAAAACAGGTGCTGGAACCCAGCCTGGAATCTCAGAGTTATTGAATACTTCTCCTTGTTGTAACTTAAATACTTTTCTGTCTGGCCCAGTACCTTTCAGTTTAACTGTCTGTTGCTGGTCATGGATGCTTCTTTTTATGGTGGAAAAAAAAGTAATCAGTTGGTATCATTCTCTCTTTCTCACCAGAGGAAAATCAGCAAATTAAGGTAACGTTTTCAACAGGGCATTTGAGTGGATTTGGCTTCCTTTCAAAAAATAGGGCCCCCAGTTTTAGGGCAAGGAGAGGACACTCTTTGCCCTAGAGAGAGAGAGAGAGAGAGAGAGGGAGAATGACACAATCCCCATAAATCTGTTATCAATTATGACAGCTTTGCATTTCCTCCTGACATCTGACAGCATAGGTTGGGCACTGAGCACACTTTATCACCATCTTGACTTTACATTGAAACACATTTTTGTCAGCTATTGGCTATTTGGGGATTTTGAATGAAGAGTTTGAACTAAGAGTTAGATTAAATCAGAATATATGTCTGATTTACCACCTGATGCTCAGTGTGATTCATAATTAGTTTACACTTAAACATTTACTCTTAAAAAACCCCCACAAATTGTGAAAAGCAAATCTGAGAACTAATGAAACCCATGCAAAACTCCACAGAGACAGTAACCTGAGCTCTGGATTGAACCAGGAACTCTGTGAGCTGGCAATGCTAACAGATGCACTATCTTGCTTCCCCATCTATAAATATTGAGCAAATCAATTCTCATTCCTAGATGTTGCTCATGTGCATAAATAACTATTTATGTTTAAGTGATTAGTGGAGTAAATGTAGTCCCTCATTATGATGATAAATTATAAATCATTGCCATCTGTGCTAAAATGTCTACTTTCTCTTGTGAATTTTGGCATCATTGCAAACAAATTGTTGATATTAATGGTCTCTAAAATGGCAGGTCCTAAATTGTGTCCTTAATTAATGGAGTAATCTTCCCATGTCAACAGTCACCATGCTCAACACGCTTCAAATATTAGGACATAAGGAAACACATTTAGGTTTATTATTATTATTATTATTATTATTATTATCATTATTATTATTATATACAGTGGGGGAAATAAGCATTGAAAGTGTCAAAAAAAATTTCAGAAAGCCTATTTCCCATGAGGCTATTCACATGAAATTTTCACCAGACATCAGTATAAACTCAAGAAATCCGGAAATACAAAGAATCTTTTATTTCCAAATCCAAGTCAAATCTCAAGTCTTTGAGTTGGAGTCCAAGTCACATCTCAAGTCTTTGTTCTATTTTTAGCAATAGTTCTTTCAGCTAGTTATTGTAATTAACAATGTATAAGGTTATATAAATTTTTAAATATTAAAAATGATTATATCTACAGAATGTTTTGTATATTTATTCAAAGTTGTGTAAAAAAGCACACAAGGTTTTACTTAAATCATGAATTTAACTTTTATACACAATCAAAAAAAATATTACATCTAATGAGACATGCAAATATCTTTTCAGATTAAATATGAAATACGGTAAACAACAATGTGTAAAATTTTCATTTGAAATTTTTATAGATTTTTCATTTAAATAATAAAATATCAATGAAAGAGAACAGTAATTACATTTTTAGAGAAATTTATTGGAAAATGTACTATGTATAATCTAAAATCTTTAAAATAGACAGTACTGTTTTCTTCTACAGTGAGCAAAGATCTTTGTGTCCAAAGACAATGTTTTATGCAAGCTGGTTACATTTCAGAAAGATCCAATTTGATAGTGCTTTTGCACTAAGCCTATAGTGATGAGGACTCATAATGAGGCCGCCGTGGTTAAACACCCTCTCCACTGGGGCAGTTTTTGTCACATAATGGAGGCTAGGCCAGATGCAAGTGCAGATAAGAGCTTTATTGAACAGATCTAGACAAATCCAAAAATGTGAGACACAGGCGTGGTCAAACAGGCAAATTGGAGGGCGATCTGCAAATGGGCATAAACAAGGCAAAACAGAATCAAAGAACGAGAACAGGATCAAAAACTATTGCACAGAATCAAGGAACAAAGGCTTGGCACGATGATAACACTAATGCAATACTTCACCGTGGCTGTGTGCATGACAGTCTCTTATGTATTGTTTTGTCATTGATATTGTAATTGGGAACAGGTGTGTCTGATTAGTACACAAGAGAAGGTGATGTGAGAGTGTGTAGCTTTTGGAGTTGTAGTCGTTTGCCATGTTTGTAGTTCATGGTGCATTCTGGGAAATGGAGTCACTGGTTGGCCATGAGATGTCAGAACCCCTCTCAAGGGTGCTTCTCCCGAAGCACCAAAAAATACTCCCTCCCCTGTGGCCTATGGGAAAAATGTTCACACAGCCCCTCAGGTTCCAATGCAGCCATTGTCCAACAAGCAGGTTTCCCGAGGAGCAGACATGAGACTGGGGTTGGTTTGCTGGGGTCATTAGGCAAGACACACCTTCCCAAGCCTGTGTCATCAGCTTTAGAAGAGGGCTTGACTTGGTGTGCCATCTCTTCGGCCTTTCTTGATTGTGCAGCGATGTCCTCCATGGAGCACGGGGGCAGAACAGCATCCTCAGCAGAGCTAGAAGGCAGAGTGACATCCTCAGCAGCATAGGAAAATGGAGAGATGTCCATAGATACGTCTGGCATAGTGATGTCTGAAGCAAAGTAAGGTAGCAAAATGGAGCTCTTGGCTGCAACGGGAGGCAGAGAAACATCCTCAGCTTAACAGCGAAGCTGAGTGGCATCCTAAGTTGTATAGGGATGCTGAGCAGTGTCCTCAGTTGAGCAGGGAGGCTGACTGTCGTTCTCCATGGACTCTGCAGATTGAACTTGGTTGGCTGCATCAGCAGACTCAGGTGAAAGCAGAGCTTGGTTGGTCGTGACAGCCACCTCAGGTGGGAGTAAAGTTTGGTTCGCTGTGTCAGCAGCCTCAGTGTACACAGAGGAGGAGGTCGACACATTGACCTCCGATGTGAGTTCAGCTGGTGAGACCACCTCGTGGGTCTCAGGCTTTAGCTCTACAGGGGAGACCACATTGTAGGTCTCAACCTGGAGCTCTGCAGGGGAGACCACCTTGTGGGTCTCAAGCTGGAGCTCTGCAAGGGAGAACACCTTGTGGGTCCCTGGCTGGAGCTCTGGATATGTCGTCACGTTGACCTCTGGTTGGAACTCTGGAGGTGATGTCACCATGTTGACCTCTGACTGGAGCTCTGGAGATGAGACCAGTTTGTGGGTCTCTTGCTGGAGATTTGGAGAGGAGGTTGCCTCATTGACCTCCAACTGGAGCTCTGGGGAGGAGGTCATCTAGTAGTAGGTGGTGAACAGCCTCACAAGTTCACTCATGAGACTGGCCTTCCCCAAAAACTCATCCAGGTTGGGGGCGTACTCTGGATTCCTAAACTCCTTTATCAATAGTCCCACAAACTGAGTTACATTGTGAAGAACATTTGATTCTGTACCGACCAGATGCTCCACTCACTGGCAGGCTTGGCCAATGAGCCGGGACAGTATGAACCCCAGCCACTGGGTTGCGCCAGGTTCAAAAAAATGCAATTGGCAGTCAAACAGAAAATACTCAGGGTAGCTGAAAAATCCATTGTAAGGCTATGGGGGATCCATGGCAACCCACTGAGGAAGCGTGATAGAATTCCGTCTCGGTAGGGTGTCATTTATTGGGTCTTTGGAGCGGTCCTCATCTGGAGTGGCATATAAATCGCCTGGAGATGCGGGCCATATTCCTAGCACTAAAATTCTTTCTTCCTCAGTTAAGAGTGTGCTAGTTGTGTCAAACACAGCTGTGGTTTCATATATCAACCACCAGGGAGGGTTACGTTCACACCCCCTGTTCAGGCAGGTGCAACTAATCCTTCTCTGGGCAGAGGGAAAGTTCTTGTTAGTGAGTGCAATGTACATTCTGGGCAGCCAGAATGTAGGGGCAGACATCCTGTCGAGGCAGGGGCTGAGGCCTGGGGGTTGGAGGCTCCATCCACAAGTGGTGGAGTCCATATGGCGGATGTTTGGACAAGCGGAAGTGGATGTGTTTGATTGGGGCTGGATGCCATGGTGCACACGTGGCCGAGGTCACGTCTATATGCTTTCTCCCTGATTGCTCTGCTCCCACAAGTTCTAGCGAGAGTTCCCCAAGAGCTTCTATGTTTGCTGCTAGTAGCACCTTATTGGCCAGCTCAAATATGGTTCTTGGAGATAATGTCCCTGCTCAACGGCACTCCCTGGGAGATTCTCATCCTCAGGGACCTACTGTCTCAAGCTGGAGGGCTGATTTATCACCCTCGGCCAGGACTATGGAAACTGTGTGTCTGGCCCCTGAGGAGAACCAGCTCATAGATTCTGGTCTGAGGTTGTAGAGACCATGTTAAACACTAGAGCATCATCCACAAGGAAATTGTATGCGCTCAAGTGGCGGCTTTTTGTCTTGTGGTGTGAGGAGCATCAGCTAGACCCAGTGAACTGTGCAATAACTACAGTCCTGGAGTTTTTACAAGAACATTTCTCAACAGGGTTGGCTCCTTCTACAATCAGGGTTTACGTGGCCGCCGTTTCGGCCAGCCACGCCCCTGTTGATGGAGCCTCTGTGGTGCAACATCTTCTAACTTCGAGGTTCATGCGTGGTATCAGATGGCTGAGGCCCATCTGCATCTGCCTTTCTGTGGTCTTGGAAGGTCTGTCGGGGCCCCATTTGAGCCCTTAGAATCAGCCTCTGAGAAGCTTCTGACTCTAAAGGTAGCTTTTCTACTGGCCCTGACATCTCTCAAGCAAGTGGGAGATCTACAAGCTCTCTCTGTTGCCCCCTCCTGCCGTGACTTTGCTCCTGGACTAGCCAAGGCCTTCCTGTATCCTAGGCTGGATTATATTCCTAAAGTGCCTACATCGGCTACCCACCCTGTGGTGTTGTAGGCCTTCTGCCCTCCTCCGTTCCTCACACCGGAACAAGAGAGGATGGACCAGCTGTGTCCAGTAAGGGCTCTCTGCACTTATATCCACCGCTCCGGCCAGTGGCATAAGTTGGAGCAGCTGCTGGTCTTCTTTGGTGGCGACAGTAAAGGTGATGCTGTGTCAAAGCAGTGCACCTCTAACTGGATAGTGGAAGCAATCTCTAATCTCTATCTAACTGAAGATAAG
>JAOUWY010000002.1:11925230-11941611 GCA_025728095.1 Prietella phreatophila | reverse complement strand
CACTCACACACCCATTCATACACTACGGACAATTTAGACACGCCAATCAACCTACCATGCATGTCTTTGGACTGGGGAAACTGGAGTACCCAGAGAAAACCCCCGCAGCAAGGGGAGAACATGCAAACTCCACACACACAGCTCCAGCAGGAATCGAACCCCGGACCCTGGAGGTGTGAGGCGAACGTGCTAAGTATGTTACTTTCTTGTGTATGTTACTTGTTGATTTTCATACCCAATCATTATGACGCAAACAGATGATATCAAAGGACATTCCATGGGTGTCGTCGTGCACTGCTCAGTAGGTCTAAACCTGGCTAAAATTAGTATAAAGTCCTATTCAAATGGGACTTGTTTTACATTAGGTGGTGGGGTTGTGTAATTATTTCCAGAGTATTAATAGATTATTGTGATTTTGTCTTCTCAACATAACAAAAGTTGTTTCTTATGATTTTGACATTTACAAAAAGCTGTTTTCTCATTATGTAATTTTATCATGAGAAAATCGTGCACCTTATGAATGTGATCGGTGTTGCATGCATGCTGGCGTCTTCAACATTGTCATCATAAATTAGATAATTCGTTGTAGAAATGGACTCTATCTATGCATTAATAGAGAGAGGGGTCATCTTCTCAAGTGTCAGACAATAATGTGGAAGTTGTCAAACACTGAAAGACATAAAGCTATTTCAGCTTGAGTGAGTGACTGATCAAAGTAAAAACTACTTTGTTCATCCATGATGCTGTAGGAATTCACTAAGCTTTTGTTGCCTCCAGAACAATAAAAGCAAAATGTTATGTTGACTAAACAGAAAAATGAAGTCATGACCATGAGAATTTTTTGTTATGTCGAGATCATTAGAAAACAACTTTTGTTATGTCGTGATCATGAGAAAACAAGAAAGTAAAAAATGCCCTATTAGGGTTTCTGTACTTAATCCATCATGTCAATATTTATTATTTTTACAGATTGCGTTCCATTTGAATTGCTATAAAATGATCTGTAGAATAACAACAGGTAATAAATATCCCATCCAAATTAAATTGTTGGTAAGGACTCCATTATATCCTGTGGGAAAAGTGGATTTTTTTTTCCACTTTTGTTTACATATAAAGACAATTCTACTTACTATGATCTTCTACTGAAACAAGTAAATAAAATTAATGCCCCAAAATAATAAAATATAGACAATGTTTAAAATGACTTACAGAGGTGATGGCTCTGGGGGGTTTAAGTAGGTTGAGTTCCTCAAAATATAACCTATATTCCTTTTATTTTCATGTGACCTACAAATGATCAAATGCAACTTGCGCGGCCACAAGCCCTACAAGTGCTTACTGTATAATAAAGGTCAAAACAATCCGTTTGTTTTATAATGAGGTGTATGTAATATGCATGGCATTTTTAGTGTGTTAACCATGCATACATTGTGAAGGCACTCCCATTTCTGTGATTTATACAGCAACCACAGGCATATGTGTGGAAACCTTATCCTATTTGTATAGTAATTTAAGCCGTATTTCCAATGAAATTACCCAGAACAATTAGTCCCAGGAACTTTTTACAAGGGACCATTTGGTTCCTCCAGACCTTTGCTGTCTGCATTTCCATCACGGTCTAAAGTACCGTGAAGATTAGCCAAATTAGTCCGGTGACGTATATCTGTGTGCAACAAGCACTTGGCAGGGATACAAAGCCTCAAAGTATCAAACTGATTATTGACACAAAATAAGCTGATTTTAATGATGTAATGTTGCAAAATGTTTGCTCGCCTAATAAAAACAGGTAGCAGGCTCTGATTGGAACCCAAACATTTGAACAGTATCACTCTTAGCCCATGGCAAAGATACAAAGTTTATAGTATGCTGTAACTAAGCTGCTGGTGTAGTGGTTAGGATGCAGTCCAGTCAGGGATTTCACTTTTCTTTTTTTATCTTTGGATAAAGGTTTGTATTTTATAAACGGACAGTCTATTTTCTGAAATCTGATGACGCTGCAACAACAACAAGCATGGAGAAGATTCAAACTGTGCTGCTGTCGATTGTGATGTATTGCTTTGCTAAAGAAGTAATTGAGAAAATGCTGGAAAAGAGACGAGCAATGGTAGTAAAGCAAATTCAGAATGCTCGTAATGCTAGTAAGCAAACTGATTTAATCAGCTATTGCTGAGATGACTGAGACGAATGCGTGCACGAGCTTCTCACTGCATGGTTTTCTTGTGTGAACAATGCCCAGCTCACTCAACCGACTTGAGATATGTTTAAGTATACTTTTTTATTGCGGGTTGCAGTTTCCAGTTCCCACTGTATTTCATCCTCAGCATAAATAGCTAATACGGCATGTTGGTCCATCCATCGTATTTTTAAAGAAACTTAATTGTGTTGATTCAAATCGCAATAAACAACTGTTACTGTATGCACCACAACAGACTTTTAAATATGCTGTGTGTACTCAACCAATCAGCATGTTCAGCACCCAAGTCCCACCTCCAAAGTTCCTGAGTAAGGTTTTAAGGTTTGTTAAGTGTTAACCAGGAAAGTTTTTCTATATGGAAATAGGAAGATGTTTTTAGGTTTTCAGAATGTTCCCCTAATATTTTTTCAATGTTTCCATAATATTCTTTTAACATACCCATAATTTCATGAGTGAGAGTTGAAAACTAATCAAAGTGATTGCCTGAACTTTCATAATCTGTTTGTGTGTCCGTAGTGTATGAATGGGCGTGTGAATATGTATGTGATTGTGCCCTGCGATGAATTGGCACCCTGTCCAGGTTGTACCCCGCCTTGTGCCCCATGCTCCCTAAGATAGGCTCCAGGATTCCCCGCAACCCTGAAAGGATAATTGGTATAGAAGATGGATAGATGGATGAATCTGTTTGTAAAAACCTTGCTGATGGACCTACTTAACATGAACAACAGTTCCGACCTCCCATAATTCCCTTGGTACTGGTAGTAAAATGGTACAGGTAGTAAAATTTGAGGAATAATTATGGACAGTTATCCAGCTTAACATTCGCAGCTCAGCTAAAATAAGTTGGGTTTTAAAAAAAGTGTTTGGTTTTTTTTGTTTTTTTTTTAATTATTTTTTTTACAGAAGCTTTGGTAATTTACATGTCAATGTATGACATGATCAGACAAAAAGTTGGATTTATCATAAAGCTTGCCTCGTGTTATCATTGTTTGCAGGACTACCAGACTGATACAATATAAAACTTTTTCGCTATCTAATACGAGACTAGGCTAGTTTTGTGCCGCTAGCCAAGGGGAGGCACAACTAAGCTATCATTGTATGGATTTAGCTACAACAGTGCCATGCAAAGTACATTATCTGTCCTTGTGCTCTCTCATATCATGTTCATGTAACTTGGAACTCATACAGACATTTACACACCTTATTTTCCTGCTCAGCATGAAAGAATAATAATGTTTCAGTTTCAATTCCTTAAAATTGGTGTATATAAATTTTTTTGTGAGCTAGTGTTTGGCAGAATTGAGACCTGTCAGCCAATGAGACACGATCATTTCCAGATATTTTCCTGTAAATACCACCAAGCTGTTGGTGCTGGGGAAAGTTCCTATGGTGGAAACGTGGCTTTAGACAAATAGCAACAAACCAGAAAGATGAGAAGTTGCAAGATTACTTCATAATAATACTGATTAGAAGTAGATTCTAGGTCCTCAACACCACATTTCCATGAATTACCAAACAAAAAAATAGTCCTCAAGAATTAATATTGTTAACACCACATTTCAATGGAAAAAAAAACAATATTTAAAAAATAAAATAATTATTAGAAAGTGTTATTCTTAGGTACTTGTAAGGTTCAGTTCAATAAGAAAGCCACTCTTTTACAGGAAATGAAAACATGCCATGGATTCTTGTGCTAATAATACAATTTTTCTGGCTCTCAGTATAGAAGTTTAGAGTATTCCACGTTCGTTAAGCACTGACATCAGCTGTGTTACTGCTCTGCTTTTAATGCAGTCTGGTCTGACATTTTTAGTAGAATTTAAATGCAATGCCATATCTGAGCACTTCATGTACATGTGCTGTTGAATCTTATAGATCTTATTTATTGATTAAGGTACGTTTTGTTAATGGAATGATCGTAGTTTCAGTTCAGGATTATTTTCTTGACTGACACTGTAATCTACCTGGTGCTAATGCAGATTCCAATATTTGAAGAGTCAGGTGGTGTCACAGATTCAGCCAGCATGCTATTAACACCAGGTCTTTCAGCTGCACCTACCCATTCACAATCACCTGAATACTAACCAGCACTCCTGTTTCACCCTAATCAGGAGCCATTCATATGCACACTGCTATCATGTACCTGTTGTCCGGTCTTGTCGGACTCCCTTCATAGTTACCTTGCTATTTCAGTGAAATCTGCCTCCTTCGTGTCAGCCATCCGGCGTTCTCCAGTATTCTCCACGCTTCATACCACTACTGAGAAAAAGGCTCTTCAGTTAAGTGTGTTCTTCCCTAATGAACTATTTGTGCCTTTCCCGTGCCGGCAGATGGCTACTAAGGAACAGTCTCTGCTATATACTTGCCTGCTCGCTTATCGCAAATATCTCTTCCATTCTGTGAAATAAATATTCCTGTTCAGTTGATCATGTCTCCTCTACTGTTTGTGACATTGTGACAAATACCTTCCATGTTGTTCACCATGATTAATGGGTCATGAAGCATTGCCAGATGGCAGTTTGTGTCAGGATGTGGTTATCCTTAAAGTCTGAAAAAGTAATTAGTATAACATTGTGAAAAGGTTGGATTACTTTTACACAAGGTATAAATTAAAATATAATTACTGGATTATAGTTCTTTTCTCTATTCTTTTTTATGGTAAATATTGAAACATCATTTAATAATTTTCAGCAATGGTAATTCTTCAGAAAAAAGACAAAATGCACCTCTAATAATATTTTTACAGCAGTCTTTTCTGGCACACAGCATTCCTAAATCAAATCTAAAACTGTGGCCCTTACCACTGTCATGATTTTACAAATGTATGGCTACACCAGTTCAAAACAAAGTTCATTAAATAAAGTTGTGGTTTTACAATTGGTTCACGCATTACATTCCATGGTGGTTATAATTATTTAGTTATTTCCGACTACAAATTCCGATTAATAATTTGATTACCTTCATCAGTCATAGATGGAAACCAACATTATTTTCCTTTCCTGATGGAAATGAAAAAGTAATTGATCCAAAATATCATTACTATTTAAGATGTTTATTTTCTTAATAATATAATAATTAAGCAATGTATTCGAACATTTGGCCAAGAATAATTCTGTCTATTGTGTTTATAGTCAAGTGAAGCACACTTTACACTGATCATGACCCCTTAATCTTCGCTATTTGTACCTTCATTGTTTATGGGTGTAGTAAAATGTTACTGGATTACAGCGTTCCCCCGATTAGGAGTTACTTACATTGTAAATCATGCAACTCATTTTTACAGTTAATGACCAGTGCTGTGTGATACAAGTATATATATTTTGGAGTGACCATAAAATCACAGGTCAATAACATTGATGTAGGCTTGAGTTTTTGGTCAAAGCTCCAGGTTTCTTCACCATTCATCTGTTCTTTGATGGATGATTTATGCTAAAGTGGGATGATGATTGAAATAGCTCTAGAGTGACTCCTTTTATTGCTGAGACAAATAGCTATTATATAAACCATCTATTAAGAAATGAATGTTTTGATGAATTCATTGATTAAACACTGAACAAATGCATGAGTGCTCAAAGGCCTTCACCGTCAATAATACTGTCACCTTCTTTCTCAAATTTACTGAACATAAATGCACTGATCAGCCCATTCCACCCATCTCCTATTGTCTCTCAATCTGACAACACAATATGTTTTTGGCTAAATTGTTTTCAATATTTATGTTATGAAAAGCCATTTTGAGAGTAATAGGGAAGGGGGTAGGAAAAGCATGGTGATGTAAAACTCTTTCCCTATATATAAGTTTACATTACAATCCAGACAGTACAGGTTGTTTCAATAAGCAATTAAGAGATAATGACCTTCCTTCTCATGTAAAGCATAGAGAAGCCAGGGAAAGAATTCAGGTGCTATACTAGGAAGACAGTCAGTTCACTGTACCTAGGATCTCCATAGAAGAAAAAATGGGTCCCACACAGAATGTTATTCGCATGAGAATGTAGTGGCTGCCACTGTGGCTCTGCGGTGGCTCTCTTATTACAACAAGAATCCCATTCGGCCAGTCATCAGACCAGATTAATCAGTCTAGATCTCAATTACAGTAGAGGTAATATTCATAGCATGGTACTGGGAACCTGTGGGGGAGAGAAAGGGAGCAGGTTAGCTAAGCACCGGAATGTCAAGGTGGATTTAGAGCGCCTGTTACACACCTTATTTCACCTTTTATTAGTGACTTCAGGTACTTGAGGAGAAGATTCCTTGGAACTTGCATTGCCTTTTCAACTGTAATACCACTGTGTTAAGCAAGTTTTAGCAGAGTTTACGCTGACCATGTTCTAGAGGAACAATTCTACCCTGCTTTCACACAAACCCATTTCCTTTGGACTCCATCCTGCAGTGGTCATCTTTTCAACCTTGACATCCAGTGACGTGCTCTTGATTTATGGTGGATAGGTTAAACTGAACATTAAACCCATGTAAATTTCCTTGTGGAGGGGAGAAGTGCAGGCTGATGGTGGACCACCCACTCAGAGTTCTCCTGTCCATTCTCTGTCCCACGAATAGGAGAGGCTTTCATACAGTGGTCAGGGCCATTTAAAAGCCTCCTGAAGCCTTTAAACATCTCTCCCCAGGTTATGCATTACAGGGTGCCAGTGTCCCTCCCTAAATGGAAGCAGAACAATGATTTTGTGAGATGTTGGAACTGCCCTCCATGTAGGAGGAAATGGAGACCTGTTTGAAGCTGGATGAAGGCAACTATCATCAATGTTTTGGGAGTAGCTTTCTCTGGAGAGAATGCATTCCCAGATCTGTCAGTTCATCCAGCATGTAGGCAGAAGTAGCTTTCATGCTAGCTATATCATTAAGGAGGTCATTTCACTGACATTAGTCGGTTCATTCTTGTGTGGTGGAAATAGTCCATGGTGCTCAACTCTGTACTCATCGTCTTGTGTTTCCCACTTGTCTTATGTCATAGTGTTATGGTTCAAGACTCTGCTGGAGTCCTGTGGGTTTTGACACCTTTTTTCTAGATCCCCCGCTGCTCCTCCCTCAGTCTTCCTCACCTCTCTACTAAGACAACCACACATCCCTGCTGAGACAGCTAAGGCAGGCTTCCTGATGATTCTCCTGCCAATATCCCGAAGTTCGTCAGTAGCTCAGAGCAGATAAGCATCTACAGAGAATTACAAAGCCCCTTTTAAATTTGGAGATTTCTATGTGCTTGTAACATAGCATAACTATGGGTTATGTACTGTAAGTGCAGTACAACAGTATTTATTCAAGTAAACACAAACTCTAATGTGATTAAATCTGCAGCGGCTCCTGTGAATAAGGATTGAATTTAATTAACACACAGATGGTACAGTATTTGCAATCTTACCATTGCACCTCTTCTCTGCGATTTGTGCCCATTTATATTAGCACATAAACCTACATATATATTTTGCACAAAGTTGCACATTCCTAAAACAGTCCAGGCATAGAACCTTGGGGGTCAAATCCTATTACACATACCTGAAGATTTCATACTACAATTGTTACTCCTTTTTCAACTTTTGCTGTGTTAGCTTTTTGGTCTCCTCTGAGCCTGTCTCCCTTCTGCTCCAAATGTTATTATACAATTATGGCTTCACACAATAGAGCAAAGCGTAATCATACAGTTAAACTAGCTTTCTTTTATTTTTCTATTATTATTATTATTATTATTCTATTCTACCTAACGCTCTTTCTGACACATAGCGATTACTATAATGGATATGGTTTGTTTATAGTTTGAATATCTATTACTCCAGTACCACTCTCTCTCTATAGTATGTGATAGAAGTATATATAGTCTACTGTGCATTCTAGTGACTCAATGGAGCCATTGTGTCAATAGCTTTTGCATCTCATCATGATCATCTTCACTGTACAGAAAGCTAAGGTAATTTCATACAAAAAACACAACCAATTTCCCTCCTCACACTCTAACTGTACAAAACATACACAAAGGGGGTGATAATAGTAGATAGCGCATAGTTTCCTTCATTCCATTCTTTTTCACTATATATGCTACTACTACTACAGAAATGGAAGACATTTCTGATGGTTCGGAGGACTGCTCTGTCGGGTATCATTGTAAACATTGGTTTGCTCTGGAGGGGAAAGTGAAAGGGAGAAGGGTGTGGCTTCGGGGTAGGAGCGAAATTGCAAACCGAAGGTTTCTGATTCGTCCTGTTATTATTTTTGACATCAGTCATTTACAATAGCTGCGAAGGTGGCAATGGAAAATGTGATATTGATTGTGTGCCCTGCAGGCTTTTCACACCCCTCAGTCCTCTGCTGTGTCTCTTTTTCTTCCACTCACACATACACATGCACACACTCTGTCTCTCTCTTTTTATACATTGTTTTCTCTTCCCTCTCCTGTCTTGCTTCTATTTCTTTAAGACACCATGAAATGGCCTGCTTGATTAATGATGGATGGTTTGCTGCTGGAGGCTGTCTACCCCAAATACTGAGCTGAAAATACACAAATTGTACCACAAAAGCACGCCAGAATGGCCATTCATAATGTGTTAACCAAAATTATCTGTACACAGTGAAAGCAACTCATTGTTAAACTCATTGCTCAGGCTAGCATCATTAAAACACTGGAAGTAAATGTGAGAGTTGGCCCTATGGGAAAAATACACCTGTACCATAAACATTAACGTGTGATGTCTGGAGACTACCTGAGACACGGCCTGGTTTGTTTGCGCAGGTCCACTGTTTATGGTTCGTGAGGGCATTGACACAGGCAGAAGAAGCTCATTTCCAGGGCTGAGGTGAAGAAAATAAACCAAAGAGTGAGAGGTAATGCAAGCTTTCCCAAACAGCGTGGAGGCTGACAGACCGAAAGCAAACACATAAAACGAGACCTCTTCAAAGAGAACAGAACAAATTGTATCTCCAGTCAATTGTGTGTGTGTGTGTGTGTGTGTGTGTGTGTTTGTAAATCTTGTCTGCACTGTGATTAAAGCAGTAGAGAGGCCCCAATAATCAGCACAGTCAAACATACACTTCGGTGCTCCTTTCTCAAATCAAAGTATGACCCTCACTCTTTGTCTATCCTCTGTACAAACAACTGATTGACCAGTTAAGAGACATCCTCATCAAAAGTTTTATCTAATCACTCCCTCTTTTGCCTGAAAAACATAATTTTATACATGCAAGTTAATCAACAGCAAGTCTTTGTGAGATGAGTAACATATTTTCCCTCCTGCCAACTTTCCACCAAACTGCCCTCTACATAGCGCAAATCAGCCATAAAGCAACAGATAAAGCCACGCTGATGGACGTGAACATGATAATTATATGAATCCTGACAAGCGCAGAGAGAATGTCATTCCCATGTGCAATAGGCAACTTGTCAGGGAAAATGCACCACATTTTAGCATTTAATTAGCTTTTTTTTATTCAGTCATT
This sequence comes from Prietella phreatophila, assembly GCA_025728095.1. Lineage (NCBI taxonomy): Eukaryota > Metazoa > Chordata > Actinopteri > Siluriformes > Ictaluridae > Prietella > Prietella phreatophila. The sequence goes on along the minus strand of JAOUWY010000002.1, from coordinate 11,931,974 downwards.
TCTATCTGCAATGAAGAGTGGAGAAATTGTCTTCTCTTGTTTAGGTAAGATGTTTTCCCATGTAGCAGCACAAAAACAATCTCAGCTGTAATTTCTGCTTTCTCAATGCTCAATGTAAACTTGTGGTCACATTAAATAGAGCTCAAACCAATGTCACACTACACACACACACACACACACACACACACACACACACACACCTACCTGTGTAATTAGGCTGCAAACTGTCATCACATTAGTGTGCATGCGATGAGGAGGAGATTATAAGCATTGTGTGCCAGTTTGCTGGTAAATGTGTGGCGTGCTGAAGGGATTTGGACTGAAAGCTTGTGCTCTCTGGTTACAATAACTGTTGCATTAAGGCGTTTATTCACAAGGGTTAGGAAAACAAAACACAGCAAGTTAAGATAGGTGGCAAAACAAGAGAATCTCTTCAGGAAACAATCGTTGAGGTTCTCTCAAGGTGCTCAGATGTAGAATATTTTATTTGACCTATTTTTGTTGGTTGGCTTACAATCGTACATAGAATAAGTAGCAGGTCTGATGTTTTCAACATGCTTTCAGGTTAGTTTCCTTGGCCCACTCTCTCATTCTTAGGATGACGTCTATCGAGACAGGGCCCAGGAGGTTAATAAAAAATGCACAGAAGAGAGGCTATGAGTTTAGAGAACGATAACATCACTGGCTTTATTGGCCTTTTCTAGATAAGCACAATAGCACCGTAAAACAGTATGAGGCCCAGCAACAACACTGGAAAATAGAACTACCTCCCTCGGAAGTGAAAAGAACTGAAGTGAAAAGACTGAGGAGGGACAGACAGAGAGAGACGTGAGTGTGTGATGCTTTTGATCGGCTAAGGTTGAATGTTCCAAATCCCAAACTTGCAAAGCTACAGAGGCTGCTGTTAATGGTGGTTGGAATCTCTGTGTACCCCTCTCCTCCATTTGGGTGTTATATGGCTTTGGGGGACTTCCCTTCCCCCTCACCCCTGTTTCCCCCAATTGCTTTTCCGTGGGACCCTGTGGTTTGTCCCTCAGAAAGAAGAGAATCAGCCTAGGAGAGCGACACCCAGTGTGTCTTATTTAAAAGAGGATTACCTAGGTCCATAGAGAAAGAGAGACACATTTGTTTGCATATGAGCTTAAGCAAGAGAAAGAGAGCGCTCACTGGCTAATTTGCATAATAAGTAAAAGGCTTTCTGATATAGAATTTGTGCTACTAAAAAAAAAAAATGTTATTCCTGTAAATGTGGGCTGTCTTTAGTGGTTAGTTTGTGAGCTCAGATGTTTTGGATATATACAGTTGTTTTACCAAACATATCATTATCTTTGTAATTACATCATCAGCTGTTTACTGGCACTCTGGAAGTTCCATTTTGAGAATGCATTTCAGTCATCAGTTATATCAGACCTGCTTCCATTTAAACAAGACACTACAGTTACCACTATCGGTCATATAGTATGTGTGTCATATAGTATCTGTTTAAGACAGCCATAGGTTTTTAGTTTTGGTCTAAGTCATCCTATAAAACAAAATTCTTTGCATTCATCAGATTCTGCCAGCAGCTAACATTAAAAAAAAGAAATGTTACTCTCAACTCTTGACCTGACAGGATCCTGATTAATGCACTGACATCTCATTTGAACACATTCTTTAAAACAGCTACCAGCTGCAAGTGGTACAATTCAGTTTAAGATCAGGATTAGAAACTAAGAAATTTTTATGAACCCTGTATACAACTTCTCTCTAGCTCTCCTTTCTGTCAGGGCACAGTGGGAGGATCAAGTCACATGTTATGTGACCTGTGACCTCTGGCAGCACAGCTGGGGATGGTGTTCGCATTCCAAATCTACTAGACATGAATCCATTAACCTATGCAATTGCAACAAGGCAGGTAATTGTTAATTCAAGCAGTTGCTTTAATCAAGCTTTCCTTCCAGCTCAGAAAATCCCTTAATTTCCTTTAGAATTCCTAGATATCATTATACAGACATGGAGCAACAGCATTAGCTTTTTTCTCTAGTCCAGCTGTGTAATGGACCATTCCGGAACAAACTGGGAGCAAACTGGTTGCACTCTGCCTGAGTTTCTTTTTCGATGATGCATGCATGGTGAATTTAGAAGATAGATGGTTACCCAATGTCTCAGAAAATGTCTCACAGGTGCTATTATATGGGATGATAGGATTTTAATGGCTTTGACGATAAAAACACATGGCGACAATGAGCTCACTTTTTTGTTTTTGAACTCGAACTGTGGGACTCCATTCTCTGCAAGAGGTTCCACAATTGGTCTCAAACTTGCTCGTCTTTTGTTCATTCAAAAGCACTACTTCAAAAAGCTTGCATTTTGGTCAGAATCTACTTGAAGAAATAGAAAGGTAAGTTATGGTTCGGGCATACAAGACTAAAATATGCTTTGAGCTCTGTCTGACATCTCCTCCGTGTTGAGTCATAGAGCTCCTTTCCCTTCCCCCCAGTGTGCTGCCCTCCATAGCCTCACTCCATACTGAGTGAAACTCCTTCTTGATAAGTGAATGGGTTCATAGCTGGGAGGTTATGGATACCAGTGGCTGTTAGAGGTTGCAGTGTCAAGGATCCCTCTGTGTCTGCCAAGGCTTTCATCTCCTGACAAATAGGAGGCCTCTGATTTTGTCTGCGGTGGGATATATGTAAATACCCATGTCACAGGGGATTTTGGTAAGATATTTTCCCTCTTTCTCAAAATGGGATGTATGGAAAGGGCTGAAATGGACAGCAGGAAGCTCTGGCAGTTGTGTAATGATACATTGCAGTTTATCTTAGTGGAATGTTATTTTTCCTTAATCCCTTGTATACATAAGAACTTTTTTAAATGCTGTGACCATTTTTTAAAAAAATTTTAGACACTCAAGCCAGACTACATAAGTCAATCACCTTGCTGATTGTGCCCATTATTATTCTTTCACACCATAGATACCTCTTATACAGACACTTCAGTCTTTCACAGACTCAATCACAAGGCAACAAAAAGAAACATCAGCAAAATCTGGTCTTTCTTTCTTTGAATGGGGTACTTTACTTGCTTTTTTAATAGTGACTGGCCAGAGCACTCACAGAGTACTCACTCTGATACTGCCACTAGTATCATGGCATTATGGGAATGCAAATGTCACTTCACCTGAGACAAATACAACCAGCAGCAATAACTCAATGGATCAGTTAAACAGGTCTTCCTTTCTGAAAGCAGACCATCTATCCCTACCCCGTAGTGGTTCCAGGCCAGGCCATTAGAGATGGATTACAGGTGCTTCCTGTGGTCGGAAATGGCTGATTAAAGAGATTAGCCCTGTCTTCCTCCATACGCCCTGCTCTTTCTCTCTTTTTTAAAGCATTTTTAAAAAATTCAACTCCCTTTTTCAGATCAGTAAACAGCTCTGAAGCTGATGCTGTGAGCCTGAAAAGTCTTGCGTGCTCCAGCAGTGGCAGAGGAATTCCCCACCCTGAATTCTCAGCTGCGTTTAGATAAATAAGTGAAGGGTGTTGGTTACATACTCACTCTGTCTCCACACTAAACATGCCATTCTCACCCATCCCACACACACACACACACAAACACACACACACACACACACACACACACACACACACACACACACACACACACTCAAAAAATTTTTTTTACCTGATTTAATTTACGACCATAAAGACATTTTGTATCATGCTTCACATTTGAATTTAAGATAAATATAAATAATAAAATATTAAAATATGAAAAATATATATATATACTATTATACATAATTCTAGAATTTTTGTATATTTAAGAGTGTAAACTTCTATTCTCACTTTCACATTTTTTTTACAGTAAAAATTTTTTAAATAGATAACTTTCCCTCGAACAAGCAGTTTTCATTTAGACCATAAGAAAAACAGCCAAGACTGAAACTGCAGGAAAAGCACCTCATGAAACTGAGAATGCCAAAGCTGTCATCAAAGATACTTTTTAGTCTATATGTGCTATTAGCTTCGATGTCTTACCAATTGATAATGTGGAATATTCTAAAGAAAAAATAATAATAATCATACAAGAAGGTGTATCTAAATGTGAGATACTGCACACACACTTAGGAGCACTTAATTTCTACTCAACCAATATCATGTTGATTGGGGCTGGGGGCATGTTACTGATTCAATGATGATTGTCCCAGCTAACCCCGTGTTCACAATAGTGAGCAATAAATTGACAAGATGACCATTTATTTTCAATGTATGTGTGTGACATGGAGTCATGAGAAGTAGTGGCAAGCAAAATCAGCATAAGTGACATGTACATTGAGATTCGCTCAATTCTATGCAAATTAGTATGCCTTGAGATGGGCTGGTACCCTGGCCAGGGTGTGCCCCACCTTGTGTCCTGAGTTCCCTGGACAGGCTCCCCACAACCCTGTGTAGGATAAGTATTACAGAAAATTGATGAATGGATGCAAATTAGGTATGATATGGTAAAGCAACTAATCTAAACATTTGGCCCGAATGATTCCTCAGACAAATCCTATGGCACATGTGATCTGACATTTCTTCTTTTCTCCATGCACAACATTAGTTCCTACCTGCAATTAGTTCCTGTTTAATGTTTGATGAAAAAAGATAAAATTCAATATTTAATAAAAATGCATAACCACAGTTTCATATATGATCATATATGACCTCTGTGTATAGAAACATTATGAAACAAAATAAAGCTTTATAGGAAGTAGCAGAGATTGTTGGTGCCTCTGTTCAGTGTAGTTGGTGCCTCTGTTGAGCTAGTACAGTTAGCTTGCTTTGCTAATCTGTCAGTGAAGCTAACATGAAGCCTAGCATGCAACATATAAATTAAACAACCAATCTTTACACCAATTTTTGCATTTGTTTAACTATTTGTCTCGATACAGAGGGGAAAGAAACAAGGTTTTTTCTTTTTTTTTTCTTTTTTCTTTTTTTTTTAGCAAAGTGTCTACTAAATGTCTAGTAAACGTTTCATACTTAGTTCATATTCTATATATTTTTCAGATAGCCTTTAAGAATGTACTGAAATCATTCTCATGGCTGGTTCAGGAAGCTGTTGCAAGATTGCGATGGACTATAGCAGGAAACATAGCAAGCACATAACCCACAACACTGTTGCCAAATATATAAACTGGAAGTGTTGCAGACCAACAGAGAAGTGGACGTCCACAAAAATCTACTGATGAAGGCACAGCCGACGTGGTGCTGGCAAACGTGGTCCCCTATGGATGGATTTTGGGACACCCTGTAAATATTTAATACAATTTAATGCAACACTAGTGTCACTTGCTAGTGTGAGCATAGGGATCGTTGTCTTGTGCTCCTGACAGACACTTTAAATCAGTATCCTATCTGGTCCTTCATAGTACTGTGGGACATAGCAGTGTAGAAACATAAATGCATTTCTCAGCTGTTTCTCAGCCTAGCATTCGACTACTTAGCAGAGAAGCAGAGAACATGACGGAGAAGGAGTGGGCACTCTCAGGTATTTGCTCATATTCCTGTGTGTCAGCCGAAGCGATGCTATCTTCTCTGATTCCAAAAGAAATTCTAGAGATTATGAGATGATACTGATATACCAAAACAAGAAGAGGCTATGATATGCCAGCTATGCCAGGGGAAGGAGCAGGAGGGAGGGGTGAATAGGAATTCTGTACAGGATGTGACTGAGCATGTTGGCTCATAGTGCAAAAATATATGAAAATCTTAGAGAAGATAGTTACATGTATATTCATGCAAGCAACTTTTGAAAAGAAGATATTCACAAGATAATCAAACCTTAATCATGTCACTCAGCATGATATTTTGAAACGAATAAGCAAAAAAAAATGCTTCTCTAAAAACACCCCAATAATGTCAAATGCTATAGGCTGGCAGTGCATTAAAAACACCTTGACCAAAGTTAGATCCAGTGCTCCAGGGAATAACTGATGGCAATTTGCAGCAATAGAGTCATTGCACCCATAAGCAGCATTGACGTAATGATAAATTAGTACACCCATTGGTTGGTTTGGGGAGGGGTGGGATTTAATTCTTGCAGTGCCCTTTATTTTTTTCAGTAGTGACCTCTGAAAGACTCAGAGTTGTGTGGGAGGAGCTATAATGCGCTTCTCTCTTTCTCTCGCTCTCTCAATCTACCTCGCTGTTTCTTTTTTCCTTTTCTTTCATATTTATAGCATTAACGCTGCCCTCTGCAGGAAGGGTCCATCTTAAATGATGAAGGCACTTTTACTGCAGGGATTCCTGGCAGAGCGCTCTCTCTCTCTCTCTCTCTCTCTCTCAATCCCCCCCCCCCTCAGCTGTATACATAGAAGTGGAAAGGTTTGTAAATATAACCGTGTTCATATTATGACATAAATAGTGTCTGATGATTTACTAAAGGCATTAAAGGTGGAAATAAGATCAGAGGCACACCTGGGCATTTGCTTGAAATACATGACAAAAACTAGAGCAGCACACCATTAGAAATCAGCTGTGTTGAACAACCTTTGTGCAACAAACAAAATGCATGTGGTTCCATTACTTCTAAAAAGATAGTAATCTAATGCTCTAATGTAGTACAGTACATGTCTGTCACAATTGTTGGTCTTGTGATACTCATTCACCTGAGCATGTTCTGACCCATGGCTCTGTTTGCATATGTATGTAAGTGTGTGTGTGTGTGTGTGTGTGTGTGTGTGTGTGTGTGTGTGTGTGTCCTTCACAGAGACAGTGG
>JAOUWY010000002.1:11794112-11805059 GCA_025728095.1 Prietella phreatophila | reverse complement strand
AATACTGCATACTGATCATGCTCTGCTTCAGTATGTCACAGTACATGTTGGCATTCATGGTTCCCTCAATGAATAGATGTATGAGAGCTGCCAGCATTGCTGCAGAGGTTGAAGGGGTGGGTGGGTCAGCCTGTCAGAGCTCAGACTATACACAGCACACTGAATCAAATTGGTCTGCATGGCTGTCGTCCCAGAAGGAAGCCTCTTCTAAAGATGCACAAGAAAGCCCGCAAACAGTTTGCTGAAGACAAGCAGACTAAAGACATGGATTACTGGAACCATGTCCTGTGGTCTGATGATACCAAGATAAACGTATTTGGTTCAGATGATGTCAAGCGTGTGTGGCGGCAACCAGGTGAGGAGTACAAAGACAATTGTGTCTTGTTTACTGTCAAGCATGTTGGTGGGAGTTTCGTGGTCTGGGGCTGCATGGGTGCTGCTGGCACTGGCGAGCCACAGTTCATTGAGGGAACCATGAATGCCAACAGCGCTCTAACACCAAAGAAGGCCACACACTATTTAGCAGCATGAGGATAGTTTGAGAATGAGGCTAAATAGAGAAATGCAGCCTCAGTCTGTGCCAGACATTATTATGCTTGACAGTCAGATTCAGCCAGGTGAGTATGTGCAATGTCAGATTCTGTTTATTTCCCTGGGCTTCTTGGAGGTACAAGCTTTTCAAATTGTCAACTTCATACAAATTTAGATGAACTACAGCAATTTGTTCGTAGTCAACAATATAATCTCCAGCAGATTTCAAAATTTTGTTTACTTTTAGATAAATTAGGTTGCACACAACCTCAATGAATTGAGTTTCCAGTAAAAAAATTGTGCAGAGCCTAGAAGCATCAAGTGGTTTTCAATACAAAGAGCATGAGATAATAAAGGAAGCGCACAGCCTGAAAGTATTCAGAATGGACTTCTTTCAGATGGTCAGATTTCTGTCAGATGGTCAGTAAAGGGATGACCTACATTGATGAGGTCATGTCATGATCAGAGGTTTTGTGTCTAACTTTGATGTTTTAGATACAGAAGAAACTATATCTACTGCTAGAAGCAACTGGTAGGTTCAGCCTATATGGTTTATGGATGGAGAATGTTGATTTAATAGGTAATAACATTTTGCATATCTTTGTTTGTCTTCTAACCTAGAAGTCTACTTTTAAAAAAAAAGTTATTTCATCATAAACATACACAAAATGCACTTTTTATACAACTAACTTGATCTGTGTATCCTGTCACAACGAAATTAGCCACAGTAGCCTCAGCTCCCTAGGAAGAATAGCATGCTTGTAAGTCATCCATGTTGTTTTACACTCTGTTGGTTTGTTTGCCAGTTTATGTGTTCAAGTCATTAGCTGTTCAGCCCAGCATGCAGCTGGCAAATGTTATCTGAAAACAAATTAACGTTATTACCATGCACTTTTCTGCCATATAGCTGGTGGTTGTAATAAATTCAAGAAAAAAAGATTCCCTCATTTTTTTACCTATATCAATGATCCGGTTTGTACAGCCTGTTTCCTGTTTTAATTTTGTGTCTGCCACAGTAATAATGCAATTGAAGTAAGTCATTTTGATACAGCTACAGTCATGCTATTTCCTTTATTAAGTCTGTTCAGATATCCAGTCCAGTATAGATTCATATTTGACAATAAAGTCAGCATTAATGACAGACAATTAATCTTCAATATTAGTTTAAACCTTCCACACAAGAACAGAGTATTAAATCTAATGTGTGTGAACTGATATTTAAGCCCTGGAGGCTGGGTCAATATGAAAAGAACAGATACTAGACTTTTAACTGCTGCGCTGTGCATGAGGACAGGTGGGGGTTAAATGCCTTAATCTGTCTCTCCATTACATTAGGCTTGACTGTGGAACATGTACAGCATTGATATGGATAAATGTGCATAATCCAATGAGGGGCTCATTTACAAAATTGTGCATGATAAGTGAACACAGTGAATGCAGGAAGCCTCTGTATGGTAGTATACTCTCGCTGCTTAGCACACAATAAATGGGATCGGTCTGATTAGCTCTGAAGTAAACGCTACAGCAGGCCTCTCTCCACATTTCCATGGGGAGATTAAATGGACCATTGCTAGCAAGCATTGCTAGCTCAGGGTTGAAAAGTTTTGGGGTAAGACCCACTTTAGGAAATAGGGGCAAACCTATATTTTGTACTAAATTTCATCTATATAGCCTAAGCTATAGGAGTCCAGTCTATACAATGATATCAGGCATACTTTAGTTTACTCCTGAGATTCAGTGTCTTTTCAGACCCTCAAAAATGTTTATATAGTCATTTCATCTCAGTGGCATACACAGTTAATGCATTTTTGGCCCAATTTTGGTGGACAAAAATAGCACATTGTAAACGTATTTGTAAAAGTATTTGGTCATGAGTTACGAACAGAAAGATCATCGGTAACTGAGTTACCAAAAATGGTAGTGTGAGAAATGTGTGAATGAAATTTCAGAGTGCTGATGCAACGCTTGTCTAAAATTCACCAGGAGGGGGATAACATAGGAGGACGGTTCGTGCGAAAATTAAATGTTTGTCTGAACAAGCAATATATCAAATACTGACATGCCCACATTAATTAATATAAGGTTACCAGCCTACATGTCTAGCCCCTCATACAGTGAGTTGCAATGCTACAAAACTCAAGCTCTTTGAAGAATTGGTATTCCAAATTGTTCTCTTGTCTTATTTAACAAGCTTTACCATAAATTAGTCCAAACTCCTTTACTTAGCCTTTAACAATATAATGCTGATGGTAAATTTTCTGAATGAGCCAGGATAAAGCTGATTGTTGGTGTAGGTAAAACTAAGATCTAAATACTTTTACTGTTGGTTATTTGCTGGGTGTTTTTGATGCTATTTTTTTGAATGTTTGCTCTTTTTAAGGATTGGATACAACTGTAACAATTTTGGAACTAAATCCTGTCACTACATATATTGAATATACTGTAACATTTTACAATTTGCATCTGGGTTCTGAAACCACAGGTTTCTCAATGGCATTCTGCTCTGAGCTTATTTATAATAAAGTCATAATCCTGAAGAATTACTTCTCAACTTAATCTATATGTACCATATGTTTTCTACCCTCTACATTTTACAGTGTAGTAAAAATACCTAAAATTATTCAGATTTGTCTTTTGTAACATTGCAGTGTTTTTGACAATTGAATTAAATTAATGAGCTTTTTACACAGCCCTACATGTGTCATGTAATTGATGAACATGTTGAACAATATAAACTTGATTAGCTTTATATTTTATTAAACCAAGACAAGACTAAATCATTAAATCAGATTCTTGTCATAGTTATTTGACTTCTGTATACATCCTAATTAATACTAATGAGGTCAATTTTAACCAAAACTTTAACTCCTGGGCAAGCCAATTAAACAAGCTACAGAGTGTGAAGATGAAACGTAAAGTGTACTATCAGTATAGTAAGAAATATGTGGTATTCAGAATGATTGTAAATGCTGTCTTTGTTTGTTTTTGTTTGTTTCAAACATTGGATTTCTTGCCTGATTTATTTGGCATTCATGAGTTGTCCAACTGCACAAGTTGACACAAGTCGTCATGGAGATGAATTATTGAGTGAGGTAGTTAAAAGTCTTTTTCATTAATAATGCACAAGCTTGTGTAGCTACCATGTTATTTTTTTTTTAAAAGCATATGTCATTTGCTGGTACCAGTGCTGTCATTATATCATTATTCCTGGGCTTAATCATTATACAGTGTCTGTGGTGTGGCCTACAAACAAAATGTGAGATTCATTTTATTGCTACTGCAATCCCCAGCATGTCTACTAGACACAGTGCTTAACTGCCTATGTTTGTGTGAGGAAATCCTTGTCTCACTTCTCAATGAGATTACTCCTCTACTCACTTTGTTTTCCATGGCATTACCGTGAAGAATGAAGTATAAAGCTTAGCCGGCATCTCTACAATGAGATCATTCTGGGACTTTCTAGAAGCCATCAACTCCCCAACTCTTTTTTCCTGCTCTGAGTCACGCCTGATTTCTATGGACAAAACTGCAGTAGGGCAGGGAGTTGAGGATTGGAGGAGGTGAACCAGTGCAGGCAGAAGAACCCTCTGATGGTGCTGCCAGTCTTTTCTTCTGTGCCTACTCATCCTGAGACAATCGTGCATCTGTCTACCATGCTGGCTGCTCCGCAGGGGAGCCAAGACACATCCATCATGCACATTGCATGCCAGTGCCTCCTCTACTCAACACTCTCTCAGACTGGATGGACGCCAGCCGTTCCCCTCCTCAGCCAAATCCCAAGCTGGCATTTTTCAGCTGAGATGATTTCTAGAGACTCAATAAATTTGGATGGAACCATATGTGCCAGCAGGGGTTGTTGACCTCTACTGTGCCCTGGGGCTTCGTTCATCTATAAACAGGAACCATTTTTTGGAGATGCAGAACATAGTTCTTTCACCTACTTCTTCTAAGTAGTTAGTGGTCACATTTATCAGAAATGCAGTGTTCCATGCGTAGGCATTGATATTGTGCATTTATTGCTGTTTATAGGGCTTCTGTACATCCTCTAGAAATATTCTGCAAGGCTTTCCTTACTTTTAAGCTCTAACGAGCCACACTGTGTATAATGCAGCTGAACCACTTTGGCAAGGCAGGTGCCTGGCAAAATTTCTTTAGGCACTGTCAATTAATCATTTTCTAAGAGCTAACTTGCTGCGGTGCAGTTTGGAGGACATCAAGAGTCAGACCTGACAAGACTTTCAGTATTTATTTATTTGTTTATTTATTTATTTATTAAATAGGACTGGTTTACACCGAATAAGAGATCACTTCACCCACAACATACATTTTCGGTCTACTCTCTGAAGATGACTTGGATTGAGGCCAAGTTCACGTCACTCATCATTTTGAACCCCAATCCAAACACAGAATCTTTATCATGAGGAAAGTACATCTGGTTCAATGCTCCTTAGACACAGAAATAGTTTAATTTGCAGATTGCAAATTACTATGTTTAAGCCAGGTCTTCTAATTCATTCCAGATAGACAGTCTGCTCCATTTATAAGGAACAGGTGTATACAGGGCATGTCTATAGTAGATTATTTCCCCCATCACATCTGAAACAATTTTTTCAAGACTGTAACCACAGCAAGCACCCAACTATTTTGTAAACAGAAATAGTTTCACGGTCAGGATCATTTAGGAACTATAGCAGTTGGTACATATTTATATATACTTTTCCATTTATCCTAAGAGATGGAAACCAGATTTCACTTTCAGGGTTCCCTGTCTCTCCACTGTGCAGCTGCTACTGAAAGATCAGATCTATCAATACCATCTCACATGTTGTGAAAGCCACATAAAATTGAGATCATCTCCATTTTGGAAAGCAATCCCCCTTCAGGCATACATTTTTAATGCATTGCTTTACATTGCTGTGCAAGTGGAATAGTTTGTGTTAAACATCTGCTTTGGTGGGTGTTCTATGTATTTTCATGTCCCTATTTCCCCAAAACACAGGTATTTTGCCTTCCAAGGAGAGACATTTCAATTCAAAGTTCTACCTTTTGATCTATAGATGGTGCCACTGGTATTTTCAAGAGGTATGTGAGTGGCCTTTCTCTCCTCATGGCCAGTGGCATCAACATAATACTTGAAAGACTAACTCTTATGTTCCCCCACCAAGCTGCATGCCAATTGGGATACATCACCCTCTTCTCTGTGAACTAACATGTAGCAGACATTATTATTATTATGCAATCAGATTTGTACAGGTTGCTATGTACAGTACTGTTGAGGATTCTAGGATTACTGAGGGCAGTTGCATCATGGTAGTCCATAGGCTTGCTGAAATAAGTTTTCTTAGAAGTGGGTTTCATCCTATGGCTGGTACTGACTCTAGCTTTCTGGAGATGCAAAACTTTTTTTAACAAAAGAGGTAACTTTTTATGATTAGTGCCCCATATGAGAGAGAGAGAGCCATGGATGCTTCCCTAAGTAGCTGGAGAGAAGTGTTTCCATGGAGCACAAAGGGGCACAAATCCCCCTCCCCTAAAGTGTGAGATCAGAACACATCAAACAGCTGTTACTCTCCCCACAATTTTAAACCCTCATAAACATATGATAGCATTTCTGAAAGTGGTGCAGTACTCCCATCCACCATGATTCATAAAGAACCTGGCATGGGATTTTCCCCTTGTGCTGGTTACCCTCCAGTTCCCTCCTTATGAGCCAAACTGAAATTAGTGTCTCTGAAAATTATATTTTTGCTAGTTCTATTGCTTTCTCTAGTGGTCAGAACCTGGTGACCTCACCCTGGTGACCTCTTCAAGTACATCTGCTATACCAAAAAACCGATAGGTTTGGAATCCACAGTTAGGTCACACAGTCCAGGAAACTCCTGAATGCAGTGGCATTACCAGTCAACACCATCAACACCATTTGTCTAAGGTTGTTTTAACATATCACCAATGCAGTGCTGCATTGGTGCTGCGCCCAGCATGTGTCCTATGGTGCTTTTTAAGCTGGATGGCAGCCTTAGATCAACATAGGAAAGGCAAATGGTAAATGGCGCACTTATATAGCGCTTTTATCCAAAGCACTTCACACTGTGTCTCATTCACCCATTCACACACAATGGTAGCAGAGCAAGGCGCTAACTTGCCATCGGGAGCAACTTGGGTGTCAGTGTCTTGCCCAAGTCATGTGGAGTCATGTGGGCCGGGAATCGAACAGCCAACCCTATGATTAGTGGATTAGTGGACGTCTAGCCACAGCCACCCCCCATGGTGATCCCTTACTCAGGTGATACTGGGTGTGGGACATTATTACTATGGCTTATAAATAGATAGGTCAGCCCCTACCATTGTGTAGTGTCTCCTCCTCATGGGGATTAGTTAAATGATGTATAGAACCCTGGCATGTGTAGTTGAGAAGGTGGACTCGGGAGACAAGATGATTTCCGATGGAGTTTCGAGGCTCCATTAATTCTTCATCAGTGCTTTTCAGCATGCATTTTATAACTCAACAGAAACAAAATGCTGACTCAACATCTCACAGCTTTAATCTCATTCAGCTTTCGTCTCATTCAGCTTTCATCTCGTTCAAATTCAAGTTCCAATTCAGACTCTGCATGTGTTGTGTGTGTAAACTTTGCCGTCTCTCTTATGGCATCCACTAAAAGCACAAAGAAACACACATAAGTAGATTAATGGTAATCAAAACAAGTGAGAATCATCACGTTACCTGCTGGTTCAACCCACCTCCCATCCGTTTACAGCTGATACTTGACCCCTCTACACAGTATGTCACCCCAGCAGGTCTGTGCTGCTAGTATCGGGATTCTCACCAAGGCAGGCAGTTATCCATTTCTATAGGATAAATTTTAAATACATAACTACCTTTTGTGGTATGAATGATAAACAATAAAAGACAGGATGGTGAAAATTATAAACAAGGCTTAGACAATGCTAAGCAACATGTTTACTGTTTAGGATCCCTAAATTTATCTGCTGTAAAAGTGTTTAAAAAAGGCAAAATGTTAAAACTATTCCTTTAATTGTGTGTATAAACCATCCATCCATCCACCCATCTTCTATCGCTTATTCCTTCTTCAGGGTTGCGGGGAACCTGGAGCCTATCCCAGGAAGCATCAGGCACAAGACGGGGTACACCCTGGACAGGGTGCCAGTCCATCGCAGGGCACAATCACATACACACACACACACACGCACACACACCCATTCATGTGTGTATAAACCAGTTGTTTTTTAAGCTGTTGTTGTTGCTGCTGTTTTGTGCTTCACAGTGGCTTGCTGCACCTCAGATCCAATCATATGTTTTTGTTTGTACAATATTCCCCAATTTAGTTATTTTATTGTGAAAATGGAGTTTATGGGTTTTCCACACTCTGAACTCTAACCTGGGGGTTAGCTGCTGTACTCTGCCTGGCCAGGTGCAAAATTAGGAGTTGAAGTGAGGTGCTCATTTCAAATAAAACAGAGAATGTCTGTTATTCCCAGCAATGTTTTTATTTTTTGGGGGGGAAAAAAGCAGTCCTCACAAAACACTCAGTATACACCAAGGGCACCTAAGAACAATTGTATGTCAACTGAGATTTTAAAGAAGCATGTATCAAGTACACAAGATTCTAGACGTTTGTTAGAAATCTTTGCACAAATATATCCAAAAGGGGAAAAATACCTATACACTCTATAAATGGAGCAGTGCAATGGATAATTTCTACTGGCATCTTTGTTTGATTCAAAGATGGAAGTGGTAACCCAAACAGGGAAGGGGCTAAGCTGATCTAATACTGTATCAAATGCTAATGAATTATTCCAAGGCTACGTCAAGCAGATTGTGTGGCTTTGTGGCACTCACCAAACCACTCTGTTAGTATTCTCTAAATTTAGTTTGGAAGAGTGGAAGTGAACCTGATACATTTTGGGAAGATTATTATATATCTCATGCTTAGACAGTGCTCTTATCAGTAATGCACTGGGGTCAAACCTTTCATGCTGGAGCATCCTGTCATGAAATGTTACACCAAACAACAGGAATTACTCAATGGATCTCATCTCCTCTGATCTATAATCAGGACCCAGGACGATCTAAAGATATTAATGCCTCCCTCCACTGATTGGTGAGTTTGATTTCCTTAATGCAATAGTGTTCTAAATGTGTATGTCTCAGTAATTTAATAATGGCAATTTCATGCTATGCTGACTTTTCAAACAGTTTGCCAGAGTCAACCACAGGGACTGAGTATTGATTGTAACCCTTAAGCCCAGAGATATGAGATCGCAATAGAAGAAGGCTTCCCAGAGACCAGTCATAAAATGCACTGGTGTAGCTACCTTCTCTGCTCCTCTTCTTAACTGTTCAACATGAGATAATGTGTGTGTGTGTGTGTGTGTGTGTGTGTTTGTATCATGCATCTGCATATGTTAGGGAGTAAGAAAGAGAGGAGAAGTTATATAGATAAGAAGAGAGTTATGGAGGTTGAGAAATGAACTGGCCCACACACACAGCAACTGTTTGTTTATATAAGGTAATGAATAATTTGGCCCTACTGACTTTGACTAATGTAGCTTTTAGCCTACAGTATTTTCCCTGAGCAAAGACTTACAGCTACATTTTAAGCCAGCTTTTTTATTAATACATCTAACACTGACCCCTTATTCCGCAGTGTCTTAAATGCCCTCCCACACACTCGCATACAAACAAATCTTTTAAAAACAGCCCTCTTAAACATGCTAATATCACCATACATGCACTCTATAGACACAGTATGAACTTCTCCTGGAATGCACACATCCCCTTAAACAATACCTTTTGAAGAATACTTTGTGGTGCAATAATTACGATTGTTCATTCTAGTACAACATTTAATACAGATGCCCTAGGTCTTTAGCTTTGATCTTCCTCCCACTGCCTTCATCTCAATGTTCAGCAAAGATCTTTATTTAATCTTGCTGTAATGTTGTGGAATGTTTTAAAGGATGAAAGACTAATCTCTACTGATGGTCTGGCGTATGGTCTAGGGAGTTGAGCAATTTCAACAGGAAGTCTGAAACATGGTTTGTTATTAATGTAACATTCATTCTGCATCTGTGTCTAGTGTAAATGAGTATTTTTGTATATAAAGGCACAAATAACACTTTTCTTTCACGCTATCTGTATTTTAAATTCATCCAGGAAGACCTTATTGTTGTATAAATGAAGGCACAACACTCAACTTTGTTATTGTGTTTTTTGACATGGCTGATTGTTGCTTCTTAATCCAGCTGCAAAGTGCACCTTGCCCAAGACTAGCCTGAAGTCTTAAATAAATCTAAATGCAGAGCCGTTTGAGGATCAGTCAGATAAATAATTCAAAGATACTGTAGCTTCCCTGCTGAAATGTTTAAAAAGACCCCTTGTTGTGATTTTAAAACAGTACAAACTCATTTCTAAGCTTCAATAAAGCAAACCAAACAAAGAACAACAACAGTATTTTACTTTTCTGCTTTTTTGATGATTTGAACAATTATCTCTTTAGAGCAGGTTTATGAAAGATGCAGAACTCCACTATGGTGGTGTGTCTCTGCAGAACTGCTCCTGGTATTGTTTTTATGTATTAATATGGTTTGTCTATTATGTAATAAAACTGCTATTTGCTCACAAATTCAACAAATCATCAGAACTAGGAATACTGAATAACCCAATAACAATTACTCTAGAAAGTAAAATGATTGTCAAATTAAAATAATGACAGTACAACACTAGCAAGCAAGATATTAATTATCACATACTAAAATAGATGTAGCAAATAGAAATAATTAGAATTCCATCAACCATATATTTTTCCTATTTTTGTTTGTAAATATAGTGGATATATAAAAGGGGAGGGGGGAATCTGGAATCCCTATTAGTAGTTAATATGTATTTTTTTCTATTTAAAATGAAAAATCTTTATCCAGGAATTAACAATGGTTGTGAGGGGGAAAAAACAAAATAACTGAAAAAAATACCTAAAAAAAACTCTGGTATAAATTAGCCATGTTCCCTTGTAAAGGGAACTTCAACGTTGCTTTTAGCATAACACTATTGGGGGAACGCCTCTCGCACGCGACCGGCATCTGAAGCTTGTGTAAAATCATGCCTATTTATGGGCCTGCCATGATCAGGTGACATGGCAATTAAGCGCGTCGTGTGATATAAATATGGCACCTGTGAACAGTGCCATCAGCCTTTATTATCTTCAGCAAAAGACTGCATGTCAGTTGTTTGTGTAAAGAAAGAAAAAGATGCTTCGTTTCCTCGCTATCTTAAAAAAAAGAGAGAAGAAAAAAAAGGAATGAGTGAAAGAGAAAAATTCATCCATTCATCCATCTTCTACCGCTTATTCCTTCTTCAGGGTCGCGGGGAACCTGGAGCCTATCCCAGGAAGCATC
>JAOUWY010000002.1:11410956-11421330 GCA_025728095.1 Prietella phreatophila | reverse complement strand
GGAGCCATGACGTCAACCAATCTGCATTTCTTCGTGTGTTTTCCCTGAGGAGGGGGTGTGCATGAAGTGCAAAACCATTGATCTGAAGAATGTAGTGTGAGCGCGTTAGATTTAATTCCAACAGTTTCATTGGTCCACTGTGACCCGTCGGGTCATTTCATTGGTCCGATGTGACGAGGCTAAATGTTTTGGCATGCAACTCGTTAGCCCGTAAAAATCCATAAATTAGCCTCGTCATCGTTTAAGCCGCAGTGTTCAAAGTCTGTGAAAAAAGTAGCGGCTTATAGTCCGGAAATTATGGAATTAATTTATTACAGAATGACTCACTCAGTTAATTTATTACAGAATCACAGTTGTCAATCTCTGAAATTAATAAAAAACAAACAAAGAAACAAAAAAATCAGCTCATCATTTTACCAAGCTACGTGGAAGCACAATGCTTGCTGTCCAGAAGACTTTATCGTAGCAATGATACTTAAAACAAAACCTCACTATTACAAAGCACGGACATTTGTGACTTTGACATCCTTTCGTAAATGTCAAGTAAACGTCTCCTCACAGAAAACGGCACTGTATCAACGACTGCTCGTTCATTTATGCGGCGTGTTCACCATACCCTGTGTAAGTTGTTACTATAGAAACAATAACTTGTTAGAACAATGGCATTAATATGGAACTGTGATTCGAGTGTGTGTACACTTCTGTTTAAGAATTCAACAATGCGGCGGTATAATGAGCTAAACTAGTTGGTGATCTATTTTTAATGTTAACTAAAATGTTTTAAACCCCTTCAATTTTTGTTTTAGCAGAAGCCCTGATAAGAGCTGACCAGTGTGTAAAGCTCAAGTTCCCATAAAACAAGCAAGGATTTGTAGTTTAGTCATCAACATTGCAACACTTCTGCTTGCAGGATGTGCTGTAGCTTGTCTGTCACATGGAGCGAACTAGGCTGCAGACCAAATCAGCGTTCTCACAACAACAAAGAACTTCCATCCAGGAGCAATAGTTCCATACTCAACCTTCAGCGTGGCATTTAGGTGGATATTTGGGTTTAGGTGATTAGTACACTGCGGTTACATGTTGTTTCAGAGAGACGTTCTGGTGAAGCTGGCCACCTGCACTCTTTGCCTGCTGATCTACCTAACCTTCTATCGCATATGTCCTGTGGAGCGCGTCATTGACGACCCATTCATCACCTCCCAGCCCTTCTACGTGCGCATCCTCTACCTCTACCTGTCCATGCTTAGCCTACGACCCAAGTACTATTTCGTATGGACACTGGGTGAGTGAGGCAGCTGTTACTCACTATATGAAAGTGGTGGTTGTGTTTCATTGCTTGTATTCCATGGTATGTTGATGTGCTGCTGCCCTCTTTTGATCAAAAATAGGAACTCTTTATGAAGTAATGTTTCAAAAGAAGATACTGTCCCCTCTGAATTTTTTGCTTGTGCTATACACCAAAGGCATTTGGGTTTCAAAATTAGATGAGGGTTTAGGATTTCAGCTTTTATTTCCTGGTATTTACATATAGATGTGTTAAACAGCATAAAACAGAGAACTTTTTGTATCAGACCACTCGATTTTTAAGTGAGCAAAAGTATAGGAACAGCACCCACATCACCAAGTTGTTGGTTTCTTCTTTTGTGATGCTTTTCCAGGCTTTTCCTGCAGCTTCTTTCACTTGTTGTTTGTTTCGGTGGGTTTTTCACTTCAGTCTCCTCTTCAGGAGGTGGAATGCATGCTCAAATGGGTTAAAGTCTGGGGAATGAGTTGGTCAGTCTAAAACCTTCCACATTTTCCCCCAATGAAGTCCTCTCTTGAGTTGGCAGTGTGTTTTGGATCATTGTCAGACAAGACTTCTGAATTCATTCAGCTGTTTCCATCATGAGTTGCATAATGTGAGCCTGTTCCAGAAGCAGCCATGCCAACCCAAACCATGACACTACCTCCACCATGTTTCACAGATGAGTTTATTACAGAATGACTCAATTAATTTATTACAGAATGAAACACTTAATTAATTTATTACAGAATGACGCACTCAGTTAATTGATTACAGAATGAAACACTTAATTAATTTATTACAGAATGACTCAATCAAGTAATTTATTACTGAATGGCTAAACTAGTTGGCGATCTATTTTTAATGTTAACTAAAAAGTTATTAAACCCCTTCTGGCCCCTCTGAATTTTTTGCTTGTGCTATACACCAAAGGCATTTGGGTTTGAAAATTAGATGAGGGTTTAGGATTTCAGCTTTTATTTCCTGGTATTTACATGTAGATGTGTTGAACAGCATAAAACACAGACCTTTTTGTATCAGACACTACCTCCACCATGTTTCACAGAGGAGTTTGTGTTTGTTTTGGATCATGAGCACATCCTTTCTTTCTCCACACTTTGACTGTTCCATCACTTTGGTAGAGGTTAATCTTGGTTCCAGAACTTTTGTGGCTCATTTCTATATTCCTTTAGGAATTCCTTTGTGAATCTGGCATTCAGAATCTTACTGCTGACGTGTGGTTTGCATCTTGTGGTATGGCATGTATATTTCTGCTCTTTAAGTCTTCTTCAAATGGTGGATTGTGCTCCCTTCACCCCTGCCCTGTGGAGGTTGTTGACGTCACTGACTGTTGTTTTTGGGTTTTTCTTCACAGCTCCCGCAGTGTTTTTGTCATCAGCTGTTGTTGACCTGTTCGATGTCTGCTGGTCAGTACACCAGTGGATTCTCTCTTTTTCAGGCAATGTTTCTGCAATGCCTCTGATTGATTTCCCTTCTTTTGTCAGCTTCAAAATGGCTTGCTTTACTCCCATAGACAGCTCTCTGATCTTCATGTTGGCTTATCCTTTCAAACAACAGTCTTCTAAGGTGAAACTGAAGGCTAAAACCAAGAATAGATGTTCAGAGCTGTTTATTTTTTAAACGATCAGATCGATTGTCTGAACACACCTGGGTAACATGAAACACCTGTCAGTTTGTTCCAGTAGTTTGCTTGCCTATACATTGGGCGTTCTGATGGAAAATGTGTTATGTTCTATGTCGTTTAACACATCTACATATAACTACCAAGAAAACAATTCTTCTCATATTCATCTTTTGATCTCAAACCCAAATGTCTTCAGTGTACAGATAAATAAATAAATAAAATGAATTGCCCTTGGCATTCTAATAGTTTCAGAGTGGACTGTACATCAGCTTATGTGTCTGCTGTGTTATAGTACAGTGTTTCATATAATAAGTAAACAATAAAATATGATGGGGTGTGTTATTATGGGAAAGTAATCAACACCAGTGAGGTGTGGTGCAGCCCAACCTAAGCAAAGTTGCTATTAGCACTCCATCTTTGATCATTTCTCCAATAACGCATTTCCTTTAAGTACTATTCTAACAGCAATTTGCCAGTGATGATTTTTCATTCATTAATGAATGACACGTTGTACTTTTTAAACATTTATAGTTACTTTTATTGTTGTTTAACATCCATGAAACTAGTTAGTCATTACGTACTTTCTAGCAGCTATAAACTGGTCGTTCGCTCTCCAGCCTCCTTTTTTTTTTCCCCCTCTCCGCACATTTGTCATGTTACCGAGAAACTGGAAAACGTAAAAGAAAAAAAAAGTCCTCTGTCCTGGAGACTCTTTCGTGGAGGAAAACTTACTGACTGTTACAAAACACTGATGCCCAGAGACACTGTCCATAAATGTTAAATAAACTGTTAAATAAAGCTTCGCAATATCAACAACGATAAAGTGTATTTTCTGCCATACGTATTGTCTCTCTGAGTTGTTACTATAGAAACAATAACGTATTCGAATGAGCGCATTACTATAAGCCTGTCATTTGAATGCTAGCTAACTGTCAGAGCTGCTGTTGGAGAAACTGAATCAGCACCTTCTGACCAATCAGAATAGAGAATTCAACAGCACTGTGGTATAAATATGTATAATATAATACTATCGTAAAAAGTTTTTGTTGGAAGTTATTGGTTTTCCTTTGATTTTTCAGCTGACGCGATAAATAACACTGCCGGTTTTGGCTTTAATGGTTACCATAAAGACGGCACGCCAAGATGGGACCTGATCTCGAACTTGAGAATACTGGACATAGAGGTATGAGAGCGTCTGAAAATGCCTGTCTTCTTCTCTAAGCAGGAATTGAGTGTCCTTGTTCTCTCTATTTACGTGCAGCTTGCAACAAGCTTCAAGTCTTTCCTCGACAACTGGAACATTCAGACAGCACTCTGGCTGAAAAGGTGAATCTCTCTTACTGTAAATCCTCTGTTAGTGCCTTCAGGTTGTGTTCCCTGTCACACTTTGTTGTGTACGTTTCCTGTAGGGTATGTTATGAGCGCTGTCCGTACCACCCGACAGCAGCCACCTTCCTGCTCTCTGCCATATGGCACGGAGTGTACCCAGGATACTACCTCACCTTCATCATGGGCATCGGCGTGACACTGGCAGCCCGGGCAGTAAGTATCGCTGATTGGTTTATTACTTATTCTTATACTACAGCATTGTTGAATTCCCAATTCATTCATTTTCTACAACAGCAGCTCTGACAGACTTCGAGGCAAATCACAGGCTTATATTGATTAATGCGCTTGTTCTAATATGCGATCATTTCAATAGAAAGGGACTCGCCACATGAATCGTTGAGATGGGGAACTTTTCTGTATGGGGATGTTTAATAAGCGTCAGCATTTTGTAACGGACACTTCATGAAGGAAGGCTTCGCGGTCTGTCTGTAACATGACATGCTTTTGTCTAAAGTAAAAGAGAGAGGTTGGTGGTGAGAGAGAGAGAGAGAGAGAGGGAGAGAGGGGGACGGCAGCTTAGACAGCAGTTTCCGGCTGTAACATGAACAATAGGTTTATATAAACACGCTGGGTCTAAGACGTTATTGTGTTTATGGGAACACCTCACATCATGGACTTGTACGGCGGACAATCCACATAATGTAAAACTAAGAATTATAAACGGGTTTAAAAAACATGTTTTTATAAATAAGGAAAATTCTAATTGTTGACTGGAGGGGTGTTTTTTTTCGTCAGTGGGCACGGTGGCTTAATGCTTTGCATGTTTTCCTCGCACCTCCGGGGTTGGGGGTTTGAATCCCTCCTCCTCCTCCACAATGGGTTGGCATCCAACGTGTCCCCTATCTCGTGCCCCGAGTTCACAGTGATGGTCACACAGGAGCCTGGAGTCTCTGTGACGGACAAGCGGTATGGAAAATTGGATGAATCTAAGCGCTTCATAGTAGTCCGAGTTTCCCAGCTCAGGAAAGTCTTCAGGACTGAAAAATGTATGCTTCTGGGTTTCTCAGTAAAATGACAGGCAACTTCAAATCTATATAACTGTAATTATAATGCATGAAAACGTTCGGCATTTCGTCCGTTAATAACATCGCTGCGGTAAGTAACAGTTCTGCGAAAATAACACGCACTGGGGCTGTTATTGGACAATAATCAACTTGGGGGTGGTGACAGTGACTCAGCTACTTGCCAGACCACATCACACCATCCCATTGTTGATTTATTTTCCTGTAACAGCATGCTCTTCAATGTTTTATTCCGTACTGTGTGGTTTTTTTTGTTGCCATTTTTATAAACACGACCCGAAACCTGGATATCCAAAGCCGCTCCAGTGTTTCGGTTGAAGATTACTTTCTGACTGCTCGTCTGTAATGATGGATGTTGTCGAAGTTTCTTTCTGTGTCCGAGGAACTGAGTCAGGCAGCGGAGAACCTCCGAGCTCATTAAGGCAGTAAATGGCAACATGTCTGCTTTGTTATTCCCAAAAAGCAATGATCTAGTGAGAAGTTTGCTTACAAAATGCCTGTGAGACAGATGTACTCGTATAATGTTTGTATGGGGGGCTGGGGACATTAATGTGGCAATAAGCCATAATTAGATTTTTTTTTTGAAAATAATAAATGTGTGATTCTGTCTTCATCCTTCTCGCTTCAGGTAAGACATAACGTTAGGCAGCACTTCCTGGGTTCCTCCACACACAAGCTCATATACGACGTGATCACGTGGGCCAGCACACAGATCGCTATATGCTACACAGTGGTACCATTCGTTGTGTTGGCAGTAGGAGCTTCACTGAAGTTCTACTGGTGAGTATTACTGAACAACAGGAGCAATCGCCTGCACTCTGTCCACTCCTGAATACCGCAGAAGTGAATTAATGCTTAGTAGTCTAAAACCAAGATGGCTTACGAGGGCAATTATCACTGACAGAGGTGAAACGAAGAGCATGGATTTGTCTCTCCACCACAGCAACTGCCATTAATTAGATCGTTTTAGTGCTAGTGCTCAAAGGAAGAGCTGGTTTTATTTTATGGCCCGTGTCGAGATAAAGGAAATCTATGATGGGAAATTTGTAGAGGTGTTAAATTTGCCCCAGAAGGTTATAAAGAACTCTTATTAAGAAAAGACAGTGAGACAGACCAAAGATTGATGATTGGCGTGCTGGTTGAGTTGGAGGGTATAGGAAGCGAGCCAGGAAATGAGAGAGGAGATCCATCGACTGCTTCTCTGTCAGAGGTGTGATGAAAATAACCGTCATTATCTTAACAGTTCATGCTGTTTATATCAAATGTTTAAAGTAGGAGACATCACCTGTTGGAGCATGGATCACGAAGTGTTTCACCAGATTAGGGATGGCTGATTTAGACTTAAAACTGTATCGCTATACACTACCGGTCAAAAGTTTAGACACACTCGTCGTTTATTATTATTCTAAAATGTGCAAAAATAATAAAAATAAAGTCACCAAAACTCTGGAGTAACACAAATGGAACTATGGGAATTATGCTGGGATAAAAAAAATAAAATACAGTCCAAAATAAATAAAAATAATTTCACGTTTTAGCATCTTCAAAGTAGATTTTTCAGAAATGTATTCTTGGCTTTTTCTCAACTGATTTCCTGAGGAATTTCCCTGAGATGCTTTTTAGAGTTCCCACCTACGCTGCACACTTATCGGCTGCAGTTTCGCTCCAAGTCATCCGCTTAATAAAATAGAACTTTTTTTTTTTGTAAATAAAAGGTTTGTTTTCTAATGAAAGAAAGGAACGTTGGCACAATTCTATTTTTGATTTCAAACGCTGAATCCTACACCTTCAGATCAAAAGGTTTTTAAGATCATGAGAAACATTTCGGTCAAGCGTCTCCAAACTTTTGACCGGTAGTGTGTTTCTTTCTTTCTTTCTCTCTTTCTTTCTTTCTTTCTTTCTTTACGGTAACAATATGTGACCATATGAAAAGAGTTTCATTCAACACAATCTTTTCGGTCCCATCAGCGTACAGTCTGGAGAGCCGTGTGAATGCAAACACTGATCCGGGAAAAAGTCCAGCTCAATCCTGGCCATCGTCGAATACTAAGTTATACTGATTAACTTGGCTAAAAAAAAAAATGGAATGTTTATTTTTTTTATTTTTACTCACAAATTGCGATTCCAGTGAAAATGCAAACAGCAATACTCGCAAGATTCATAATCTGACCCAGGAAAAGCAAAATGGAAAGCACTTCCAATTTACAGAGGAAGCTCCTGTCTGGAGGATGAATTCTTCTTTCTACGTGTGAGATTCCCACTTTGCAGCATGTAAACATGTGATCGACTAGATCATCGATATCGCAGGATGACTAATTCTTATCGTGGACCGGAGAGAGGTCAGAAAGGGAAGGCTTTCTTTATTTCATTGACCCTTTCTGGGCTGATTAGTGAAGTGACCATATGACTTGATTACGGAAAAACAGAATGTTAGACGATGTTAAAACTTGGGGTTCAGTGTCTTGCCCAAGGACACTTTGGCATGTGGAGTCACCCGGGCCGGGAATCAAACCTCCAACCCTACGATTGGTGGACAACCCACTCTACCACATGCGCCACAGCATTCAGAGCATTGAGTATTGGTGTTAATTGATAGAATACATAAAAATACATTTAAACAATTAATAGCCTTTGTTCTTGGGGCTAACAAAAATGCTGATGTAGAACAGTTTGGCACACCTTCGGTAATATGGCTTATCAACAATTCTTCTGAGACCTGCAATCCAAAAACCTGTATCTTGTATTAGCAAATTACAAATCTGAGAATAAGGACTTCAGATGATGTTCCAAACACCTGGTATAAACTTCAGAGGTGCTCACGGCTGAGTTTTCTTGGTAATAAACTGCAGCATTTTAATCATTTATTTATGAAAATAGTTACAGAGGTAAATGAATCACTTTACGTTTTCATGGTTCTTGTTTTTTTTTTTATGTTTAATTCATCAGATTTGTAAATGAAGACCGCCCTCAATGTGTTTCCTGTGATTTAATTAAACAAGAAAATAACTAGAAATGCTTGATTCTTAAATGAGCTGCTATTCACAGAGGGAGGTTTCCCTGCAAGCCACGAAACATTCTACACTATGGTTTTGCCCTGAGTCTGTACACTCCGCCTGCATTTCAGCGTGGCACTCAATCAAACCAGCTGTGTGAGTCAGTTGAAAGCAGAGCAACATCCTACACCCTCCAATCACTCTGCTTCTTACACAATGCAACGTGCCAGGCACAGAACTGGCATTAGGAAGCCAAGATGGCCAGCAGTAAAGTGTCGCGCTTGACATTAATTGAGTAACAAGATTAAGTGTCGCACTCAGAAAAGGGCCTACGGCTTGCTGAAGAAGAAAGACAAACATGGTTACAATTTAACGCAGCTGAAACTCACGCAGTGCTTAAATATAGCCAGACCGAGCTGGACATTTCTTCAAGGAGGAAGCCTTTCTGTTATACGGATGAGGCTGAAGAGGCTTATTGCGCATTTTTCTATTTCAAGCAGATGTCAAGTTCCATTATTAGATGCACGCAAATGTACTGCTTGAGAGAATGAGGGTGCTTTATATTTATCATGGTAAGATATTGAAAAAATCTGAGCCACACTGATGCTCTGCAACACAGTGTCGAATTGTCTCTTTTTGCTTAGAGGTGCAAAGTGTTTGAGAGCCAAGTCAACACACACAGATACACAATATAAACAGGCAGCGATCACTTGTACACTTATTTAGCAGAAAGCCCAACAGCAAAGGTTTTTAGAGGGCACTGACTATGGACATTACAGAAAAGACCTTATACCACGCATGATGGAAGCTATAGGTGATAAAATGATACACCTAAAATTTTAGACACCAAATATAGAATCAATATGAAAGACAGAATATTGTGTAAATGTTTCATGTGACTTTCCAGCAACCAGTTATAAGTAAAAATAAACAGAACTTCAATGTATTACTCTATTAGTGCTGCTCTCTCACTTTCTCTCACACATAAATGCAGATGAAGTCTTTCATCATTCCAAGTGGAAACATCACTTTTTTTTTTTTTTTTTGAACGGCAAGCAGTTTGATGTCAGGATCAGACCCAAGTCAGCTGCAGTGAACGCATAACATATACAGGCCAGAGACTGAAAATAAACCATAACTGACATTTGACGCTTATCTCATCCTGGCTAGAAATTAAATCAAATTGAACAGAGCTCAGCTATTTGAGAGTTTGAAATTAAAATGAGATTCACTGGTTATTATGGTTGGTACTCGTGTTTACTGTTACCATTTGTGTTCTTACTCTTACTGTCATTATGACCATTGGGCGGCACCAAATGACAGCGATCCAGGTGTTCTAAAGCAAAGCAGACTGCAAAAATGTGCTCTGAAAAAATATTATGGTTAATATTAGTATCATATTAATATAATTAGTAACATTTCTGCTATTATGTATTGCTATTACTATTGTTAATGGCAAATGGGTATTCCAGAGCATCTGGAAGAACTGATACGATCGCTCTATGAGAATCAAGAAGCCACAGTCAGGACAGCATTCGGCAACACAGATTGATTTGAGATCGGAAAAGCCGTTCGACAAGGCTGCATTCCATCACCGGCCCTGTTCAATCGGTATGCCGAAACGATCATGAGACGATGCAATCTAGAAGAATCACTGCTACAGCCCAGTCTAGGTTGGGCCGCACAGAGTAACCAGCTTGAGATTCAAGCTGATTGATCTTTAAATAATGGAATAATAATGCAACAAGGTTGTGCAAGAAAGGTTGTGATAACCAAACTCAAAGTCAAAACCGCAGTCAAAATAAAGAATTTAGCCACAAGGGCAAGCACACAAATCAAGCAATCTCCTAACAACAAATCACCAAACACCTCCAACATCCCACTCAGTCTTCCTCTTTAAGAATGGCCGCCAATCACTGAAGTCATCCTGGAGGCAGGATCAAGGCAGGCTATAGCAGGTTGGAAAGTCTGGGAGGGAGTTTGGACCTGCACATAAAATGTCACAGCACAAACCCCCCCCCCCAGATAGCAGGTTGTAACAAT
>JAOUWY010000002.1:11380141-11393430 GCA_025728095.1 Prietella phreatophila | reverse complement strand
GTGTGTGTGTATGTATGTGTGTGTGTGTGTGTGTGTGTGTGTGTGTGTGTGTGTATATATATATATATATATACACTCACTACTTTACATTGTAGCTAAGTGTCATTTCTTCAGTGTTGTCACATGGAAAAGATATCATCAAATATGCTGCAGCAAAGTCAAGCATTTTTGGCCGCAACAATCACAAAATAAAGAAAGATCCTGTATGGACTGAGTAAGAACCATAATGTTTTCTGCAGAACAATTGTGACTCCAGCTTAGGCTCCAGATCCACTACAACCCTGATCAGGGTAAAGTTGTTACTGCAGATGAATGAACGTACTAGATTTCTGGAACATGTCACCATTACAAGAAAGCATGACTTATTTATTTCCTAAAGTGGCCATCATAATTGGTAAAAACATTACCCCACATCCCAGTTTTGGTATCTTATAGTACTCTTGGTTAATAATACAGTCCTGTTTTATGTTCATTAAAAAGTAATGGTCCTACTACCTTGCCATACCGGTAGCACTAGGAACTAGCACACACCTGTTATTACATGAATATAACTGCTGGTATGTTTTTGTTTTACTTGTCAGGACAGAGTTGTCACATTTTCATTATATAATAATTTTACATTGGTTTACATTTAGCTAGAAATATAGAGTCATTATATATTTACTCAACATTTCACTTACCAAATATCTGGTAGTGACTCGAAAAGACACACTTGATCACCTTTAATAAAAGAAAAGATCTTTCTTAAACGATTTAAACTTAAAATATTTAAACTGCTGGTCGAATGGGCTCGCTGTAGCTATTATCTGATAACAACATGGCAGTTGACTGAGAAATAGAGCGCTAACGCACCCTCTCCTGTTGTTCTTCAGCCTGTAACAGGATTGGGGAATTAGTGTCAAACATGGACACCACAAGCTCTCTGAAGATGACTGCTGTGGCCTCCCAGAGCATCTTCAGCCACGTGGAGGAGGAGAACCTGCCAGCCCTGAGAGCTTACCTAGACAAACACCGTGACGTGGACAGCAGGAGTGATGTGAGTGAGAGACCATGAAAGAGATTGGATGTTTATACACTGCTGACTTGAGAGGAGATGAATGAGGGAGAATGTTTGAGGTTGGTTTAGGAAATGCAGACTTTGTGTTAATGATGCATACCAAATCCTTGTTTTTTTTTATTAAACAACTCCATCTGGATATTCATATACATTTCAGATTCACACATTTATAAATCAATATGGGTACAAATAATTATAAAAAGGTTATACTTATGAGGTAACACAGGCCAAATTCCCTTAGTCATACAGAACAATGGGTAAGACCAAGGAATATAACTGTGATGTCGGCAAAAGGTTGTTGAGCTTCAGAAAATGGGAAGTGACTAAGAAAATAGCAAAAGCATTGAAAATGCCCATTTCCACCATCAGGGCAATAATTAAGAAGTTCCAGTCAACTGGAAATGTTATGAATCAACCTGGAACTGGACGTGTGTGTATACTGTCTCAACACACTGTGAAGAGGATGTCCAAGTGGCCAAGAAAATCTCTAAGGATCACAGCTGGAGAATTGCAGAAGTTAGTTGCGTCTTGGGGTCAGAAAGTGTCCAAAACTACAATCCGAAGTCACCTACATCACCACAAGTTATTTGGAAGGGTTTCAAGAAAAAAGCCTCTACTCTCATCCAAAAACAAACTCAGGTGTTTTCAGTTTGCCAGACACAACTGGAACTTCAAATGGTTCTATGGTCAGATGAAACCAAAATAGTTATTTTTGACAATAAACACCAGAGGTGGTTTTGGTGCACACAGAGAGATAGATATATGAAAAAGTACCACATGCCCACGGTTAAATATGGTGGTGGCTCTTTAATGTTTTGGGGCTGTTTTTCTGCCAGAGGACCTGGACATTTTGTTAGGATATATGGCATCATGGACTCAAATATCAAATATTAACAGATATTAATTGAAAACCTGACTGCTTCTGCCAGAAAGATTAAAATGGGCCGTGGTTGGTTCCAGCAGGACAATGATCAACAACATACATCATAATCAACACAAAAATGCAGAGTTTTTGTGAGTCTTTTAAATAAAAGTTCAAAAGGTTGAACAATAAAAGCAGCTTTTCACAGCCTTCTTTGCTCATATTTACCAAGGGAAAAATTTTATTTATATATATATATATATATATATATATTAATTATATATAAATGCTCTAAGCCTGTTTGTGGCTAAATGTGGCAACTCTGTGTGTTTTTCCTTTTTTCTCCAGAACGGACAGACTCCTCTCATGTTGGCGTCTGAGCAGGGCAGCGTTGAGATAGTGCAGGAGCTCATAAGAAGAGGAGCCATTGTTGAACTGGATGATGTGGTACAAACGGTTCCATATTCCACTTCATTACACACCATTATCATCAATACAAAATGCTTTTTACATGGGAGGATCCATATCAATACCCCCCCTCAGTGAGCAGTGCAGTATACCAGGAATTCTCCATGTTAAATATTTCCCATAATACACACAGCTTTTGTACAGCCAGTTCTTAAGCCTAAATATGTTCTCATCCAGAACCCTGTCTTTACTCGGCGGAATTGATAGAAAAAGATTTCCTGTGTCTCGGAGTGATGTCATTGTGGGTGGACCTGCACTAAAGTGCTAGATTCCCCCAGGTTCACTCATAATAGCAGGTGGCCTGCAGAGCTGTGTAATTGGCATGCAAAACTATGGTTCAGCAAATGACTGGGTGATGACATTCATCATACACACACCCTGAGGATCTCGCACACCTCTGGTATCATACAGTACCTTGCACTTCACTGAGCTCCGTCAACCATAGAATTCGGGCACTCATGACTACTTGGTATGACCAACTGGTATGTCTTCGAAATCTCGAAAAGTCCTTCAGGTTGAGAAGAGGGAACATCTAGACGTTTGGTCAAGCTTCCGTGTGGCTTTTTGTCTTGTACGTAGGATTGCTGGACTGCACTGATTTCCGCCTCCAAGGAGGGCCATGTCGAGGTGGTGAAGGAGCTGCTGGCCAACAATGCAAATCTGGAGCACAGAGACATGGTAAACATCACACAGTACATACAAAGCAACACTTTTTGTTCACCAGCTTTTACTTGTGTCCGTTCCACAAACGGGTGAATCCCTTCTCAGATGATGCTTATTGTTACAGAATACATATGATATATTTCTAACTGAGGTTTGGAACTGAACGTTTTCTGAGTTTAAAACGTATATGAGTGTTGCACAGGTCATTTTCCTCGTGATGCCTTTTAACAACTAACATCTAATCTCGAGTCCTGGAGCTGTCATGTGTGTTACACATTATTGAAGCTTTCGTCTTCACTTAAAGAGAACGAAGCTGTTTAACTTGCGTTCGCAAACGGTTCTGTAATATAGTCTGAGAACCGGACTTTTTGTTTTTATTTTTTTTGTAAAAACGGACTGTATTCTTGTTAATAACAAATGAAAGAAACCTTTGATAGTGGACCCGTTTGAAGCGTATTGTCTTTATGTCTATAATTGACTGTTCTTTTTGGGTACCGGTGTCTTGGTCCGCTGAATTTTCACCGCTAAAATAAAGTATACGAGCGTTAGAATTGAGGAACAGCTTTATGTCACGATAATCATTGCTCTAGCTGCGAAGCAAATAAAAGCTGAAACTGGAGACGGTACAAATTTATGCTGAATGTCACGCTAACTTCAGTAAGTGTCTCCGGTGAGAGCTGTATTTCCTCAGCAGGTTTTCCTGCACTATGTTAATGAGATATTCTTGTTTTATTAGACCTACTCTCTTATCTCCTCCATATAAGCTCTATGATATGTGAAATAAAAGTGACGTATAGCGCACACTTTTCTATTAATTGCATAGGTTTTTTTTACAAGCGTGTTATGCACGTTGATCATTTCCCGTCACAGCGTTTGTATGGAAAAGTGTGTCACGGTGCCAGTGTGTCGGTAGCACAGTGCTAATAATAACAGGCTCAGCATCTAAAGTAAGCCTGCAATCTGAGTAACACTCTGACTCAGGAGAAGTGTGTTTAGGAAAACAACGGCGTGACTTTACTAAGGACATGTAAAAGTACTGACGTGTGTATGTGTTTGCGCGTGGTTGTAGGGCGGCTGGACCGCTCTTATGTGGGGAGCGTATAAGGGCCGTGTGGAGGTGGTTCGCCTTCTTTTGGAGAAGGGAGCAAACCCGAGCATCACTGGACAGGTACGCAGTTCAGTACGACGTCCATCCCAACAGAACACTGCACCTCCATTTTTTTATTTTTTTTTTGAAGTGGCCTCGTGTAAAACACTCACTCATTTAATAATAAAATTGTTTTTTTAAATTAATTCTCTTTCCTGTGATGGTGGTATTTTGGATGATTTCTTATTTCTCAAAGTGAAGTAAGAAAAATGAGAGGTTTGTATATGTGTGTTTGGGTGTCTTATCTATCCGTGCCTTTCCCTACAGTACAGTGTATACCCCATCATTTGGGCAGCAGGCCGAGGCCATGCCGAAATTGTTCGACTTCTACTACAACACGGTGCTAAAGTCAACTGCTCTGACAAGGTGACTACCATCATCCCCCCATCTGAACATGTTGCTGACTCCACAGAGAAGTGGTTCAGATGTATTTATGTAAACAGCCTCTGAGATACCGGAATACATTCCATTCCCACAAGGTTTTAGTATGAGAGTAACCATAATGCAATGAGCTGTATGCCCTTGCTGAACGTTAAACACAGTTAATATACACCACCGGTCAAACGTTTAGACACACTCGTACTTAATTTTTCTTCTTTTTTTCACATTTTAGAATAATAATAAAGTCATGAGAACTCTGTAGTAACACGGACGGAACTATTGGAATTTGGTCGTGATGAAAAATCCAAAATAAATCCAAATAATTTAATGTTTTAGCATCTTCAAAGTAGATGCCCCGTTTGCCTAGAATTTCCAGGAATGGAATTCCAATTCTTGGCTTTTTCTCACATGATTTCTTGAGGAATTTCCCTGAGATGCTTTTTAAACAGTATTAAAGGAGTTCACACCGACGCTGCACACTCATCGGCTGCTTTTAGGAATATTTCATCTGTTTAAACATTTTTTTTTTTTTTTTGTAAATAAAATGTTAGTGTTCTGATGAAAGAAATGAACATTGGCACAATTCTATTTTTGTCTACAAGACCGATTTCAAACATTGACTCCTACACCTTCAGATCAAAAGGTTTTTAAGATCACGAGAAAGATTCCAAACTTTTGACCGAGAGAGAGATGGATAGAGAGAGAGAGAGAGTTGTTGACATGGCGAAACACAACTTTGCACTCCTAATCAGTGAAGACTGTTCTGTTCAGTGAACTTCTGACATTTCACTCCTTATATGCACTATATCCTATAAGAATTCGCTCACCGTTACATGGAAGGCATTACTAATGCACGGTTTTAAGCTCGTACAGTTCGATTGGCTATCATCAAACACATTCTAAAGGAGTCGTTTGTAATTTGTAGCTTTCTGCTAACAGGAGTGTTAATAAGCCGAGCCCTCACCCTCCGGTAAAACTTCATGAATGTGCACTTAAATGTGTCATGAGTTGGCTTTTTGGTAAAAGTGGAGCTCAGTTTGCACAAAGGGTGGCGCTTGTTTCTGGGCCAGAAATCATGTACGATCCTGAAATGAAGAAACTAACTACATTGTATTTTGCAGTTAAAAATATATATATTTAGAATCGAACTGCACCTTTTAATAAGATTGTTAAATGAATTCTTTTCTATCCTTTATCTTTTGGTCAGTACGGCACCACGGCATTGATCTGGGCAGCGAGGAAAGGCCATTATGACTGTGTGATGCACCTGCTGGAGAACGGTGCTAACGTGGACCAGGAAGGAGCGGTGTGTGTGCTAATCACCTGAGCTCGATGTGACTTCTCCAGGGATATCTAATAGGATGTTCTTTAAGGAAAACCTTTTCTACTTGTAACAATGATGTATTTCTCAGTACACAGTTACATTCTTTTGTAAAATAGTGTTTTTTAAGGTATATAAGTGTTATAAGTCTGATATTGCCTGCTCTGTAAGGAATACAACATGACAGGGCATGCTGTTATAGGAAACTAATCATGATCGAAGTGGAGTAAAGCCCAAAGTGGTAACGACGTCACGCTTTTTTCCATTCATAGTTCCAATTATCGTTCCATCAAAACCAGCAACTCTAAACAATCATTTCCTCACTAGCAACAACAGCTCGTCATGTTACTGAGAAACCCGAGTCCTCTGTCCTGAAGACTCTCCAGTGAGGGGAAAAACATGCCGACTATTTCAAAGCACCGACACTGGAGACTCCTTCCATAAATGTTAAATAAACATCTCCTTACAGAAACCTTCACCACGTTAATGATTTCGGTTTTTTTCTTTGTGATTTTTTTTTTAATATAAGCATTAGATTATGTGAACACATGCGTACAAGTCCCTGTGAGTTGTTACTATAGAAATGAAACGTGTTAGAATGAATTAGAAAACTTCTTCTGACCAATCGGATTAGAGAATTCAACTGCATTGTGGTTTAAATGACTACATTGCTGGATAAATGAAAAGTATTTAATTTGAACAGGATTAATTGTACACACATTTGATCTATACTTAAACTCTCTCTCTCTCTCTCTCTCTCTCTCTCTCTCTCTCTCTCTCTCTCTCTCTCTCTCTCTCTCTCTCTCTCTCTGTGTGTGTGTGTCAGAACTCAATGACGGCTCTGATCGTGGCAGTGCGTGGCGGTTACACAGAGGTGGTGAAAGAGCTACTGAAGAGAAACCCCAACGTCAACATGACGGATAAAGACGGAAACACGGCACTGATGATCGCTGCAATGGAGGGCCACACTGACATAGTGCAGGACCTGCTGGACGCAGACTCCTATGTCAACATTCCTGACCGGGTGAATACCTGTTCTCGCATTCTTGCTTTTTCCTCTAATGCACTTTCTTCAAATACTCTGGTTGTTTGTTTTTTTTTAGTGCAAGCAAAGGTTACAACTGTATTTGTGTTTTTATCTGTGCTTTTTTTTTTTTGGTCTCAGAGTGGAGACACGGTTCTAATTGCGGCAGTGCGAGGAGGCCATGTGGAGATTGTTCGGGCTTTACTGCATAAATATGCTGACATTGATGTCAAGGGCCAGGTACTTACGTTTTCCTACGTCTTGTTTTTCTCAGACTTGAACGTGCCTAATTGTTTTAATACGCCTCTGATATGCCACTGACTGTACCTGTCTTTCCAGTATTTCACATTCATTTCATAATGTCCATCAAGCCACTTTAAGAGGAACACCTGCTCATTCATGCAGTTATCCAATCAACAGTTATACAGCAGCAGCACATACAGATACAGGTCAAGAGCTTCTGTTAATGTTCATATCAAACATGAGAATTGGCCTAAGATGTGACTTTGACCATGGAGGCCAGGTTTTAGGCTTTCAGGAACTATTGTTCTTCTGGGATTTTCATACACAACAGTCTGTAGAGTTTACACAGGATGGGGCAAAAAAAAAAAAAAAACAACCCGCAAAAAACATCCAGTGAGTGTCAGTTCTGTAGGCATACGTGGCTTGTTCATGAGAGAGATCAGAGGAGAATGACCAGACTGGTGACAAGCTGACAGGAAGACTACAGTAACTCAAATATCCAGTCTTTACAACTGTGGTGAGCAGAAAAGCATCTCAGAACACCTCAAACCTTGAAGCGGATAGGCGACAACAGCATGAGGCCACGTTGGGTTCCAAGAACCAAGAGACCACAGAGTACATTGGGCACAATTCACCAAAACCTGACAGTTGAAGACTGGAAAAAAGACCAGGTGATGTTTTTCCAATCTTCAACTGTCCAGTTACTGCAAGTCTGTACCGACTGTAGCCTTCTAATATGACAGAAATGGAACCCGTTGTGCTGTTGTAGCTTTTTGGATGTTGTAGCCCACCCAAGCAGGGGTTCAAGTATTCCTATTAAGTTGCTGTGAGTGTATAAAACCTTGTAAAAGCAGACAATCTCACTATCCAATTTTCATATGTTTAAATGCGGCGGTGTGCTTTCATTATCTCATGCGCTTCCTGTACACAGGACAGCAAGACTGCCCTCTACTGGTCAGTAGAAAAAGGCAACGCCACCATGGTGCGAGATATCCTGCAGTGTAACCCTGAGACAGAAGCCTACACCAAGGTAAACCCAAACTACTTGACTTCCAGGGAGACAGAAAATACCACAATGCTCTGAAATCACCACTTTCCTACTTGTGTGTGTGTGGTTCTATATTTTAGGAAGGCGAGACTCCTCTTATTAAAGCTACCAAAATGAGAAACATTGAGATTGTCGAGCTTCTTCTCGACAAGGGAGCGAAAGTGTCTGCTGTGGACAAGGTAACAGTGTTCTGTGCTCTTTGAAAAATGTATGTGAAAATACACAAATTCATGCACAGTGTGCAGGGGCGAAATGATTAGAAATGGCATTTTTGATGAATTAAAGGGCCGGAAAAGTAGTGTGTCGTGTTAACTTTGAATTTACATGAATCTGATGTAACTTCTTTGCTTATACAGTTTAATCCATTTTGAAAACTGTTCGAAAACATTCGACGTCACGCTCATCGGATAATACGTCACTTGCAGGAGAAGGGGTGAATGATAATCTGAAGCACGCATGCACAGAAATTTCTGGACCAATCAAATTCAGACAAAAGGTCAGCTGGCACTGTTGGGCTCATGAGCAAGGTCCCTCTCTGCTCCAGAGGTGCCGTATCATGTCTAACCCTGCGCTTTGACCCCAGCTTCCTATCAAGCTGGATATGCGAAGAAACGAATTTCGCTATGCTGTAATGTGTGTATCTGTGACAAATTCGAATTGAAACAAAATAAATAAAAGCGTGCAAAATTTCCCGAGAGAAAATGTTCTCACATCAGCTTGTACAGGTGGCAGTTTTGTTACATATACAGTGAATTTGTGTGTGGAATCTCAGTGCTCAGTAATCACTGGATAAGTAAACGCTGCGCTTTCAGAAAGGAGACACAGCGCTGCACATCGCCATCAGGGGTCGGAGCAGGAAGTTGGCCGAGCTGCTCTTGAGGAACCCTAAGGACGGCCGCCTACTCTACAAGCCCAACAAGCAGGGCGAGACGCCCTACAACATCGACTGCACGCACCAGAAAAGCATCCTCACCCAGATCTTTGGTGCCAGTGAGTGTTTTCCTAACTCGCATTCGAACAAGTCTTTCTTTAGCCTTTTGATTAAAAATAAATAAAGATTCTGCTATGTATTTTTTTTATTTTTTTCCCCCTGACCTATTATAGAGCACTTGTCCCCTACGGAGTGTGACGACGACATGCTGGGTTATGACCTGTACAGCAGTGCGCTGGCTGACATCCTTAGCGAGCCCACCATGCAGCCACCCATCTGCGTGGGTCTGTACGCTCAGTGGGGCAGTGGAAAATCCTTCCTGCTCAAGAAGCTGGAGGGTAAGAGCACCACTGCACGTTTATGTCTTTATACACCTGAACAGGTATTGTGCAGTTGAACATTTTCTGCTTAAGTAAAGTACGATGGCTAAATGAGCTGTCATGTTGTTTTCAGATGAAATGAAGACGTTTGCAGGCCAGCAGGTGGAGCCATTGTTTCAGTTCTCTTGGCTGGTGGTGGTGCTGACTCTGCTGCTCTGCGGCTCTGTAGCTGTGATTCTTGGCTTCTCTGTCGATCCCAGGCTGGCCATTGCTGTGGCCCTCAGCCTGCTTGCTCTGCTCTACATATTCTTTGGTGGGAATCTCTTAGGAATTGATTCAACTGCTATGCCCAAAAGGGATCGTTTATAAGGCAGTTCTCACAACCTAGTATTATTTTTAATGACGAACACCGATTAATCGTTCGTTAGGACGATTCCATTTCTCACGACAAACTAGGCTAGGACTAATATTACTGTATATTAATTTCATCAGGTTTACCAGTGAACAGATTTACCAGTGGTTCTCAATCGGGGGGTGTGCAGAGATCGGAACAGGGTCACGAAATGTTTCAAGAAAAAAACAGACAGGGTATCATTCGGATACTCTGTGTATTTTATTGCTTTTCATGAAAAACTCTGTGTTCCCTCTCGCTCTGCATTTTCTTTTTTCTGGGGAGGGGCGGAGCTTAGCCTGCCTTTTATCTAGCTGTCAGTGCAGACCAGTGTTGACGATGTATTATGGTTTTTTTTGTTTTGTTTTGTTTTTTTTTAAGAAAAATAAAGTGCCTAGCAACGTTTTTGATAAACCTTCGCAAGTTTCGAAACGTGGCCAGTCCTGCCCTGCAAGAGCGAGGTCTTGCTTTCCCGCTGCACTCGCACCTCTCTCTGCGTCTGCTCTGTCCAGTGAGTTTTAACAATGTCGTGGAAAACGAGACGCACCCTTCGAACCAGTTTACATCATTCATATGCGAATGTTTTTAGAACGCAAGACGAATATAATGCAACATGTTTAACATGTAAAGTAGTACAGACTAGTTCTCTTGTTCAAGGTAGTTACAGTGTTCAGAAACCCTTTTGATCATTCAGGTTCCATACCTGTCCGTTATATAGTTCTATAAATGTCATAAAAGTTATTTCTTAAAAATCACACGAGATGAAAAGTGATTAAATTACAAAAACATCTGTCTATGTATGAAAAACAGATTGTAGATTAGAGGTGTGTGTGTGTGTGTGTGTGTGTGTGTGTGTGTGTGTGTGTGTGTATATATATATATACACAAAGTATGTATGTATGTATGCATGTACATGTATAGTGCCACATGATCGGGAAGGCTTGGGGGGCGTGGCTTTTAGGGAAACGAGCAGCTTTTAGGGATGTTCATGTGCAACCTCTAAGTGTGCAACTCATATTCACGATAATTTCAATAGCACATCAATGCAGTCTAAGTTCTGTGTACATCTTTAGTAAAGTGATCATTCAGAAGATTAGACTACTTCCATTGTATAAATGTCTAGTCCCGTGCTCCCAGCATGTCTCCATGCTAACTTTGTTAAGCTTTTTAGCCCATGAGAGGAAGTAGCAGCTCCAGCCAGACGCATTCTATTAATCAGCTTTACAGCAAATCAGATGACCAAAACCCATGTGCTGTGTAGTTTATAATATCACGTGTGAAGATTGTTAGTGTTTTGCTGGGGTTTTTTTTGTCCAGCAGAGAGCAGTGCTGCATAGTGACAGAAATTGTCTGATTAGTTTACAGCGATATCCAGCCACGCATTAGTGCACCAGAGTGAGTGGAAGAAGAACTGCATCATAGAAAAGAAGAGGGAACAGGGTGAAAGGAGAGCCAAAACAAAAACCTCACTAGACTTAAACCTGCATCATTAGCAGGTTTTTTCAAATTCAACTCTAGTACACAATTCCTGTCTGGAGTAGGATATGTTTCAGAATCCGTATCTCTTAAGACCTTGATTGGTTGCTCAAGGTGAAGATTCCCCATTGTGTAAATCTCAAACCTTCTGCAGCCAGAGATCGCTTTTAATAGTGTAAAATAAGTTCGACTTTCCCCACAGATTTGTTTCATGAACATGAACCTATTTAAAAATTAGACTCATTATTAAACAGTGTAGAATAATATTCTGCCTATTAATTAGCGGCCTAGATGGTGAGATTATTTATAGACCCCCGTCATTTCTTTATTGACATTTTCTTTTATATTCTTAGTGAGGTATGGATTATATCTATTCAGTTGACATGAAAGTTAAACAGGCTAATAACTATAAGAACGTAATCACTATTTTATTACAAATTCAAAACAAATCTGGACCCATCCAAACCCCACTTTGAGAGCCAGTGGTGTAATGCATGCTGGGTATTGTAGTGATCGAACACTGATGGACAGCGATGAGGAATTGTGTGTTGTGTACCAAATCGCCTACTTATAAATTTTTAATTCGGAAAAAGTACATCCATTTGAGTGTGTAGCGAAAGAGTATGCAAGTACTAAGACATGCTAACACGTCACGAAACGGGAGAGAAGTGAACGTTGTCGCGTGGTTACGCACACCGTCACCGCAAACAAACTCGTTGCATTTCAGCTTTTCTTCATTTGGTATTCCTTATAGAATTTATACTATATCATGTAATTCCCTCGATTTGTTTTTCCACGTTTCATTTACACCTCTCTAAAATGCGTTAACACTCATCTGAAGATGACTGCAAAACAAACTGTCAAAAAACTCCTCCGTCTTCGCTCTCAGAGTTTTGGGCAATATTAAATGGGCTGCACTTTATATAGCGCTTTTTATGCAAACCGCTTTACACTGTGTCTCATTCACCCATACATTCACACACCAATAGTAGCAGAGCTTACATGGAAACGGCTAACTTGCAATCAGGAGCAACTTGGGGTTCAGTGTCTTGCCCAAGGACACTTCGACATGTGGAGTCATGTGGGCCGGGAATTGAACCGCCAACCCTACGATTAGTGTCCAACCCGCTCTACCAACTGAGCCACAGCCGCCCATATTAGCCGAAAGTGTCCAGAGATCCACACTTCAAAATCTATCGAAAATAGTAGACCATCCGTGTACCTTTGGGATCCTCATTTCAACACACTATGATCTGGGAACACACTCATTCAAATCTCGGATACTATTTAGGACAGTAGGCGAATTGGGACGCAGCGCTGGATTGTGCCAACACCCAATTCTCTGTGCTACAGACTACTACAGTTTTATGCCAGAATTCTCCTTTAAACTTCTCCCCGTTATGTGACTTCCATACTGTTTCTTGTTTCTATAAAGTCAGAAGTTCTATCTCTTTTGCTGACTGTTTGTTGTTTGCTGTTGTAGTGCTGGTGTATTTTGGCGGGCGCAAAGAGGGCGAGAGCTGGAGCTGGGCGTGGCTCATCAGCACCAGGCTTGCACGCCACATCGGCTACCTAGAGCTGCTGCTCAAACTGATGTTTGTCAACCCACCAGAGCTTCCTGAGCAGACTACCAAGGCCTTGCCTGTCAGGTACTGAACACAGAGCCATGACTTTACTAACAAGGCAAAATCACTTTCAGTAATCAAGCAGGGATTACATTTGCTCATTTGGCTGATGGTTTTTTTCTTTAGAATTGAGGCAAGATACAACTAAGCAGCTGTTTTGATGTGAACTCATGACCTATGTTCAGTAGCTCTTAACCACTGTTCCACCACTGTGTTCAGTGTAAATGGGTACAATTTAGACACCGAATTAATATAGCATTAGTGAAGCTATCCACCTTATTAATGATATGGGGCGGCTGTGGCTCAGGTGGTAGAGCGGGTTGTCCACTAAT
>JAOUWY010000002.1:11263603-11276142 GCA_025728095.1 Prietella phreatophila | reverse complement strand
GAATCTCTGGGAACTTGGTAAGCAAAAGAGAATCTATGGGATCTTGGTAAGCAAAAGGGAATCTCTGGGAACTTGGTAAGCAAAAGAGAATCTATGGGATCTTGGTAACCAAAAGGGAATCTGGGATCTTGGTAAGCAAAAGGGAATCTCTGGGAACTTGGTAAGCAAAAGGGAATCTCTGGGAACTTGGTAAGCAAAAGGAGTGCTGATTGTTCAGCAGTGCAGCTGCAAATTACCGGTTAAAAACAGATGTTTATATTAAAGCGCTCGTTCTAATATGTTATTGTTTCTATAGGAACGGCTCATTCACAGAGACTCCTAAAGCAGACGGTCCACATCAATGGATTAAAAAACGTGTGTAATTATTAATATGACGAAGTTTTTTTTTTGTAGGTAACATACCAAATCACTACACAAAGCAAATGTTACCATGTATTATGACCATTATAGGAACTATTTGATCGTTATACAGAGGATACATGTTTACACACACAAACACACACACACACACACACACACACACACACACACTAACACACAGTCATCCTCCTGCATCTAATACACTGTTAAACTTGAAAACACATCATCATTAGCTCAGATGAAGATGTATACTCATATCAAGATCACAATTAAATGCAGCTTATCATCGTGTGTGTGTGTGTGTGTGTGTGTGTGTGTCTGTCTGTCTGTGTGTGAGTGTGTGTGTGTGTGTGTGTGTGTGTCTGTCTGTGTGTGAGTGTGTGTGTGTGTGTGTGTGTGTACTCACCTGTCTGTTGTAGGTGCAGGCTGAGGTGCTTCACGCAGCTCTGTGAGCAGGAGCCATACCTCATCCCTCTCTCTCTCTCTTTCTCTCTCTCTCTCTCTCTCTCTCTCTCTGTCAGTCACTTGACTCCTCCCTTTCTGCTTCTGACCATATGTTCATCTTGCTCTCTCCTATCTCTTTAAGGTGTATAGGATTTTGAAGGGGTTTAAAGGGTCGTGTGTATGTGTGTGTATGTGTGTGTGTGTGTGTATGTGTCTGTCTGTCTGTCTGAAGTTTTATGTGGGAGGAAAATCGGTCACACACTCAATTCTTAGTGACAAGAAAAGAAAAAAAAGTCTGAGGACCACATCCTGTTTCAGACAAACATTTAAACACCACACACACACACACACACACACACACACACACTTGCATATACACTGTACACACACACACACACCCACACACACACGTGCATATACACTATACACACACACACACACACACACACACACAGCAGCTTGTTGCTGTCAGTGCAATCAGAACACCTCTCTTATGCAGTGCCAACTTGCTCAGTCGCCGTTCTGTGGTCAAAGTTAATTCTTCTTCAGTCACTTGGTTTAATTTTATTGTTCACCCATGTTTGACTATGACTAGCTATGTTTTATCACTTTCTCAACACTGGTGCACAATATGTAAAATGTTATGCTAATTGTTATGCTAATGCTTGTGCTTAGAGTCAGAGTTGCATCCTGACCATTCCATAAGCCTAAAGTGACGGTTTTCTCCGCAAAAAGCTCCCACCCATTGTTATTTCCTAATTATATTGGTTTTCTCCTAATTAGAAGCCCTTAAGGGTTCCCTTCTATCCCAAACACACACACACACACACAGATGAGGAAAGGGAAGATGGGAGAGGGGTAGTGGATAAAAATACACAGGCAAAGAAGGAGCAGAAGTACTTCAGTTGTACATTTGTATTATAACTTTAATGGCAGTTTTGCACCGATCTTTATTTGTAGCATTTGTATTACTACTATACTATTGTATTACTACTCTCACATAGTCCTAATCTTGGTCATCAAAAATGAATAGGTTTATTTTGAAATTAAGAAGCATATATTAATTTACTAAATTACTAAATGACTAAACAGTGAAAGAGCACATCCTACACATGCTAAAATGTGTGCTAAATCTACTAATGCAGCTCAGCCACTGCAACTATAGCTGACAACTACAATAATAGACTCTTCCTTCTGATTTGAAATGAAGTTCACATTAGTGAATTTACTTATCTGTAAGTTTATACAAACTCAGGAGCTCTGGTAGGACGTGAAAGTTTTTCCAAACCAACTAAATAGTCACGAATATCTCTTTTTTGTGTGTAAATGCGCCCACAAACAGCTGTGGGCGGCTGTGGCTCAGGTGGTTGAGCGGGTTGTCCACTAATCATAGGTTTGGCGGTTTGATTCCCGGCACGGGTGACTCTACATGCCAAAGTATCCTTGGGCAAGACACTGAATCCCAAGTTGCTCCCAATGGCAAGTT
This sequence comes from Prietella phreatophila, assembly GCA_025728095.1. Taxonomy (NCBI): domain Eukaryota; kingdom Metazoa; phylum Chordata; class Actinopteri; order Siluriformes; family Ictaluridae; genus Prietella; species Prietella phreatophila. Next base: position 11,273,852 of record JAOUWY010000002.1, on the reverse strand, counting down.
AGCACCTTGCATGGCAGCTCTGCTACCATTGGTGTGTGTGAGTGAATGAGACACAGTGTAAAGCACTTTGGATAAAAGCGCTATATAAGTGCACAAACATTTTAGGTACAACTTCATTCATATCCAGCTTGATCAACGAGGCGCCATTGTATCAATAAGTTGTTCATGAACGATTAATTCATTTTGAACAAATCGTTGATATGACTTGGGAATAACGGATTGTCTACGAGAGTGATTCGCTCATTTTATGTCTTCTTGTTTAGTTTATCAAGTGAAAACCACAAAGGTTCTGTACAGGAAAGAGAAATGATTAGTTCACCTCCATACTCTTTTCTCAGGCCTGAGTCTGTTGTTCATTTTGTCACGTGGTGTGGCCGCGCATATATTCTGTACTGGGTAGAGAAATTAGATCAGAATTCTCAACCTTCCTAACAAACAAGTTTAAACAAAGTAACTGGTCTGGTCTCAGGTTTGAGCTTTTTGTCACAATGGGTCCTTTCCTTAAAATTTAATCTGCAATTTCACAGCTAAAAGTGAATGCTATACACTCTGTTGATAAAGCAAGATCATTGTTTACAAAGGATTTACTTTGATCTTCCTTTCAGAAAATGTCATTTAATAAAAATGGTATGAGAAAAAAGGCCACAAGATTCTTCTCAGCCTATGCGGCTGTCACCTGACAAAAGAATAAACGACTCAGACCAGATGACACTATTGAGTGGTGAATGAATCATATCTGTTTGTCCTAATTTGTCCTTGCCTGCATTATAATTTTTTTCCCTTTTTCGGAATATGATCAAAGTTTGCGTAATTAGACGTGTTGGTGGAATTTGGCTATTGAACAATGTAATTTCATTCTGCTCAATTGAACAAAATGAACAAAATGATTTGAATAAAGATTCGTTCGTACTGATGAACGAGATTCGATGAGCCGAGTCGGCAAAATGATCCGATCTTCCCATCACTAGCCCACTGACAGTTAGTAATATGCACAGGCAGTTTTATATTACTTCAAGCTACACTTCTGTCACCTGATGTAAATACCAACCTGATTCACACCAGAGATTTAGCTTGATTTACTCATCCACTTCAGAGTTCATTTAACTACACAATAATAATTTTGCTATTTATTCATGTAATATATGTATGAATGGTTTACGTCAGGAAAGTCACAGATCTACAGACAACTAGAAACTGAGGCCTGGTTGGAATTATATGTTTATTTTTGAGCTTTTATCACTGCGAGTGCCTTTATATTCTACTGGCAAGGGTCCTATTCCCGTTTGGAAAAAAAAGTGTGGCAAATAACAACATTAATTCTGCAATTTGAGACTACCATTTATACACGTGTTTAAAAGTGCTTAAAAACTAGCAGCTGGTGTCAACAAGGTAATAAAAGGAGGCGCGGGGGAGCGCTCAGAACCATTACCACACACAAGCTTTTTAAGCTGGAGCGGAAGCGAGCTGCCTGGCAAGTGTTCATGCCAGCCACGCAAGTGTGGCAGCCATCAATCCCTGTCGCCTGGAGAAACCACACTCACTCACCCTTTTTTCTTTTCTTTACTGGGCATATGTCCTCTATTCACTTCTATTCCCTTTCCCTTTTCTCTCCTTTTCTCAGTCTCTCATCCTTACACACTGACATGAGTCATACTGTATATTTACCTCTTCATGTCATGCAGTCCTAATGAACTCAGGCAGTGGCTGTAAAATATGTAGCATTCACACTGAGGATGTAACTGCCTTAAAATGGACAATGACCTGGCATCCTCTGAGGTAACCACCTCGAGATCTCAGACTCTGTCTTCATCACAGGTCTGAGGTGATTTCAGGAGTCAGATGGCACATTCAGTGCCATCATCTACTCATCCACCGCCAGTCGTTCTGTCTTCTTGCAAACACCATCATGGCCATATTTAGTGCATTCATTTTCGTCTTGACAATTTACAGCAGTTAGTGCACCACCCAAGCCATCTGCTCCCTGATGCATCACCGCTCCTCTGAAATACTGAGTGTATAATTAATTTAACAGATTATATTTGGAAAAAGACGAATACAACTGCGGTGGCCTATAAAAGGTCACTTCAATTACCGTAACTAGATAATATAACTATCACTGTTATTTGATAAGACCTAAGGGTATTCACTTTGAATTGTTAAATGTTGTTGTTGTTGTTGTTGTTGACGTCTCTTCAAACGATTGATGGGAAAAAATGTAAATGTAATTAGCGAATGTTGCATCAAGGTGTGCAGTCTGGTCTAAACTTTAAAACGCATTGCTTCACCCAGAAACTGCAGCGTTGGTAATAATTAATGAAAGCTGATAGTCACCTTTCACGTTTGATTTATTCAAATCTGCACAACCTCACAATTAAAAAACGAAGTTGTTTTTAATAGTGTAGAATGGTGCAAAAGAAAGATGAGAAGAGAAGTATAATCTAGAGGTGAAATCATACCAAAGCTTCGCAAATTACTATTCTGTGTGAGGATGATTTTTCTTCTAATTTAAAAGACGCTACAATCTGCAGGAACATGTGATGTAATTTTACATTTATCCCACTGAAGAATGAAAGTAAACAAACAAACAAGCAAACCAAAAAAAAACAACAACAATGTAGCAGTGCTTATAATTGTAAAAACTACTGGCACATGATAAATCAAACACAATCTGGTTTAACATCAGTTCTTCAATTATCCAATTAAATCCTCAGCGTTGAAGCTACTCGATATACTGCAAAGATATACTCTTCCACATGGTTTTGATTTGCCCTCTTCTTACCTACAAGGTATCGTTATTAACAATTCCCATATACTGTATGGCATTTGTGTTCTATTTTAACGCCGGAAATGTACTGAAATGCAGCCAGTACAAATACAAGCGAGATTTTAACTTTCCAATCTTGTTAGCTCTGTTTTATGAACATAATGCACTCAACGTATCAGAGCCTAGCAATTGAGATTTAGTCAGATGCTGAAGGTCAGTAAAGGTCACTGAGAAAGTCATCACATTGTTGGACCCATGGGGACAATTTGTATTAAACCCAGAACATGGAGATCATTTTCTGATTAATTAAACTGCTGTTCATCAGCATCAACACATGTTCCATCCTGTCCCTCCGAGACATTTTTGCAGTGTGATCTCGCTAACAGAAGCTCTAGCAGCGGATTTAGATTTCCCACCTAACACAGGATATACATGAGGAACTTGGGGCCAGGTCAGAAGCAGTTGTAATTTCCTGAGCTGCGACGACACTGGCTCATACAGATGGGAACGTACACAGGAGATGAACCACAGCCCCAGCATTGGGGCACAGGTTTTCTTTCTTTTTTATGTTGAGTGAAGTAGAATATGATAATGATGCGAGCTTGATAGAGTAATTAACTTGGCTAAATGAAAATCCCACGAGGTTGAGGAATGGAAAGCAGATGTTCATTGAAATCCATTAAGGGGGAGGAAAATGTCTTGCGAAATGGTGTGTGTGGAAATAAAGAAAGTGAACAGTGGTACGGGGCTAGTGCGCTACTTGGGAAATGGTGTGTGTGTCCATATGTGAGGTTGATGCCATTTCATAATGGGAGAAAAGACCTTTATTTGGGTATGACCTGGCTCTGCAGCAGCAGCTGGCTGACTTTAAAGTCTACAGAAAGAGAGAGAGAAAAAAAGAGAATATACTGTAAAAATACACTTAATAATATGGTAAATGTCAGTATCTAAGAGATAAAGTGAAAAGAATAGAGATAGCTCTTTGGGATAATCTTTTATTTAGCTAAAGTATTAATCACAGATATTTATACATTGTAATAAGACATAATTGTTTATCTAATGAAAGTGTGTGTGTGTGTGTGTGTGTGTGTGTGTGTGTGTGTGTGTGTGTGTGTCTGTATGTCTGTCTCGTTGTTGGTGGGGGAATGACTGAACAGCCTGACTTCACCGTTTGGCTATTGACTTGGTAAAACATCAGTAGCACAACCAGAGGCAAAGTCACACTCCATCACAAACCCACACAGAGAGGAGCCATATGCTGCACTCTCGCAACTTTGGAACACGCACACACTGTCAAAAGTTCCCCAAATGAAGAAACACAGCCTGACATGCTCACGTGCTCTCTCTCTCTCTCTCACACACACACACACACAAACATACAGACACAGACTCACCAGTTGGGTATCATTTTCACTCCTTAGAGCAAATGATGTTTTATTCACTCCCATTGACTCAATCACTGATAACTGGAAACTTGACAGACAACGCTCACCTCCAAAGCCTACTTAATACACAAAAATCCCATTTGACAAACACATGATGGATTATAGAAAAATCTCAGAGACACGTCTTCCAAAGTGAGATGTCGTGCTGAGACCAATTCTAGTGCACCAGACTGGTCTGGGATTTGAATGTCTTTTTAAAAATTGTTTTTTTATTGTTTTTAGAAAATGGTGGATAATGTAAGAGTAGACTATCCTGGGAACATTGGGCATGAGGCAGGAGAGCACCCTGGATGGGCGCCATGTATGTACATAGTAGTCCAACACTACTGCAGCAAGCATAATCTATAAAATATGTTCAGTTATTTTGACGGGCCTGAGAAGTTAGTCGTTACAGCACTTTTCTAGCTGTATGAAAGCACGTTATCTGTGAGGCATTCTGGCTGTGACAAAGCACTCACCACTGAACTTCTCCATTGATTAGGGGAACTTTTAAAGACTTTCACAAGGGCAAACATGTTGAAATGATATTTTCCCAAAACATTTGTGACAAGATGTGAAATGCAGAGATATGATAACATAGTTATCAGTGTTACCAGACGTCCAGAGCACCATAATTGCTGTTGAACTTCCTCATCAATGAAATACAGCCATTCAAACAGAAGTGCTAAATCACATTGTGGGTCGAGCAGCTTTCCGTTTGGCTGATAGTACACATGATATATAGCTCTTTTTTTTTGGTATATACATGGCTGATGTATGTTTTCTTAACCGGTACTGCATTAGAGTTCTTAATCTTTGAGATGTGAGATGTGAGATTTTCCTACTCAGCTGAGAAAAGTTATCTGGATTCTCTAGCTTTTATCCAGTTTATACAACAATTTTAGACTGAAGAGTTATAAGATATATGGAACTAGCAGACACATGTTTGAAGCTCCTTACCAACAATGATTTCATAATGGAAAATGGTCCATGAGATACATTGCCTAGTTTTACTACCTGTAACTGAAATGGATTTAATTGGAGTTAATTGACGTGAATTTATATAAATTGCCCATACTATTGAAATGAGGTGGAGTATTCAATATAGTTTGCAAAATTCCATCAATCCATCTATTTCCCATACCACTTATCCTGGATCATGGAGCCTATTCCAGTGAACTCTGGGCACAAGGATGGGAACACCATGGACAGGGTGACAATCCATCCATCCATCCATCCATCTTCTTCCGCTTACTCCTTTTCAGGGTCACAGGGAAACTGGAGCCTATCCCAGGGAGCATCGGGGACATGGCGAGGTACACCCTGGACAGGGTGCCAGTCTATCGCAGACCAGTCAGAGTCTAGGAGTGAAAATCGTATTGAATTAGTGAACTTTATGTGACCATGGAGTCAATGCATTACGCATGAGCTGATGGTGAGGTGTGTCTTACGGAGGTGTGTTACGTTTACGCGTTAACGATCTACGCTGAGACATTTTAATATGCATGTGATGAGACCGGAATACAAACAGCTAGTTTCAGTTTATGAGGTGAATGCTGAATAACTGAAGAAGGGAAGATTGGGGAAAAAAGATGAGTTTTGTCCTGCTGTCGTCCATATTCAAGATTCGCTGTACACAGCAGTTTAGTCCTCAGGGTTTCGACAAAGAGACTTTCTTATTAGCTGGTAATTTTCAGAGAGTGTGAGCTCACTCTCTTGGCATTGTCTCACCTCTAAATACAAAGCAATGAATTAAAAAGATAGAGGAAGTTATTTTGGCATTCTGACGCATGCCAGTATACACTTTCTTCAAGTGAGACATTTCGGCTGCATCTATGGGTTCTTAAGGTGAAAACGTAGCCATTTTGGAACATTCCGACTCAGAAATGGTCCATTATTTTACACAGGGCTCTGCGGAACGGGATTGTTCTTCAGAGATTGCTCGCTGGTTGGTTTCTTTTACCTGCGTCGCATTCCATCACAGTAATGCACATTTTCAGTGGCGTTCAGAATCATTACCCGTCACCAGTTGTACCTGGGCTGCAATAAGCTGCCTGGAGCTCTTCAGGGAGAGAAGTGTTCGCACTGCAATGATAACATTGGCCGTACCGTTGGAGTCATTATGTAACCCCGCCTTGTGCCCGATGCTCCCTGGGATAAGCTCCAGGTTCCCCGTGACCCTGAAAAGGAGTAAGCGATAGAAGATGGATGGATGGATAAAAGAAGCTAATTGCCTGTAAAAAAAAAACTATAGTATTGTACAATTACGATATAATATGTAATGATAAAGTCTACAGAGCCTTCATATCTAGTGATAAAGTTTACAGAGGCTTCATATGTAGCGGTAAAGTTTACAGAGGCTTCATATGAAACTGTAAAGTTTACAGATGATTCATTTATAACTGTCAAGTTTACAGAGCCTTCATATCTAGTGATAACGTTTACATAGGCTTCATATGTAACTGTAACGTTTACAGAGGATGCATTTATAACTGTAAAGATTACAGAGGATTCATTTATAACTGTTAAGTTTACGGAGATTTCATTTGTAACTGTAAAGTTTACAGAGGCTTCATATGTAGCAGTAAAGTTTACAGAGGCCTCATAAATTGATTAAAAACATCAAAAAAGCAAAATACACCCAATGCGCTTGCTGTGTTATTTGTTTGCATCGACCAAATGCACCTGACATTGTAATTACGACTTCCCAACTCATTAATACGAACATCCACAGGACTTTAACGCTCAACAGGAATGGCTCAAATGTGCAACTTAACAGACATTGTTAGCCTTGGCAAAGGGCTGTGATGTAAGAGGAATAAAACACTTTGGGATGTGCTGTTATTGCTAAAGAACGAATGTAATGGAAACGTTTGTTATTTCTGTATAACAGCACGCCTCATTGTGTTGTATTACTTCTTCAATTGTCTAACGCTGGCTAAAGAAATAGAGAAAAACGTAATCGCTGGTTACTTCTGCTTTTATGAGGATTTTGTGGGATCCATGTAGGATCAAGTGAAAATTAGGTTCTTGCCTGTTTGTGTCCATTTTGTCCTTCTGATAGAAGTAGCCCAGTCTCTGAAGGGACAGACTGTACAGATGTGAAATATAAACATAAGTGTACTACAAATATGTGCATTTTGTGTAAACGTTCATTAACAGAATTACGAACATGTGACTTGTAGAAATCTGTTTTGAGTGTACAGGTTTTCTAGTGGGGTTTTTTTTGCCCCAGTTCAGGGAAACACATTCATTTCTTTTTCCGTGGTAATGACACATAATAGACCTTTGTGCTGAAGTGTACAGGGTTCACAAAGCGTCCGTTGTTCTTTGAGACGCTCGCCGTCTCGCACACCTGAGCTGCTCGGCTAAACGGGAAAGGAAAGAAGATTATCAGAGCTCTTGCAGGAGGTGAAAATAGCACTGAGCGTATACTTATTTTTCAGCACTCTTTATCTGTTCATACTGAACGTCTGTCGTTCCTCTTCTCCCTCTTTATTGTAATGATTTTACAATCACACTATCCAGTTGGAGCTCACTATCATGTCTGCTCATGGGGGGTTTTCCTCACCACCGTCTCCTCTGAGTTGCTCAATAGGGATCTAAATCTACGTCTGGATTTCTGTAAAGCTGCTTCATGACAACGCGTCTTGTTAAAGTGCCGTAGAAGTAAAATTCTATTGAAATGAGTGTTGATGTTGAGAATGTATCAGTGAGGAAACAGCAGGAGAGTGAATATAAAGTTTTTAAAGTGGTACCCTGACACACACACACACACACACACACACACTCTACACCTGCACATAGATCTTGACTCCATCTTTTGTAGAAGAGACAGGCTCAAAATGTTGCTCCTTCACACAACCTTACATCTAAAACTAATCTCTCGGTTTGACAGCACTGGCATCATCATTTTCCTGCTTTTCCACTTGTTAGCGAGCCAGCCAGTTTGTCAAGCGCACACACAAACACACACACACACACACACACACACACACACGCTCTGCTCACTCTCTACACATCCTCAGGTCTAACATTAAACCACTCGATCGCTGTACATTTCCCAAATGACTCACTCTTTTTTTTCGTCGCCATTTGCAGAGCCAGGCCATGCGGATCGTGCGGACGGTGGGTCAGGCGTTCGAGGTGTGTCACAAACTCAGCCTGCAGCACACACAGCAGAACGCAGATGGCCAGGAGGACGCTGACAGCCCCAAGACCTGCGCAGACTCTGGCCTACATGGTGATCCATACACTCTGTCGCTTTCCTGTTGCCTCCGCAATACAAATCCAGTCTGAATATGAGCAGCATAAGCAGCACACACACACATAACACATTCACATGACTAGAGATCTGTGCAGATAGGAGTGTAAATATGAGGTGGATGGAACGGGATACGGTGTAGCAGCACATATGTCTCACCTTATTACTCGTAAGTCAAAATATCAATCGTGAGGAGGTAACGAGTCCGAATTGTGACTTTGGCCGTGCTCTCTAGGTTGGAGGGATGATGTTGCTCACTCTCACCTGTCAATCACAGTGACACTAGCCAATCATGGTCATCTGTGAGCTCATGTATGTGGGAGAGGCTGTATAGTGCTTTGCTTGGAGTGTGTTACTATGCTTTGTGACACAGCAGTTTGTAAGGACAGGGCAGGCTTCCCTTGTCTCCGAGAAGAAAACCGTATGGAATTCAGTTTTTGCCACAGTATCGACCTTTTAAGAAACGGAACAACAATATACAATGAGAGAAGAGAAACTCTGAAGGTGAAAACAATGAATTCAGTGGCAAAAATGTAACAAATAAATGGTGCAAATGTCTCGTGTGGGTGGGGTTTAACAGCAGCATACTCTCATTGGCTAGTGAGATTTGGATCGACAGCTCCCCGACCTGGAACTATACAGAACCGGTTCTCTGTATAGTTATAGTGTTTGTACGTTGTAGTGGAAATGACTTATTTACTTAGTCAGTGTATTAGTTTGAAATTAATATTTGAGGTGTGGGTAGCCTAATAGACGAGCTTTCAGGGGAGCAGTGCAGTGCTGTTGTCATCATCCTCGTCCTCAGCTGGATACTGGAGGTGTCGATCGAAAACTCTCACTAGTCAATGAGAGTACGTGACTGTTAAGCCCCGCCCACACAAGAGGTTTGAGCCAGAATGGTCGGGCGTAAACGTATGTACAGCTGTAATGTACAATAGAACAGGTTTATTTTGGGGTTTTAAAAAATATTTAGCATTTTTCTTCTTTTTTTTTGTTACTTGTGGGTCAAAATGAGCTAAACATAATTTTCATCAGGGATGACTGAACTAGCCAAATGCCTTGTTTCACTCATATTAAAAATATCAACTGAGCAAAAAGAAGGGGAAAAAAAAACGCCTAAGGAATGAGAGCTGAAATGAGAGTTGCAATTGCTTCAGTGAGTATAATTAAACTGCCCCTTCATATTCATCCCATGGGATCATAGAGAGTAAGTCTATTTCTCTTAGATTTATGCCCAGCACAGTCAGGCTTAACAACAGGGAATTAGTCAGACAGTGCTTGTGATGATCAGTGGCTCTTTCTCTTCCACTCCTAGAGCCATGAGTTCAGGCGTGTTATATTATCCCGCTCTGAGCTCTTCACTCCCTCTGGAGCTTCTTCCTTTAGAAATGCATTTGAGTTCCCCATCACCCACGCACCAACACTCAGCCACACGAGAGTCGCTCAGCCCCAGCGCCAGCGTAGACATCACTGTCACAGGGATACGACACACTCCTGTTAGCATCAGCTCCAGCTGAGTGTGAGACTCACTGCTTCAGGGACAATGTTAGAAGCATCACCAGTGAGCCAGTAGTGAACATGGAAAATGCATACTCCTTGTAGTTATTTTGGTGAACATGAATCATCCATCTTCTATACTGCTTATCCTTTTCAGGGTCAAAGGGAACCTGGAGCCTATCCCAGGGAGTATAGGGGCAGGGTACACCCTGGTGTACACCAGTACACACCCATTCATACACTACGGACACTTTAGACATGCCAATCAGCCTACCATGCATGTCTTTGGACTGGGGGAGG
>JAOUWY010000002.1:11235577-11253065 GCA_025728095.1 Prietella phreatophila | reverse complement strand
GGCACCCTGTCCAGGGTGTACCCTGCCTTGTGCCTAATGATTCCTGGGATAGGCTCCAGGTTCCCTGCGACCCTGAATAAGGAATAAGCGGTTGAAGATGGATGGATGGATGGATGGATGGATGGATGGATGCAGATTTTAAGTGTGTGAATTTATCCCTAATGGTGGTGAGGAAAAACTCCCTAAGATGTTAAGAGGAAGAAACTATGAGCTGAACCAGACTCAAAAAAGAACCTTTCCTCATCTGGATAACAACGGATAGTGTGAGACTAAAAGAAAGTTATGGTTTTTATATGAAGTCTGATTTGTTGAACTGATACACTGTTCACTAAATGAGACTTGAGCGCAAAATTGTAAGTGGTAATTGCAGTCCTAAGGGCATATGGTCATCAAGACATCTATTGCCGTGTTTTTGGTAGATGGGAGGAAACCAGAGAACCCAGATGAAACCTACACAGACATGGGGAAAATATTCAGAACTCAATACAGACAGACAGATGTTAAACTTTCTTGGGTATTGTGAATAACAGTGTAAACAGTGATCATATAATAGTGTTATGCATTCTTTCATTCGTTTATTCATTCATTCATTCATTAATCTTTACTAAATGCATTATCCTGGTGAGATGGTACTGGAACATATCCTGGGAACATGAGTGGTAGTTATATTACACCCTGAATTAGTTGGCAACCATCACAGGTCACACACGTTCACACCCTCATTCACACCTAGCAGCAATTTAGAGTAACTAATCCACCTAGTGATTTTTTTAGAGGTGGGAGGAAACTGGAGAACCTAGGGGAAACCCACGCACACACTGGAAGAAGATGTGAAACTTCACACTGGCAGGAAACTGAGCTCAGGATCAAAGCAAGACCCTGGAGCTGTTAGGTGCCAACGCTACCTGCTGCGCTACCTGCTAGTGTTAACCTGCTCGAGGTTATTTGTTATAAAATACCCTTCTTCTTTTATTAGTAAGATTGTTTCCTTACACTTTGATCGATGCATTTAAAATTAGCCATATTAACACAGATATTTTGGAACAGCGTCAGTTCCTTCTACATCTTTGTAAAAGAAAGTTTTATCTGAGTACCTGACTTTACTCCAAACGTGTCAGAGAAAGTGTCACTGAATATCCACTCGCTGAATTATTTAAGGCAGATCTTGCGATGACAGAAGATTCAGACAGCTGATTTTGGCAGGCTATGGAATACCTGTCAATTTACACATTTTCTGCTGTCTACCAGGTTTAGACAACTTTTCTTTTTTGTTTCTTGGATAGAAACACAGGCTGGCAAAGGACCAAAAAAAAAGAAAAGAAACAAAATTTCAATCATAAGATGTTCTCTCTTCAGGCTAACTTTGCCAATCTAAAGTTCCTAGAGTGTGACTCTAAGTGCTGCAGGCTTCAGTGCACCAGACAATATTTCTGTATCTTCTTTTGAAATCTCTCCCCTCCCTATTCGCTATTCCTCAGGCTTTTTTGCCCCAACTTCAATCTCCACTGAACTGCGTGATTTATGTGCTTGTCGCATCTTGGATCAATGAATAACCAGAATAGTGAAAATGAAAGGAATGAACAGGTGTAGAAAACTTTGGCCAGTTCTGTGGCTGTCACAGTAATGCTTGAATGAAAATACAGTTGAGATTGGAGCAATTTTGCTCCCTTTGTTAGGTTGAACCTAATCATCTGTCTTGCTAGCAGCCTTCATGATTGGTGGTAGTGTGTCACAGCACAGCTAGCTGAGTGCTAGTCACAGGCCAGTAAGAAAGATTTTGACAGAGTTGACAGAGTGATGTATTACTGTGTCGGTTAAAGTCTACAGATACACTAGGTCTTAGGTAAACATTTTATGCATAGAGTATGTCAGAATTTCTGCTTACTTTACCGCTCATGATGTACAACGGTCCATCTAAACATTTATACAGCATTTTCTGTCCACCCACAGAAAACATTTCCATTTAGAATACTCCCTGAGTCAACAAGGAAATGCTTAAAAAGAGACTAGAAAGCTTGAATGTATATCAAGAACTTTGATTATACTGTGAGTCTTGAATAGGATGGCAGAGATCTGAGTCTGCAGGTGAATAAAGGTAAAAGAGAACATTTCAAAACATCAGTGGTACAAAGGGAACGTCCAAGGAGAAGAAAACAGAGCAAAAGTCATACACTGAACATTTATACTGGCAAAAAAGTCTTAGAAATGTAAGTTGAAACTAGTGAAATGCTAGTAATCTTGAGCAAGTTGGATAAGGGGGGTGGGGGTGGGTTTTGAGTGAGCAGGGGATTCTGGGAGTTGCCGTTTCTGGAAGACAAGTCATACACATTTACATCAATCAGAAATAACATTAAAACCACCTGCCTATTATTGTGTAGGTCCTTCTTGTGCCACCAAAACAACGTTGACCTATCGATACATGGACTCGACAAGACCTGTGAAGGTGTGCTGTGGTATTTGGTACCTAGAAATTCGAAGCAGATCATTTAAGTCCTGTTTAAGTTGCGAGGTTAGGCCTACATGGATCGGACTTGTTTGTCCATCAAATCCCACAGATGCTCGATTGGATTGAGATCTGTGGAATTTGGAGGCCAAGTCAACACCTTCAACTCTTTGTCATGTTCCTCAAACCATTCCTGAACAATTTTTGCCATCTGGCAGGGAGCATTATCCTGCTGAAAGACGCCACTGCTATTACTGTTGCCATGAAGGGGTGTACATGGTCTGCAACAATGTTTAGGTAGGTGGTACCTAAGGTTTCCCAGCAGAAAATTGCCCAGAGCATCACACTACCTCTGCCAGCTTGCCTTCTTCCTATAGTGCATCCTGGGACCATCTCTGCCCCAGGTAAATGAAAAGAAAACGTGATTCATCAGACCAGGTCACCTTCTTCCATTGTATCTCTATCTGCATTCAGATTTAAACCTGGACTAGACATGGCCTAATGAGCTGCCTATACATATCTGTTTTTCTATCCATTTAGATCAAATTATCTGTCAATTCCGAATAATGTATTTGTACTTGGTTACGTCCCTACTATGCAGAATTTGAAAAAAAAAAGATGCTCAAGAAGCTTAAATGATTTAAAGTCTTGCTGTTGAAACTTTCTAGAAACAGGTTTCTAAAGAAGGACTTTGAAAATTGAAATATTCTTGCTCTAATAAGGTCTTTCAGGAAAAACTGGAGTTCCTTCCTTTTAAAAGTGCAGCAGTTTAGTTTAGTTTCCTCTTGTGGAAAAACCCAGTTTGGATTCTCTTGTTCTATGTGCATCAGCCAATATTCAACCCGCTGTTAGCCTTTATGGACAATAATAATAATAATAATAATAATAATAATAATAATAATTGATATAAAAAAAGTGAAGATTTTTTACTAGTTTATTAGATATGCAGCTGATAATCTGAGGCTGTCTGATGATCCTGGTTTGTTTATCAGATGAAATGTTGATTTACCTGTTACTGGATTCTTTGTATTTTTTTCATACATTATGCTTTGCTCTATCGAAGAATCGTTTTAGTGCAGTTTCCTGTAAACATTGTAGAACTATACAGTATGCTCCACTATTATTAATGTTAGTGTTTGATGTTTTACGAGTTTAAGCGTTCCATTTTGATCACACCTACACCATTCATAACAGATGGCAAGACAACCAACTGTATATTTGACCAGATATACCTGAATTTCAAGCCTTTAAGCTGCGATTAGCTAGTTGTCACTCACAATAAATGTCTTCCTTTGGTATGAGTCAGGACAACAGTTGAGGCTTCTCACTGATAAAACCTTATTATTGTGTTACTTACATAAATGAAGTATTTCTCCATGAACATGCTCATTACAGAGACAAATGCATAAAGATATGCATTATATATTATTACAGACATTCAGACCCACAGAAAAGTCATAATGTTAAACATTCCACAGGAAAAGGAAGAGAAGGGCATCTGATGTATAAAATGCAATATCTGTCCACACATAAAAGCAGATAATTTTTTAACAGTTTTGTCTTTCTTTCTTTCTTTCTTTCTTTTTTTTAAAAAATGTATTGCATTTTGAGAAAATAATGAGTGGACCACGATTTCAGAACATCTTACACACACACAAAAAAACCTTAAAAGATCTTTATTTTTCAGTTTCAAACCCTCTAGCTATTTTATTTACTCTTGAAAATGTCGCATACCAATTAAATGAATCAAATCCAAATCATCAATGAATTTGGATCCTGATGAACGTTAAATTAACTGGGAAAGCAGATGCCCTTTGTGCTGGCACACTTTTGTTGCTTTTGGTGAAAAACAACGAATAATTCTCTTTATGCTACACATGTGGGCGTGATGGCAAGATGGCAAGAATACTATCTGTTCTGCAGATCAAACAACACGCCAGCTTTTTAATAATCACAGGGACTAACAAGGTAGTGGGCACACAATCTCTGGAATGTTTGTTTGTCTTGTTAGCTACTCCTCAACCACAAAGGTGTGTGTGTATGGCAGCTGCGCCACATTAGACAACTTACTTGTTGTACTGTGTTAACTGCTTCCTTTTACCAGCTTTAAGGGTGTCTGTTATTGTGTTTGCTTTAATTGAACTCAGTTCATGTAAATAGTTATGTTTGCAGTATATAATATCCATGCATCATTGGCTATGCATTTCCATGAATACACACCTGCGAAGGGGACTTTTATGATCTTCAGTTAGAGTTTGACAGAGCTTTGCATAAGCACCAGAACATCTCATTCTCTCATGATCTGTCCTAAAATCTGTTTTCTTCCATGTTGTTATTACACCCACAATGCACCTCTCCATTACTTGCCTGACGGATGCATATATGATTAGAATGCTCTCTACTACTCTATAGCAATTCCACACCAATATTGTCAGAGACACAATTAAATAAAGTCGAACTGAACAACTTTTGGAGAGCGAGAAATAGAAATGAAGGAGAAACATGAGGCGAGAGTGTGGGCGCCCAACCTCATGAGGCTGCAACTGAACCTCAGACTCCCTCAACCCTTCAGTACTGCAGTGATGCAAAAGCAACATAGAGACATATCAAGCCATAAAGGGTTATTATTACCAAACGTGCCAGGAGGCACAGTCACTCAATAAGAGAGTGATGCAGTGCATATGTTTACCGTGATTGGGTTTGGAAGAAGAATTCAATAAAGGAGATGAAGAAAACCGGGTGAGAAGCATCAAGACGGACTGCTTGGCAGTGCATTCATAATAAGGAGTGTGGCGCTGGGAGGAGAAGTGATTACTGTCAGTAATTTCACAGGAAATGTTGCATCTTACTGACATTTTAGTAATAATTTCAGCAGCTGGGAACAATAAACAAAAGTACGATTGCACAATAATTGGCTCGCCGTGCAGGCTTCTGGAAGCAAAAAGAGACAAAAAAAGCAATGCAATAACACACATTAGCTCCCAGCCCCCTATTTTATTTATTTATTTATTTATTTTAAAGCTTCATCACTTACAAGAAACAAAAGTAGATTCACCATTTAACAAGCTCAGCTTGTGAGTGGGTAAATGTGTTTTTGGCAGAGATTACAGACTCGAGGGTCTACAGGGACTAGAACAGGATCCTTGAGTATTTAAAGGCGATTTAGATCGATAGTTGACCTTTTTTCATATTCAGAAAGGTGGTACATGAAGAAACACCCGTCTAAAGTACTATTCATACAGGAAAGGATTTCTGTATGACATACGTACGTTTGTTAAATAATGTTGCTGGATGATATCTGGAATGATTATATCCAATTTGTATGGAATAAGCTAACTCTGTATAAATCACAGAGATGGGAGTGTCTGTACACTTTGGTGTGATGACAATGTACACATTATCATACAAAACAAGCTCCCTGTGTAGTCCATAATATTCACACAGTGACACCTGCCAAAAATGTGACAGGCACACCAAACTAATTGAATACATCATTAAATTCCACATTGCTTGTGAGTTTGTAAGTTGTGATGACAATTCTTTGGTTCAGAACTGCAGGAACATTCCTAAGTTCCTCGACAGGGGCTGGATGAGAGGGAAGAGGTCATCACAAAGCTGATTCAATGCTCTTGATGGCAGCCAGAAATTCAGGTATCAAGGTGTTGAACAACATTACTTATTAGAATATCTATCATGTGCTTCAAGTAACTAAATCAAAATATCACAATATGTAAGTGGAGTGTTTTCTTGAAGATGATATAACACATTGAGTTATTATGAACTTCAGGGTGTTCGAAAAGTCTCCATACGTAGGGGAAATGAACACTTTTTTCCCCCCACAAAATGTCTTCCAAAATTTTTCCTACTTAGCTTATATTATATAATTTTTTTTCAGATAGACTTGAAGAATGCCTTTGACAAAAGACTAACTTATTAAAATCATTCTCAACGCAAGGTTGCGATGGACTTTAACAGGAAACGTCACTGGCGAGCACATCACGCACGACACTGTTGCCAAACTTATTAAAAAATTCAAAAAGACGGAAGTGTTGCAGACCGACCGAGAAGTGGACGTCCACGAACATCCACTGACGAAGGCACAACCGATGTACTGCTGTCAAATATAGCCTGTAGTATGATTTTGGAATGAAAACGTGCAAATAAATGCTTTTATTTATGTGTCTCAGATAGGTGTGTCTGGGACAAATGAATGTCAATGAGTGCATTGCCAGTTTATGTGACTTGAATATTTTGTGTCTGTTGTAGTGTGTCTCTGTGTGAGATATAGCTGTGCGACTATTAATGACTGAATACCAGCAATGCCGTGCTGGTGCATAAATATCATTAGTCAGGAGATCAGACATTTTCCCGGCTACCACTGATAGAAAGCTACAACAATGTCTCTGCTTTAATAAACATGCTTATATTCCACACATGCTCATTAGACCAGCTATTACCCGTGTTCTCTGTGTGTGTCTACACTGAACCTACAGAATGCCAGAAAAGAAGACAAGACTTCAAAACTCACATTAATTACATACAATATCTCTTTTGCATTGCAAATCTATGGTCTTTGCCGTTTGTAGGTCTGTATCTACAGTACATTAGTGCACTATTTTCATAAAAAAGGCATTTGGAGCTGTAAATGTCACTAGTTAGGCATTTAAAAAAAAATCTGTTATATGACTCAATTCTCTCACTTTAAAATCCCACTCAGGTTTTGCTCATACTAGGCATGGAAACAGCTTTGCTTCGCTGTTACCTGTAGTTCTGAAACGTGGGGCGCCTTTTGTTTAGAAGAAGAAACAGGTGATTTCCCTGACTGCAGAAGAATGCAAGTAAGTAAAAAAGTGAAGGAAGTGGAAGAACTGAAAAAGCAGAAAGTTGTGCAGCATACTCCGGAAGCCTGCTGTGCCAGATATAGCTGGTGAGAACAGTCTTCCGGGAGATTTTCTCTCCTGTTAGGGCTTTGAAGAGGGTTATCAAAAAGTTGCTTCAATTCACTTTCATCTCCGCTGGCCAGTGTCTCTGCTGCCCAGGTGTTTTCCCCTGAGGTCTTTCTTTCTCTGTTTTACCTTCTATGTCTCACTGACTTTTTGTTGGTGGGTTTCGAGCTATGTATCACCACACCGAGTGGAGCTCTCTTGCTGATAGAAAGTTGCATTTCTTTTGTTGTTATTTGAGTCATGCTGTGCTGCTGGTCCCTCCTCTGTGAAGGAAAGAGACTGAAAAGACACCAGCTCATCTCTAGACTTGTTGGCATTTCAAACTAGCCATTGGGCATGTTACATACTGTGCATACGATGCCTGTAAGAAACACAAATGCCTGATATGACACAAGAGATAGACTTTTCATAAATAAACCGTACCATGAATGACTATCAGCAGGCCATCAGAGCCGACATTTGAAGCAGGATGGAAGTGTTATCATTGCCATATGTTGTGTAATGCAGCATGGAAAGTTTCTTTTTCAAGGTCACAGTATGGGCGACGATCTGATGTGAGCACATTTTTTTAGCTTACACAGTACTATATCCAAATTGATTTGTACTGTGACAACCCTGGAAAATTTAGACACGAGTGAAGAACGAAACAAAGTACTCAGACCTGTAGATTCTGTCACTCACTAGACAGAACTGATGAGCACTTGGGAGTACATCTAAAGTCGAGTACAATGTGCTGCACGCGTATTTTAATGGGAGAACACCTTCTTGGACATAAGTAAAGGTGATGTTTTCTGGACATATTATGCCACTTGACATAATCAAATTTTATGCAGCACACATATCATATCAAATTTTGACATAAATTCACCAGTCGCATTATTAGCAACACCTGTACTCCTGCACATTCATGTATGGAACCAGTTAGCCAATCATGCGGCAGCAGCACAATGCATAAAATCATGCAGGTCAAAAGCTTCAGCTAATGTTCACAAGAAACATCAAAATGTGACTCAGTGAATGTGACCTTGGCATGGTTGTTGCTGCCAGATGGGCTATTTTGAGTGTCAAAGAAGCTGAGATCTCCTGAGATTTTCATGCATAACAGTCTCTAGTGTTTATACAAAATGGTGCAAAAAAAAAAAATTATAATCTAGTGTGTAACAGTTCTGTGGATGGAAATGCCTTGTTGGGGCAGGAAGCCTTTATGACAGTGGTGAGCAAAAAAGCATCTCAGAATGTGCAAAATGTCACACATTGATGTGGATGGGCTCCAACAGCAGAAGACAGCTGAAGATTGGAAAAAGACCAGGTAATATAATTATTATTATTATTTTTTTAAACCTGTCCAGTTTGGTCTGTCTATTGTAGCCTCAGAGTCGGCTGACGTGAGCAGAACCTAATGCAGTCTTCTGTAGTTGCAGCCCATTCGCCTCTATATGTAACACGTTGTGCATTGATGCTTTTCTGCTCACCACAGTTGTAAAGAGTGGTTATTTGAGTAACCATAGCCTTCCTGTCAGCTCTCACTCTTCCCCCCTCAACCTCTCTCATTAACAAGATGTTTTGCTCACTGAATGCGTTTCATTTCTCCACAGCGTTCAGTGTAAACTGCAGAGACCATTATGCAGGAAATTCCCAGATCAGCATTTTCTGAAATCCCTGCCATGGTTAAAATCACTAAGATCACAATTTTCCCCCATTCTGATGTCTGATGTGAAAATGAACTGATGATCTTGACCTGTATCTGCAGGATTTTATGCGTGGCTGCAATGTGATAGGATGACGGGTTAATTGAGCAGACATACAGGAGTTCCTATGAAAGTGTATCGTTAATGTATATCATACAAAATGAATTACGAAAAGATATAAAAAGGTGCATAAAAATGTATAACTGTTTCTTCAGGACCATGTTGTAACACAACAATGCCGTAGCACAATACACCTGACTACAGGAATACATCAAGTGCAACGCCATATGGTTTCCTGAAACCACTTTAACTTTTTCATTCTTGAAAATATGTATTTTCTAGCATATTGACAAGCAAAGCCAAGGATTCACCTGCGCAATCCATCTGGGCAATCAGTGATGACGTCACGCCTGTGGGACCCGAAATGCTGTCTGGCCGCTGAAGAACGGCCAAATTAAGCTGTGATTTCAGACCCCTGCAGGGAGGAAAGAAGTGGATGGGGGAAGAATAGGAGGAGGAAAAAAGAGAAGCGTTTGTGTAAAGAACGGAGGAGGCGGGTGGCAGTGTGCGAGTGTGAGCGTGTGGGCGTGTGTGTGTCTGTCAGCTGTGCTTGGCTCTGTCCTCTTCCCGAGCGGTGCTCTGGCCCGGGCCGCCCGTTTCCAAACAAACTCGCCGGAACATGTTGCAGGCTCGGCCGTCCCCGCAGGGCCCCCTGCCGCGCTCCAAAGCTGCCGGCCACAATGCAAGCAGGTGGCCGAGCCTGCCTCACTCAGAAAGCATGGCCACACCGAGTGGGCGGCAGGCAGCAGCACTGGAAAAAAAAGAGAGAAAAAAATCTCCAAAAATCCCCACTGACCTCCATCCTTGGTTGAGCTCGCCAAAAAAAAAAAAAAGAAAAAAGTTTTGGACTGAGTGAGTTTTTTTTTTCACTTGTTTTTTTTTGTGTGCAATGAGCGTATTGTATGACACGAGCACGAGTTGTCATTTGCTCAGCTTGTTGTGGGAAAGCGAAGGCGGTAGGGTTGTTGCTTCAGTTGTCATGAGTGACAACAAAGTGAAAGCTGCAGGTTAAACTAGTGCCTTGCCTCAGAGGGTAATATGTAAACGAGAGGAAGCGGAGCGCTAACTTTAATCTAACTGACTTTTCCTCCTCCATGGTGTTGGCAGGTGCTGTTCTAAGGACTCAGAGCGAGTGATTTCCACTGCCTGACTCAACATTCGCTCACACTGCCTTACTCTCCACTGATCGGCCTTCGGCTGCTCATGAGACAGTTGAGGTTTCTTTCCACTGCTGAGGCAGTTACTGTTGCCACAGTAGTTCTGGGGTTTAATGAGGAATCTCTATAATGGAAATAAAAAGAGAGAACAAGTGATTCTAGATATCAAACATGTACCGAGGTCTTCAAACCTTTCATCTTCTCACTGCTCATAGGAGTGTTTTAGGATGAACTCTTGTGTCATTAAAGTCCATAACGGTAGGCAAGAATTTCCAACCTTAAATAATAAAAGTCTACAAAAACACTTTAGTGGTCTCTGTCCTCTGTCCCTAGAACTGAAGTATTACATGTAAATTTGCAAAAAAGGAAAGAAGAACAGAACAAACCAGATGGAGAGATGGAGACCCTGATTTTTATCCCTCCCTGCTTGCCTGCCCGCAAGTCTGTCCAAAAATAACAAAGAACAAAGAGGGATAAATGAGCGCAGTTTGAATGCTGGCCACTACTTTGGCAGTGCACATGGAGGGGGTTGAGGAGCACGCGCTTGCGCACATCTGTCCGCGCAGCACGGTGTTCCAGAGAGGCGTCTACCCAAACCGGGCCCAAGCTCACCTCTCCCCCAACACCTGGTCATTAGCATGAGCCGTTCCATGCAGAGCCACAGCCATGTTCCCTTCTTTCTACTCGCTTTCTCTTAGCAAAGGATTCGAAAAAACGAGCACAGTTTTCAGTGGAACGTTAATCTACCATCTGATTCAGGCTATGATGGCTGAGCCACCACAAGGAGACATGGCCAGCTTTATTGGGAAGAGATAAAAAAGGAATTGATGAATTCTGTCTAAAAAGATGCAGACCACCACCCCAAACCTCCCCCCCACCACCACCACCACCACAACCACCACCCTGCATACAGCCTCCTGCTTCAAACACACACATTCACACAGACTCCCAACTGTTTCTGATTCATTTAGTTTATCTATTCACATTGTCAGATTTAAAAAAAAAATCTTTTTTCATGAAGCTCATCATCAATCAACATTGGCTCACTTCAATTACAGCACCCATTCATTAGACAGAGGAAAAAGACACAGATTTGTCTTTTTTTTTCATGCCAAAGAATTCGCCTCTTTTTCAATGTTTTGGTCAAATTTTTTTAGGCCTCACTGAACTAAAACAGTACCTCCAGATTTACAAAAGTTTCAGAGTTTCTTCATATTCACATGTATATGTTTATACAGTAAATGCCAATCACTCAAATTCACAGCTGATTTTCATTTACCGACACAAACAAAACTCCAAAAAAAGGCAAAGCTCAAACAGAGCTGAAAGCATAAAATTAGGAAAAAAGGATGGAAGAAATGGAATTTCTCATAGTCAGAGGTAGAACTTATTTTCACTCATGTCTGTGCCAATTAAAAACGTTATTTTGGAGCATAACATCACCTGAAAAGGCCAGAATCTGGAGACAAATAACCGAATAGGTAAGTTAGGTGTGAATATAAGTAAGGTGAAAGGAAATGGACATGAAAATGGGGAAAAAACGATAGCTACCCAGTTGATCATAGTCACCATGCACTTCAGACAGGAAAATGCTGTGCTTAATTATTATAAGTGTCTCAGAAAATGCCAGTCAGAAGTCTCTCTTCAGCATTTTACGGCCACACACACACCCTAAGCTGCTGTCTTGGAAAAGCAGGATGGCAGGTGTCATTAGGAAACTTGATGTATTTGTGAAGAAGCACATTAGGGAGTATACAGCTCACTGTAGATTGAGACGTACAATATTGGTCACGTAGCTGTCTATGAAACATGCCAGTGTCAAGAAGTCCAAGCACTGACAAAACCTGGACATGCACAAGATTGTCGGTCGATTTAGTGCTGGCTTTAAAATTGTAAAGTTGTAAATTCGAAAAAGATTGTGGCAAACGGAGTCAATTTATAATGTAGTTTTCCTCCTTTGACTCTGTTCACTACAGTCTCTTTACAA
Source organism: Prietella phreatophila (assembly GCA_025728095.1). Lineage (NCBI taxonomy): Eukaryota > Metazoa > Chordata > Actinopteri > Siluriformes > Ictaluridae > Prietella > Prietella phreatophila. Next base: position 11,240,784 of record JAOUWY010000002.1, on the reverse strand, counting down.
TACTTTAAAGCCAGCACTAAGGCCCTGTTTACACTAGTGCATTTTCGTTTTAAAATGAAAACGATCCTCGTCCATACTGGCGTTTCCACCGCGTTTCAGAAACGATCTCCATCCACACTACACAACCGAAAACCCATGTCACGTGACCATTCATGCACACTGGGTATGCGCATACAAGTGTAAACAGGAAGCTGGTTGCTAGTCCAAACAGGTGGTCCATGTAGGGCTTACGCAGCTTAAAATGAGATTTTTTGCCGATTGCTCTAATCATAGCTCGCCTCTTGCGCATGTAGGCAGCTGTAATATTATAAAATACAGAATTTAACAGCACAATGGCTGCTAAGAATGACAACAAAGCCAGCAAAGCTTGCAGTTCAGTCTCTGTGTTGTTGTGTATATGATCAATGGTCATGTGATAGGAGGTTGACGAATCACAATGCACCAGAAGTGCCAATCAGGGGGCGAATATGGGCTATGCCCTGCCTTCGTTTATAGAAGTCTTCGTTTTGGTCTGTTTACACTGAAACGCAAGTGCGGAGTTTTCAAACTAAAATGGGGTCTTCGGCTTTTCTAAAAGTCTCCATTTTCTAGGACTGAAAACGCTGGAGTAGTGTAAAAGACAGGTGTAACCGTAGCACCAATTGTGTTTTAAAACGAAACACACTAGTTGTAAACAGGGCCTAAATCGACCAACAATACTGGTCTCAAATTATCTGAACCCTCCTACATGCAGCGTGGACTAAAACCAATAGCCTAATACCAGCTGAGCTATCAGACAGACCAGCCCTCCCAATTTTTCTATGCATCCACTTCTTGAATAATTAGTCTTATTTGTATTTCTTTATGTATTTGTGTTGGCTTGCAATCCATCCATCCACCGTACAGGTACCCTGCAGAGTCGCTGGGAACCTGGAGCCTATCCGGTGCACAAGGCGAGGGACACCCTGGACAAGGTGCCCACCCATCACAGGGCACAATCGCACACACACATTGACACAATACGCACAATTTGGAAATGCCAATCAGCCTACAATGTATGTCTTTAGACAGGGGGAGGAAACCGGAGTACTTGGAAGAAACCCCCAAAGCACTGGGAGAACATGCAAACTCCACACCCACTGAACAGAGGCAGGAATTAAACCCCCAACCCTGGAGGTGAGAGGTAGACATGCTAACCACTAAGCCACTGTGTTCCCCTGGCTTGCATGCTTCAATTATTAATATTTTTCATATGTAATATTTCTGCATTTAATGCAATTGATATGAAACAACTAGTTAACACACCATGTATTAAATTTGTGCATATAATAAGCTATTTAAAATTGTCGTGACAATTATATATATTATACAATTTTTAAAAACTGAGCAATCAATGTTCACATTAGTGAGTCTCCTTACAGTTAAAATGACAGAAACTCAGGAATTCCCATAGAATATGAATATTTTCCCAAACTAACAGGATTTTCCTAAATGCAAAATTTCTGCTGTAAAGTCTCTTATGAATAATTTGCAAATAAGTTCATTCATATACAGCGTGATAAATGTGGTCCAATGTCCCCGAGAACAGACTGGACACCACCTACAGCCTTACAGTAATACACATACTAGCAACATATCTGTGCACAATAAGTTTCACATTATTTAATATCTAGTACTCAAAAATACATCTAAAAACTATTGTTGATGGACATGCATAATAAAGGCAAGGCATATTCTCTTCCTCACAACTAAACCAAATGACATTGACTTGCTGAGAAAATGAAAAGGCAGGTCTTCTCATTAAGCTCACAACCGAATTTAAGCAATGTGTTAATGATTTCAGTCTGTCACTCCAATTACCCTGCACCCCCACTAATAGCCATGGCCCCCTGGTCGGGAGTCCTTCTGCCTCACTCGGATTGTGACAAAAAGTCCCCACCGACATCCTATTTCTTTAATTGCTTTTGCTCCATGCCCGGGTGATGACATGGACAACTCAGAGACAACATCTCAATTTCCTTTCCTTTCCAGAACTTTCCATTTCAATTATCCTATATACTTTTTTTTTCCCTTTCTTTTCTGTGCTCACAACAACCCCCCACCCCCCCATATGAAATTACATTTTCGGAGTGCCTGCCAAACCTGCGGATCAGTTGTTATTTTATTTGCTTTCTCCAAACAATCTGAAGCATAGAAAGAAAGAACATGTCAACTTTCGTCAGAGAAGACAGAGAGAGAGAGAGAGAGAGAGAGAGAGAGAGAGAGAGAGGCCAAATGCACACTCCAATACTTTTAAAATCCCCAAATTGCTTTATAACTCATATTACACATTCTTTCTTTCTTGTACCCTGTTTTCTTGTTACATGCGCTACACAATTGAGAACAGATGAAGAACACAAATTACAAGATCTTTAACCCAGAAGGATCCTCAATGTGGAGCGGCTGATCCACAAACCAGGCTCTCTTATGATAAGTAAGTGCTCTTTTCATTTGCCAGAATGGAGACTAAAAAGGAAGAGAAGCTTACCCATTTAACTTGTTTGCATGCTTTTTGGATGTGTGGATGAAACACAAGCTCACCGCTGAAGGAGGAGAGAATAGTTAGCGAGACTTGGCCAGCAGTGACTGTGTGTTTTGCAGTGAGAGTTGGAGAGGCCTTCTTCAACGTCTTGCTTGTTGTTTAGTTGTTTCCTCAGTGTCATCCTGGTTTCCTACGTTCCATAGATTTTCAGCATGATTATATCTGTGCCAGCTTAAAGGTAAAGATGACTCGGCATCTACCTTCGCATCTGATCTGGGGGACTTGTCAGGAATTGTTTGGGGTAGAAAATTCAGGCCTAAATCCTCCAGTGTACCTGAAGGGACAGGTTGTACATGCTCACTGGACAGCAGAGGACTTCCCAGGCGAGAGACCACTTTGTTGTTATGAATACAGAATTTCCAAGTTGTATTCCCACAGGATTCCTTTCCTCTGGTCACTATTATTAGGTATAATTTTTGTTATGATTAAGATTTATTTCTGCCATATGGTATTGCTTTGCCAATTAACCATTCATTCATGCATTTTCTCTCAGCTGAGAGACCCGAGTCACTTGAGAAGGTCATTCAGACATCTTTATACCCAACCACAGATTACAGCTTTTCCTGAAGGGATCCCAAGCCAAATGTGAGTTGTAATCCTTTGAACAGTGCATGGGACTGTCATGAACTCTCCATCCAGTGTTATGTGACTCGAATAGTGACTTAGGGGCGTGTTTTATAAGGTGCTTGGAACACCTCAACTGGCTCCTCACAATTTAAAGGAGCATATTGATGCATATTTTGGTAGGCCATGAGTTGCCTCAAAAATGTATAAGCAGTTTCTCCAAACAATTGTATGTTAACTGTATTAAAAATGCTGATTTATAAAAATGTCTTTAAACATTAAACATGACTAGACGGCTATACTGCATTGTGCACAAGACAGAATTGTTGCTTTTATCTTTGGTATAAAAAAAGAAATAAATACTGCTTGATGTATACTAGTATGCAAAACAATATGATATTGATATTGATATGATTGATACTTTCCAGTGGTGGTTTAGTGATAAGCACATTTTGCCTTAGAAATCTGGGATCGGGGGTTCGAATCCAACCTTTTCCCAGAGTGTGCGGAGTTTGCATGTTCCCCCTGTGCTTCAGGGGTTTCCTCTTGGTAATCCAGTTTCCTCCCCCAGTCCAAAGACACGCATTGTAGGCAGGAGGGCTCAGCTTTCACTGCCTCCAACAAACTTTCCGAGAGAAAATTCTGTAATATTTCAAGTTCAAGAATACTATTTCAACCTAAACAAATTGTACTGCAGGTCTACACATCTTGCTGAAGACTGGCTGTACAGACAGTGTCCCGGCACCAAACAGATTACACTCTATTCAAACGATAAGCTCGAGACATTACAAAACAAAAGACAACTGAAACCTGAGACTACCCTACACAAATCTTTGGCAAGAAATCCAGAAAATGTATTACTGCCTTTCATAAGAAATTTATATTACTTTATACTTGATAAGCTGCAGGGAAAGCAGATAAGAAACAGACACCCTGTGCCATAACTCTATGTATGTGATAGGTTCACGCAAAATCCTTTAAATATAACCCACAACACATTTTAAAAAAGTTGACGTATTATTACCTCCAGCATTTCTTCGCAGCAGTACTAACATAATCTTTAAGCAAAAGTATCAGCAGGGTGGTGCCACAGCAATTATCACACCACAAACACATAGCCTAAAGAATTTACTGCTCTCTGTACACACAATAATAAACATGTGAACCTTTGAAATGCATAGCTAAGCAGATAAGATAATACAGTTTTACATGATATTATTCTGTAAACTACCCACAGCTTCTGATGTTCAAAGGTTAACCCTTCAACACAAAAAGGAGCTTCATAAAAGTGTATGGAGTAAGGACGGTGTGGATGGATGTATGTATGACTACGACTATCCATTTCTGTAGATTTGTTTTATTACACATCCATCAAACACTTTGGCATTTGCTCTGCTTTGCTCAGTGTTACTATTTAACCATGCTTCTCATGGTCAACATCAGCCACAGTGTGAGGACGCTGGCACAATATTTGCCAACCATTAAAGTTAAGCACTTCGTTGTGACCTGCTCTTCTGAAACTTTATGCTAACGATGATAATGAGTAAAGGTGTGCTAGTTAACCTAGTGCGATCTGGAGCTTCGCATCCAACCCCCTCATTAACTTGAAACATGTTAACGAGTTCAGGCCGTACCCCATGAATAGTCTCTAAGGCGAAGGCATGGCCGTAATCCTGCCTCATAATTGCGGAACCATTCTCGGAAAGCCAAGATAGTACTACAGAGACTGTCATAAAGTTTTCAGCCAGTCCATTATTTTCAGGAAATATTGCAGTCGTATCGATGTGTTTGCTCGCTCTTGAACTGGAGAGTTACCTTTCTGAGAGCCAAAGATCTGAAGAGAATAATCAATAAGGCTGGAGATAAAGATGAAAGCTAGGTTTCTTGTGCTAGATATCTTGTTCCATAGGGCAGTTGAAGTCTTAGGGATTTAAAGTGATGATATAAAGCTGTATAGAGGGCTAGTTTCAGGCACAGACTCCGAACTTTGGTTCTGGGGAACCACTGTATTTTCATAGCATTAGGTTTTCCCTAGGCCATCGATACTTGATTGAGCTCCTCAGCTCGTTACCATTCATGAGTT
>JAOUWY010000002.1:11193904-11204665 GCA_025728095.1 Prietella phreatophila | reverse complement strand
TAGTGTATGAATGGGTGTGTGAGTTTGTGTGTGATTGTGCCCTGCGATGGACTGGCATCCTGTCCAGGGTGTACCCCTCCTTGTGCCCGATGATCCTGGGATAGGCTCCAGGTTCCCCGCAACCCTGAAGAAGGTTGCAGATGGATGGATGGATAATGGCTCATAACACATTGTCATGGCAGTTTAATAAAACAAGCCATCTTCTCTGCGTAAATATATCGTACAGATGAAAAAAAAAAAAACCCAACAATCTGTGATCATACATACAATTCATCTCTTTCTGTATGTATTCCCCCATCCTCTGATCTCAGACCTTGAGGGCAATGAAATAAAATAGCTGATGTTTAGACTATCTGTTGTTTTCAGGTCCCTGAGACTTTAGCCTTGAGTAGAGTGTGCACACACAGGACTCTGAGTGATGCTCATGTACTTTGAAGAAGGTCAGGGATAAAAGCATCTACGTACATCATCAGCATTTCATATGCTGCACATGCAGCTGCAGTCTTCTTTGTTAACTCGTTTATTCATCTTCACAATTTTTTAATGTTCTCTACTGTATCTAAAGCAAGCACTTCTTAAATAAAAATAATAGAATAGTGATAAGCACTGCACACGCTATGGTTTGAATCAGTATTGGACATTAAATACAACGAGATGAATTTACGTTACATAAATAATGCATTTTAAAACTGTATATTTGAAAATGAATAAAAGCATCAACTTAAGGTCTGTGCTTGAACATTAGCCTGGACATAGAATAATTAGATTTGTATATTAAACCACAGGAGGTCTAATGTCTCTAACTCAGCATTAGCCCTGTATGTTTCTTTCTGAACAAATAGTGTCCATGAATTTATCTACTCATTCTAATAACTGCTCTTTATTTTTAACAATATCTGTAATGATACTTTAAGATATTGAGAAACTGACTATTTACTAAGATTCTGCTTATATTATACTCATTTCTTGTCAAAATGTAATACTAAACCATGTAATATTAAAAGAACATTTAGCAGTAATATTCATAATATTAGAGAGACATAGTGAGGCAGTAGATAACGTTGCTGATTTCAGGGTTGCGATCGGCCCACAATCGATGCAACCCTGATCAGGATAAAGATAAATGAATGAATGAGTCCTGGATTTGTAAAGGGCAGATTAAGTTTTAGTATTAGTCTGTTGTGGGACTGATTTTGTAATGCAGACATGGCAACGTTGCTGACTAGTTCAAATTCCAGTCTAATATCTAGTAGCAATATTCCAAATCAAAAAATAAATAAATAAATGAAATAGAGTTTACACTGGCAATTTTTGACTACTTGAACCATTTCATTTGGCACCTACCCAAATAAAATGGAGCAAGAAATAGTCATCTGGCTGATACAGTCTTTTTAAAATTCCAATTTTGCAAGCACTTCTCTATATAATGTTAGAAAGATAAAAAAGTAGAACGGCCCTTTCCTTTCCAGTGAAACAGTTAATAGCTTCATGATGTAGTAATTAAGGATATGTGTGCGTATGCGATTATCATTTGCATCACCAGAAAATACTTGCCCACCCTTATGCTCTTTTCCAAAATGCTAAGTAAATCAAACCATGTTCACCCAAAGTAGCTTGACAAATCTCCTGTTTAGAGCCTTGAAACGTTTTAAATACTAATAGAAATCAGTTCAATGAAACAATGACAATTACACACTCAGAGTATTGCTGTGCATTCTTTTTGTACATCAAAGCTTTAATCTGAAATGGATCGAGTTATTTGTTTTTAATTAGTTCACAAGAAATACTCCATAAGGAAAATGCAGAAACAGCTGTGGTAAATTCAGTTGATTGGACATGATTTTGAAAGGCAAACATTAGCCTATATGAATCCCCACAAGTTTGCTTTTTTTGTCACGACAAAAAAAAAAAAGCTATAAAATAAAACAAATTGCAGACTGAGTTGAAGCAATGATCTGTTTTTTTTGAAAAAAAAAAAGTTTTGAAATTTCCAATGAACAAAATGCCTTCCACTTTTCTTAAATGGATGAATGTCCAAACCTCCAAAACCCTTCTGAGAGCTGATCAAGGAGACGACTAAGTCATCCGTCCTGGATGGGAGAACCTGTCAGAAGAACAACTCACTCCACCAATCAGACCTTCCTATTAAAGTGTCCAGATGGAAGACATTCCATGAGACATGATGGTTTACTTTTATAAAAGGCACCAAAAGGACTCTCTGGACATGAGAAACATGATTATATGGTTTGATTGACCAAGATTAAACTATTTGGCTTGAGGCAGCCAGTCCATCAACTAGTCCATTTCATGTTATCATGAAACATGGTGGTGGTAGCATTGTATTTTCAGTAACAGGGACTGGGAGACTGGTTTAACTTGGGAACACTCAGCAACCTCCTACTGAGCCAAGAATTAACTTTGCAAGACGATAATCCCCCAAAACACACAGTCATGACACCACAGGGGGATTTTTTAAAAATCTTTTTAAAATTAAGTATGTATTGAAACAAAATGAGAAAAAAGTTAAGGAATTTAAATAAGTTTTGTATGCACTCTATGTGTATTATATATTCTGCTGTAATATAAATGTCACTTGTTCACTTTAAATGTACTTGTAACTTTTTCATATAGACATATTTTTGTATACTTGTATTGGCAACAACAATAAAATGCTGAAAGCTGCTGGATCTACAGTTATCCCATATGTGGGAACACTTAAACAACAAAATGTAACTCCAGGTGTTCCCTTTATTTTTTTTGATATAGTAAATTAATTAGGTGGTAGTTCCAAATACTCTAAAAGAGTGTCTCTAAAAGAGGTTTTGTAATGTCTTAGCAAACACATGTGAACACTGGCAGATAATTTTGTATCAATGATATTGTCAGAAGGCATGAGCATAGGACACTAAACTGGACTCAGTATACAGACATAAACAACTTTAAAGAATCTGGACAAGTTGATGCTGGAGCATGCTGTGAAATACCAAAAAGCTGTCTTCATCTTAAAGATGATTTAATTGATGGATCAAAAAAAAATCCAGTCAAATCCTTTCTAAGGATCTGGCAGGGTCACCGGCTACTAAACTACATTAACAACGAGAAGCAGTTCATCTTGAGTATGTTGCAGATAGGAAATATATGTATGTATGTATTTATTTATTTATTTTGAGACGCCACTCCAAAAGTCCCACATTTTGTTTGCTTGGAGACAAAATTGATTAGATTAAAAATGTTAGATAATGTATTGTTGTAAACTGTGGCCAGTGCATTCACACAGAATGAATTAATGAGTATGTGGATTTCCAGAGAGTGTAGCCATAGTCCTTATCCTCTTCTCATATATTCTTCTTATAACGGTGTAGAACATTGTGTTTGTGACCACACAAGTGGTATTCTAAGTAAAATAAAATAAAAATAATAAATAAATAGATAGATAGATAGATAGATAGATAGGGCACACGTTATGGACAATTTAGAGATGTCAGTCAGCTTAAAAAATGTCTTTGGACTGTCCAAACAATTCTTTTGTGCTACATGATGTGTTAGTATATAACAGTACTTAAAGACTCATTTGCTACACACTCAAAATTAGTGCATAGTTAAGTATGTGAATTGAGATGCAGAGTATATTTACGAACATTAGTACAACATTATGGAAATATTATAACCACACATTATGTTTAGACATACACAAGATTAAAAAAAAATCATTACCAATTACTTGGAGCATGAGGTGGGGGATACCCTTGACAGGGTGCCAACCCATTGCAGGGCACAATCACACACATATTCACATGCTAAGGACAAATTGGAAATGCCAATCAGCCTTCAGTGCATGTCTTTGGACTGGGGGAGGAAACCAGAGTACCTGAAGGACCCCCAAGTGTGCTAACCATTAAAGAATGAAGTGATTACATTGATTATCTCGTTACAGTGGCACCTGTCATCAGTTCTTGAAGTTGATGTGTTGGCAGCAGGAATAAATGGGCAGGTATAAGGATCTGAGGCAGCACTGGTCATACCTGTTCCTCATCCACCTCAACAGCAGCATATATAAACCCTGGTCCTTCAGTCACTCTTTGCGAGATTGTTCCGGTTCCATTTCTCCTTGTGTTTGCTTTCCATGTTATTGTTAATGTTTTCTCATGAGCCACGTCTTCCAGCTGCACGGCATCCCCCAGTACATTGTCTCTGACCGCGGGCCCCAGTTCATTTCCCAAGTGTGAAAATCATTCTGTAATGCCCTCAGGACCACTGTAAGTTTGTTCTGTGGATTTCAACCCCCAGACTAACAGCCAGGCAGAGCGGGTGAATCAGGAGTTGGAACCAGCACTACGGTGTGTTATGGTGTATATAACCCCTCCACCTGGAGCTCCCAGTTACCATGAGTGGAGTATGGTCACAACTCCCTGACCAGTATCGACACTGGTATGTCACCTTTTGATTGCTCCCTGAGTTATCAGCCTCCCTTGTTCCCCGGCCAGGAAGATTACATTATGGTCCCCTCCATCCAAGTCCACCTCTGCTGCTGCTGCAAGATCTGGAAAGAGGCACATTGTACCCTGAACCGCAGCACCAAACGCAACCATTGCCTGGCTGACTGCGGTCGAGTCCCAGCACGCAATTACCAGTCAGGTCATAGGGTGTGGCCATGGACATTCCACTGTTGAGTCAGGCCAAGAACTCTCCCTCTGTTATCTGGGCCCCTTCACCGTTGGAAGCATCATCAATCTGTCCGTGGTGAAACTCAAACTCCCAAGATCCCTGCGGATCCATTCTACCTTTCATGTCTCCCAACACAAGCCGGTATCAAAATATTATTGTACACATTTAAGTCATGTAATAAATCTGTACTGTGGTGCGCCATAGAATATGTTTTCCAGTTAAAGGGGTCTCTGACCACCAAAGCTTTGTGAGCCCCTCCACACACTTTCATTTGCACATTCAGATGTCATGCATACACTACAGTCATTTGAGGATGTGTTCACAAACACCATTTACAGCCATATAGACAGGGAGAATATAAATCTTGTGCTTAAACCATGCCATTTTCAAACTATCTATCTATATCTATTAGTATCTGCATACAGTATCTGCAGACAGTGCTATTATTCTGTTACTGTAGATTATTAAATGTTCAGCTATGAACTCAAGGCTACAGTTATACAAAGTAGCAGGGACCTGAACACTCTTCAGCTCTCAACAGCAATAAAGTTGAAAAGTGTGACCTTATAGCGCTTTCCATCCTTCTTTTTGAGTTAAAAATGTCTGCCATGCTAAGCACCATTAGCCCAGGCCGACTGCTGCATGGCCGTAACCTTAGATACGGAGGAGTGAGTCTGGTCCCAAAAGCTGTGAATGTTTCACCTCAAACTGAAAAAAGTGCCAGAAAAATCATCTCAGCTTGGCTTGGCCTCGCAGACAGAGTGTGTGTGCACGTGCCCAGTATAGATTAAGCCCCGAGCTGTCACAGCTAATTGAAAGTAATAGAGCCTGCAGTTATTGGATTAGCATGTCAGACATTGATACTTTAGGGGTGGAAACAGTTGGTCCGGAGATTGAATGATATTAGAATTGGCAGGGGCTGTTTCCAAAACACGACTGTGAGATTTTGTGGAACATTTGTTTTTTAGGTGTTTACATCTTTTATAATAGTAAATGTCATTCTGAGCACTGAAAATGAAAGCAGGCCACAAGGTAAAAGAGCTGTCACTGGTTCCTTAGTGTCAATTTGGGCCTACTAAACGTACCTCTCGTACGAAATGTCATTTTACAGGAAAAAACCCCCAACCTTTTGGATATCAGTCTTCATCTCTCACCTAATAAGACATACTTAATAAATAATCACACAGCTGAAATAAAATTCGCACATGCCTGAAGTCCTTGACATAAATCAATGAAATCTGATTGGTCAGAAAGGTGTTTCAGCTGTAATACATATCACAGGTTTATATACTGTACAGGCACTTGTTCTAATAGGTTATTGTTTCTATAGTAACGTCTCATTCACAGGGTGCCTGTCCATCGCACAATCAGATACTCACTCACTCACCCATTCATACACTATGGACACTTTAGACACGCCAATCAGCCTACCAAGCATGTCTTTGGACTGAGGGAGGAAACCGGAGTACCCGGAGGAAACCCCTGCAGCACAGGGAGAACATGCAAACTCCACACACACATGGCCCCGGCGGGAATCGAACCCCGGACCCTGGAGGTGTGAGGCGGACGTGCGAACCACTACGCCACCAGTTTATTTATTTATTTATTTTTAAATCAATAAACTGTTGGTGTGAGGCAAAAGTGCTAACCACTAAGCCACTGTGCGTCCCTCCTCAGGATTTTACACGTGTACAAATTGAGCCAGAATCAGGGTTTTGTTATAACTATAAAAGAAGACTGTGTTAGCAGTGCCCTAAAAAATGATAACTTTTAATAAATAGAGCGCTGTTGTGTATGCAGTGGTGAGCGTGCGACGGGCAGCGTGCAGATGGAGGACGGGCGGATCGGCGAGAGGCCAGAGGTGATCTACCACGTGTTCCACACGCTGCTGTTCGGAGCTCTCGCCATGCTGTTTCAGGGGTATTTACACCTTACTATTACTATTCGTTGATAATAGTTACCTGAGCTCTCTGCTGCTCTGTGTTACAGTAATAAAACACACCCCTTTTAGCACTGTGTTCAGATTCTCTCTTTCCTGTTATTGAACATACCTGGGCCAGTTGCACTTATGGTACATTCACGTCCATGATGCATTCCATGCAAGAGCAGTGTTCCTGAATGGTGGTCAATCGTTTTTAGCAGTTTTTGATGCCCGAGGTCTGGGTCAGACGGCACATTGAAATCAATGAAATCAAAACCAGTAATCCATGATTACACCAGCGAAATGACAGAATTTTTATTTGTAGCTTAGTATACCCTGCAAAAAGGCTGAAAAAACCCCCCAAAACACACTGGGTAATTTGTGCATTGACTAAAGTGGAACAAAGTGCATGGGTTGGAATTTAATTAATTTGAAACATGAGGAAAAACTTGCTCATCTCTGCATTTGATCATTTTGTTTTTTTCCCCTCTGTACTGTAGGATGAAGTATCTTTGGACCCCATACGTGTGTATGTTCACTGCATTTGGAGTGTGTTCGCCGCAGCTCTGGATGACTGTGTTCAGATGGGTCAGACTCAAGTCTGTCCAACCTGTAGTGCTGGTGAGTGGATGGATGGTTGTGAGGATGGATGGTTGGGTGGAAGCTGGATAAATATAGGAGGATAGATCGCCGGTTAGGTGCATGGTTTGGAAGGGTAGGTGGAAGGGTGTTGGTTGTGTTCATGGTTGGATGCATGGTTGGATAGTTGTGTGGATTGATGGATGGAGGGCTGAATTGATAGGTGGGTGGATAAATAGTTGAATAATAGGAAGGATGGGTTGATTGTTAGATGGTTGAGTGCACAATAATTGGATGGATGGATGGCTAACTAAGATGTATGGTTGGGTAAACGGGTAGATAATTGGATGGAAAGTTTGGGTAGGTGGCTATATGTATAGTTGCAAGTATTAATGGTTGTGTGGGTAATTTGTATGGATGGATGAAATTTTGGTGGTTGAATTTGATGGGTGTGTATAGATGGTTGGCGAATGGATGGATGGATGGATGGATGGATGGATGGTTGGTTAGCTGGATGGTTTAGATGGTTGTGTGTGTAATTATCTTTGGATGGAGATATGCATGCTTAGGTGGACGTTTTTTAGGTGGAGGTTGTTGGATGGATGGATGAATGAAATGTATGGATTCATTGGTGGTTGTCTGGTTAATGTTATGGATGAGACTTTTGGTAGGTGGTTTGATTGATAGAAGGACAGATGGAGCTGATTGGAAAGTTTCTATCTTTCATTAGGCATTAATCCTGAGCACTGCAGTACCGACCATCATCGGCTTCAGCTTATGGAGAGAGGTGAGCTTGTGTCTTATTGAGCTGCACTACATGTGGAGTTAAAACATTCAGAATCAGGAACTCTTCACATGCTGATGTTGGCGTATAATAAATAAAGCTCTGTGAACACTAGTTTAGCTTTAGATGAATTGCCATATGGATCGATCTACTTCATTAATCCCTGATGGGAACTAAACTGAAGTTTTATGTGTGTTTGTATAAAAGTGCTGTTGTTTGGTTTGGTTTGGTTTTTTTCTCGGCAGCATTTCCCACGTGTGCTGTCAGAGCTTACCGAGGTACAAGAGTTTTATGATCCTGATACAGTGGAGCTCATGAACTGGATTAGGTGAGTGTTTGTTTGATATCCACTTATCCTTTTTAGAACAGCTCTTACTGTGCAAGTGTGTGAGAGAATTTGGAAAGGGGAATAAGTCAGGCCAAATGACTATCAAGCCTATGAAGTGTTGGAAGCACGACTGAGACTTGAATAATAGCATCGAATTATCCTGTGGTTGATTTTTCCTGTAACAGCATGCCCAGTTGTGTTTCCTTTCTGATCAGGTTCTTTAACAGCAGCTCCGAGAGTAGTGCAGATGCAAGGCGTATAATAATACACTCATTCTGAAAAGTTGTTGTTTTCTTTTAATAAAAAAAATCACAAACCCAGATTGGTTTTGTGGATGCATAAGCAGATTTAAAATGTATGTGACTGCTGATTATGGTTTATGGAAAGTATCTCCAGTGTCAGAACTTTAACAGCATGAGGTAAATCTTGATGAGTAAGTAGTTCTGACTGTACATAGGTGTCTCTCTCTCTCTCTCTCTCTCTCTCTCTCTCTCTCTCTCTCTGTGTGTGTGTGTTAGAAGTCAGGCTCCGCTCTCAGCTGTGTTTGCTGCAAGCCCTGCACTGTCAGGAATGGTGAAGGTGTGCACAGGATGGCCAGTCACCAGTCTCCCACTGTATGCAGATCTCAGCCTGCTGCAGAGGACTGAGAGTGTGAGTGCACTTCTCTCTCTCTCTCCCTCTCTCGCGCTCTCTCTCTCATTGATCCATCTGCTGATTCAGGAGGCATTTAACAGGCCTTCACTTGAATGTCACATGGGCTAGTATTCATGGAGCATTTCCTTGTATCAGAACTTGTCTACAGTCTGACTTTGTGAATAAAAGTTGATAGAGTGGATAGAGGCGCGCACACACACACGCACAGAGTTGTAAAGCACCACCAAATAGTAGGGCTGTTTTTAGATCGATGGTGGGTTGCCTGAACATGCACAACTACTGAAATGAAATCAGCCTTTATTCCGTTCATCCATCCATTTTTCCATGCCGCTTATCCAACACAGGGTTGTTGGGAGCATGGAGCCTATCCCAGGGGACTCGGGGCATATGGCGGGAGACACCCTGGGCAGGGCGCCGACCCATCACAGGGCACAATCGCACACACAGCCTACAGCGCATGTCTATGGACTGGGGGAACAAACCGGAGTACCCGGAGGAGAACATGCGAACTCCAAGCACACAAGGCGTAGGTGGGATTTGAACCCCCAACCTCGCAGGTACAAGGCACACGTGCTAACCATTAATTCTACATACAAGTCGCTTTGTGTTCAGCCTCATTTTAATACAGTAATATCTCCTCCCTCCCCCTTATTGTTGTATTAAAATGAGGCTGATCATAAAGCGACTTGTATGTAGAAGACATAAAAGCAGATTTCAGTCAGAAATGCACAGAATTAGAAGGGAGATTATCACAAAACTTGGGCTGAACATATTACGAAAGTTGGACTGAACATGTTAATCATATTTGAGGTTATCTTAGCATTTGCTTTTGTTTGTGGAAAATTTTTTGTTGTGTATTCGCGAGTAACACGAGTCAACTAGCTCTATGTGATTAGCGATTGCCGTGAAAGAGAGAGCGAATGAGGGTGAGGGTAGAACAGTTTCTAAGTAGTGATGGCATTTCGTTTGACTGAAGCTATTTTGGGAAGGTTTTTTTCCCTTGTGTGTATTATGTGGTGTGTGACTTGTTGCAGACGTATCAGGTGTATGCCATGCGCTCTGCCGAGGATGTCTATAAGCTGCTGACGGCTCAGAAGGCAAGTTATGTCATCATCGAAGAGGAGCTGTGTAACGAGATGAGTCCTGTCAGAGGCTGCAGAATCAAAGACCTGCTCGACTATGCAAATGGCCACGTGGGTCAAATTACACGCCTGCACCACACACTTACAGTGGATATAAAACGTCTTCACACTCCTTTTAAAATGGCAGGTTTTTGTGAAGTAAAATAATGAAACTAAGATGCATTTTATCAGATATTTTCTCACCTTCAATGTGTATACAAGTATACAAATAAAGTGAAAAACTATCAAACCTTTCTTTTTAAGGGTGAAAAAAGAAAAATCAAAAACGTAATCATTTAGTTGCATAAAGTGTACACACCCCTAAACTAATACTTTGTTGAAACACCTTTTGATTTTATTACACCACTCGGTCTTTCTGGGTAAGAGACTCTCAGTGTGGCACATCTCGACTTAGCAATATTTCCCTGCTCTTTCTTGCAAAAACGCTCTAGAGCCGTCAGACTGTAAGGGCGTCTCCTGTGCACAGCCTACTTCAGGTCACCCCAGAGATTTTTAGTTGGATTCAGATTCAATTCAATTCAATTTGATTTGTATAGCGATTTTTACAATAGACATTGTCTCAAAGCAGCTTTACAGAAATGTCAACATGGTATACGGATATTAAAGGTGCCAATTTATCCCAACTGAGCAAGCCACTGAGTGGCGACGGTGGCAAGGAAAAACTCCCTGAGATGTTTAAGAGGAAGAA
>JAOUWY010000002.1:10983609-10993983 GCA_025728095.1 Prietella phreatophila | reverse complement strand
AAACCTATCAGCGCCATTGCACACGCAATGGGCATAGCCAATACAATCATTTGGAATGTCCTGGAAAAGAAAGAAATCACTCGTGTACTGAGCAAGAGACACTGAAGAGGTTGGCCAAGGAAAACAGCAGCAATTAATGACAAACATAGTAAAGAGCTGTGAAGAACAACCCTGAAACAACACTCAGTGACCAACATTCACAGGGCAGGGTTGAAGGCATCACCGTGTTGGAGAGCAGAAATATAGAGGCCAAACAACAAGATGCAAACCACTCAGCAGTAAGAATTGTAAGGCCAGATTGGAATTAGTAAAGAAATACATAAATGAGCCACAAAAGATTTGGAACCAAGATTTACCTCCACCTTAATGATCGAAAGGATATGCACATGACTTTAAACACACAAGCTGATCAGTCAAGCACTGTGGAGGTAGTGTCATGGTTTGAACTTGCAGTGCTGCTTCTGGAACAGGCCCACTAATCTTTGATTAATGAATTCAGAAGTCTACAGAAACAGTGTCTGCCAATTTACAGAGAAATACATCCAATATAATTGAGATGAACATGTGGGGGGAAAAAAAAAAAAAAAAAAAACACTGCCAATAAAAAAAACAAAAACTTCATCCGGGGGGGTAGACTGATCAAGTCAATCAACTTAACCCAATTGAGCATGCATTTCACGTCCTGAAGAGGAGATTGAAGGGAACCCTTCACATATTCCACGTAGTGGATAGATTCTTCACTGATTTACCAAGTCAAGTTGCTGTTCTCCATACACATGGTGAAATGAGTTTCTGATTCTGATGAAATACATGAGTACATGAATAAACATTTATGCAGTTGCACAATCATTTTATTTCAGTGCGTAAAGAGTGTTACAGCCTGAGTTCTGATACTCGCTGCAACAACCTTGCCAATATTTCGATAGGATCTACAGATCACGAGTCATGCTATGGTTAAATGTTCATAATGGCCAGTAACTTGTAAATTAAGCATTATACCGCACCGCTGTTGAATTCTCGATTCTTCAGATAACATTACCAAATACCGTAAATGTAAAATACACCTGTGATGTGAATTACAGCCGGTACTTCTGTCAGACACCCTTATCCATAGTGACTTACACTTCTCATTTATACAAATGAGTAGTTGAGGGTTAAGGGCCTTGCTCAAGGGCCCAGCAGTAGCAGATTGGCAGTACTGGGATTTGAACTCGCAACCTTTCGATCAGTAGTCCATCATCTTAAAAACTGAGGGACACTAAAACAAAATCTAATCTAATAATAAGTGAATTTAAAAAAATGTTATTTAACAAAAACAAACAAAAAATATACAACCGTTGATATGGTGAAGACTTATTTTTTATTTAACATTTCTGGACGGAATCTACCTTTAAAAATTGGACGTAAAGCTGTTCTTTTCAATTTTCTACCACCAGAAAAGTATAAGCACAGAGGACATTACACTTTATAGCTTCTCAGTAACAAGCTGAATTTTTTTTTTGTCTCATCAACCTTAATTTAAAGTGAAGGAAAGACTGTAAAATTGCTGTAAAATAAGAAGGGGAAAAATTTTGGAGCATAGTATTTAGGAAAATAATCTTTACATCAGGTTGGGATGGATCACACCATCCTGTCACTGATTATTTTCTTATAACTGCACATCCAGTTGTAATTTATTCCATATTTAACATATGAAAACTGCTAAACTAGCATGAACAGAGAGGACAGGAGGGGAAACGAGTGACCAAAGAAAGCAAGAGAAATGACAACACACAATCTCGCATGCAGTTTTTGCCGATACATGTACTGAAATCTCCTGACTCCTAACCCTCAGGCGGCTCCAAATCCAAGTCAGGCTGGTTTTACTTTTGTTCATTTTTCTATTAAAAAAATGAACACCTTTAAATGCTTATAAAATAACTGTCTAATCCAGGCATTAATTCCTTTTACTACAAGTGCAAGACACAACAAGCCACAGAGTTTGACAGGAACATAATCCAGAGTTTTTCACATCTGTCAGGTTGATGTGTTTTGGCAGAGCGATGACAATCGAGCTCTGCAGCGTTGTCTTTGTCCACGCAACATCTAACAAGTGACAGCTCAAGAAAAGGAGGGCTGTTATGTTATCCCTTATGTCTACGTCAATGAGTCAGATTGGAATTAACCAAAGCTAAGCACAATCACACAACGGTAGCATGTTTTTTAAGCAACCACACGTCAATCATGGGCATTCAGTGGTACATGAGGAGCAGGAGTGTAAAAAAGAAAGATTGGGGCCATGAGGCCACAAACATCTCTGGTCATAGAGTCCTGGAGGTCTCCTCTTAACCATCATTATATCAGGATTGTGTAAGATTAATCATCCCTTAAACTAACAGACTATACATAGAACAAACATTTTACAGCTATAAGATGCATTATTTATATTATAATAGACATTATAGTTTGCTGAGATGTGCCTTTTCACAGCATGTGGCCTCTAATCTTCTCTAATCACAGTGAATTTTAGTGTTGAGAACACCAGATGTTTCTTAATCTACATGTATGTTACTATACACCACACAGTTCATGATGATGCACCAGCTAAAGCAGGGACAATGAAACATCCACTGGCTGCATACCAAAAGATAGTCAGAACTGACCACTTGTTTTGATTAAAACAATCAGAAAACATCACGAAGCCAAGCTCACCTAATTCCTAACATTAATGCACTTTCATACTTTGAGTCCTCCTTCATTCCCAC
This sequence comes from Prietella phreatophila, assembly GCA_025728095.1. Lineage (NCBI taxonomy): Eukaryota > Metazoa > Chordata > Actinopteri > Siluriformes > Ictaluridae > Prietella > Prietella phreatophila. The sequence goes on along the minus strand of JAOUWY010000002.1, from coordinate 10,991,239 downwards.
CAGGCCTGAGTCATAATCCAGAAGTCGTCGTCTGCTTTACGTAAAATATGTGAGAATTACAGTCTTGTGGCACACACATTTTACGTAAAGCAGACGACTTCTTCTGGATTATGACTCAGGCCTAGTGGGAATGAATTTTACGTATTTTACGTAATGAGCGAGACCAGGAAATTGTTCTAATAATAACAATGGATCAAGGCTCACATTTGAACAAGTGCTTGCTAAAATACACATTAATTCATTCAACTTATGCAGATGAATGACATTTATACAAGGAGACATCTATCCATCCTATGACTAAACAGCCGAGTGTGTGATGACAAACATCCCTCCATCCATTTTCTGTACCACTTATCCTATACAGGGTAACAGGGGATACTGGATCCTATCCCACGGGACTTGGAGCACAGGCGGGGAACACAATCGCACACACATTCACACACTATGGACAATCTGGAAATGCCAATCAGCCTACAATGCATGTCTTTTGACTGGGGAGGATACTGGAGTACCCGGAGGAAACCCCTACGCATCGGGAGAACATACAGGCTCAGGAACGAGTGCAAAGCCAGAAATCGAACTCCCATCAATGGAGGTTTGAGGCAAACATGCTAAAGACAAAGCCACCATGCCCCCCTGACTAAAACATAGTGAGGTATAATATAAGGACTGCCATTCATTTAGTTAATTCTGCAGGTAAATACAATAATAATTCATGACAAATAGGAAAAATTCTGTCCAAAACCAAGAATTTAACCAGCTTTGCACGGAATGATTTTCTGCCTAATTCGGTCACAGGAAATATCTTTGGATGTGGGGCGGCTGTGGCTCAGGTGATAGAGCGGGTTGGTGGTTTGTTTCCCGGCCCAAATGTCTCCACATGCCGAAGTGTCCTTGGGCAAGACACTGAACCCCAGGCTGCTCCCGATGGCAAGTTAGCGCCTTGCATGGCAGCTCTGCTACCATTGGTGTGAAGAGTGGATAGGTGTACGAGAAACAGTGTAAAGCACTTTGTAGAACCGCAAAGGTTATATTTATTTAAAAAAGAAAGAAAGAAATAATAAAAGCACTATATAAGTATAGACCATTTACCATCTTTGGTCACAAGCGGAGTTCAGTGGCCTTAAAGAGTGCATAATGCAGCATGCTCACTAGCAGCCGAGTTAGTGACACTGCACCCAACATCAAAGTCCTTGTGGTCATTTTCGCTTAGAATCAGAGTGTGACCACGGCTATGATGCTCATCTAAAAGCCACACATATTGTAGTGATTATGGCGATATGTAAACCAGCCATGCTAACTGACAGAAAAATATCTATTACCTCAAGCTCACCTCAAAGAAATGTTTCCATTTATGCAACCCTGTTTTCTGCATGAGCGCTGATCACGCTCACTGAAGACGTGGCCATTTTCTTTAACTCAGAGGTCTACAGTGAGAAGACCTTCAAAATATAATCTGACAGAGAAAATTTTGCAATAAATTGTTCTCCATATGTGTACAATGTGACAAGTAATAATCTTAAAAGACCACTGTAATCACACAGTTGAAACCTGGCCTATCCATCCTTCAATTACATCTGCATGCACAAGCATGTACAACACGTGCGAAAAGGCAAAAATAGATTCATGTAATAGGATTTATTATTATGTGAATCCATGTATGTGCTTTCAGGTATGAACTATGTATGTGTATGTGCGAGAGAATGTAGGTTGAAACTTGGGAGCAGAGAACAATCTGTATTTTGCATAGAATTCTGGCAAGACCATTTGGTCTGGATAACCAGCACTTCCTATCTTTGAGACAAGAAGCCCTGGGAAACTCTCCTGACACAGTCAGAGATGTTGGAGGTTTTCCTTTCCTCTGCCTACTGTACCTTTAAGAAGCTGGCGCAATAATCCACGCTCATCCCATTAACCATCCACTCATATACTATATACAACATAATGACAGTGGTGAGATGTTATATAATGACAGTATATGTAGTATGGTGGGATGATGTCTGTAAATACACATAAAAATAGATATTTTAGATAATAAGATATCTGCTTGGAATTTGACTTGGGATTCATTCATCTTCAATAACTGCTCCTGGACAGGATCTCAATGGATCCATCACAGGGTACCCTACACACATGCTCCTTCACATCTGTCATCAATTCAGAGTAGCTAACCCACTTACCAGCATGCTTTTTTGTGAGATGAGAGGACACTTAACGTGGCAATGGGATTTACCTTAATGGTAGAAGTATTTGACATAAATTGATTTATAGTCTTGTTTACTGCTTACAAACAGCCACACGCTTATGCTTCTTAAAACTATCCAAAACGTACGTTCTGTGACATCTGGAAGGAAATCAAAAGCTTAAATGGAAGGGAAACCAATGTTGCCTAAATAGTTGCAGCCCCATGAAGATAATTGAAGCAGTAAGTATACTCCATAAAGCACAGTGAACTTGTTTTTCTAGGTCTGCCTTCCCACCCATTTAGGCAACATGTTGCCAGTTAAATGTTGTGACATTGGCGTTAATGTGGGAGCACGCTGTCCCAGCCCTTTACTCACGGACACCCACCAGCTATTGGCCAGTAATTTGTATAATTTTCCCCTGCGCTAATGATACCATCATCCCTCTGTGGGAAAGAATGCAGACATCTGCTGACATGACAAACAGTCTGGAGAAGAGATGGGAAGGCAACCAGGCCCTGCTTAAATCTTGAAACAAGTTGAGTACTTTAGAGTCTCTCTGAAACGAGCACAAGCAAGGCTGCTTCACATATACATTGTTATTTAATCCTGTAACTAAACTGTAAACGTTAGGCTTGCGTTTTTATTTATAAATAAATAAATAAAATTTTTTTTTTTTTTTGGTGGATTCAATTAAAGGTTTAGCTAATTATCCAAAATAGAGACATTTTTTCATAACCTATTTTAAATCTTTACACAGGGTGCCAATAAAACTGGAACTTAACTTGACAACTAAATGGGATAATTTCCTGATCTGATTAATAGTTCTTATTTTACTAAACATACCTCGGATTTTATATTCTCTGGTAATTTTAATCAAACACAATGGAGTTCTCTCACCTGAGTTTTCTGCTCCCCAGCTGCGGGACAAACTGGGATAGAGAGTTGGCTTCTTTTCTGTAAAAGAGGTGGCGGATAAAGATTTGAACTATTAATAATTTTTATAATGTTTGAATAAAATGCTAAAATCATGAACAAATGACTTAGTGCATCATGATCCAATCACTAAGCCAAAAGTGGGCATTTCTTTTTCGATAAGAAAGACACTACTGCCAAAAGAAGGGATAGAATTTCATTTGTTTCAGTCTTAGTTAAGACTCGTACCTTCAGCCTTTGTAGTGAAGGAAGAAGCTGATCTCTGTGGTGGGGGCGCTGGTCTACATGGGGCTATACTCTGAAAGAATTAAGACAACACAAAGCAGTATGTACAATGCTGTGAAAAAAATGTTTCTTAAAATTTTGTGAATATCTCATACTAAATAGTTTTAGATCAGTATTCATGTTTCCCTCAATTATTGCAACTTGCTCAGGGCCTGAAGCAGTAAAGACTCCCTACACCATCACACTTCCACCACCATGCTTGACCACAGGTATGATGTTCTTTTTGTGGAATTTGTTACTTGGTTTACACCGGAAATAACGGGACCCTTGTCTTCCAGACAGTTCCACTTTCAACTCATCAATCCACAGAACATTCTCCAAAAAGGTGTCAAGGTGTGTTTTGGCAAAATTCAGACAAGCTTTAATGTTCTTCTGGGTTAGTAGTGGTTTTCACCTCGCCACCCTTCCATGGATGCCCTTTTTGCCCAGTGTCTTTCTGATAGTGGGGTCATGAACCGTGACCTTTATTGATGCAAGAGAGGTCTATAGTTCCTTTGATGTTGTCCTTGGCTCTTTTGTGACTCCCTTTATGAGTAGTCACTGTGCTCTTAGAGGAATTTTAAAAGGTTGGCCACTTCTGGGAAGGTTCACTACCGTGCAGTTGTTTTTTTTTCAATTTGGAGATTATGGCCCTCACTGTGGTTCTTTGGAATCCCCGAGCCTTTGAAATAGTTTTGTAACCGTTCCCAGACTGATGTACTGCAATCATCATCATCTTCCTCCACATAATTTCTGGAATTTCTTTCAATTTTGGTATAGTGTGTTACCGGCTAAGACCTTTTATCCAGCTTCATACTGTTCAAAAAATTCTATTTAAGTGTTGATTTGATTTAACTGGGTTTGCAGTAATCAGGCCTGGTTGTGTCTAATCCAGCTAAACCCCATTTTGAACGCAGTTTCATAGGTTTGGGGAATTGGTAACTACGGGGGAAAATACATTTTCACACAGGCCCAGTTGGTATTGGATAACTTTCCTGGTTCAATAAATAACTAACTATCATTTAACAACTGTATTTTGTATTTACTCTTTGTTTTATCATAGATTTTGTTTTAATTTCTGAAAAAATTTAGTATGAAATATAAACAGAAGAATACAGGATGGGGCAAATACTTTTTCACAGCACTGTATGTCATAGGTCCTATAAAACTACACTCAATGGTAACAATGCAGAAGATTAACTACATCAATAATAACAGAATTAAGTCACAGCAGTTAATGCATTGCACCACTGTCATTTGCCATATAGCTGCAATGCACCAAAAATGAACAGCTCAGTTTAACTTTAACATATGCCATTGTTTGTTCCTCAGAGGGTACAGTGGGTAAATAAATAAATAAATAAAAAGTCTACATACCCCTGTTAAAATTGCAGGTTTTTGCATTAACTAAAATGAAACCAAGATAACTCATGTATTATTTCATCTTTAATGTGATCTAGCAACCAACAAAAGATTTAAGGGGTTGGGGGGGGTTGGCATACAATAAACTGCTTGCATAAGTTTGCACATAATTCTGAAATGGGACATGTGACTGTGTTCAGAATTTAACCAATAACATTCAGACATGTTCCAAAGTAATTATTATGCACATCATACATCATCATATTAAACCCACATAAAGTGCAACCGCTTTTCTAAGATTTCTTGATCTCCTTGGTTACATCTGATGGCAGAAGCAATGGTCCCAAAAGGAGTTTACAAAGAACATATATGGTATCTTATTGTCAAAAGGTATTGATAAAGAGAGAGGTACAGAAGAATTTTCTAAAATTTCACTAGATGTACCATGGAACATTGTGATGGCCATCAACAAGGGGATGGCTGTGGCGCAGTTGGTAGAGCGGGTTGTCCACTAATCATATTGTGGTTCGATTCCCATGCCGGGTGACTCCACATGCCGAAGTGTCCTTGACACTGAACCCCAAGTTGCTCCCGATGGCAAGTTAGCACCTTGCATGGCGGCTCTGCTACCATTGGTGTGTGAGAGTGTGTGAATGAGACACAATGTAAAGCGCTTTGGATAAAAGCGCTATATAAGTGTTTAAATTTACCATTTAAGGGGAGAAAATGGTGCTCCACCATGACATTGAAAACTTATCAGGGAGCCTGACAAGAGAACTATGGCAAAATGAAAGGAGCCACATGAATATCCGGCAAGTGCTGGTCACTCCCTGTAGGTGACGGCAATCTCTCAGATCGTCTTGTATTGTTAAAGTAGAACTCGACACCAACGGCATCACTGGGGATGCCTCCACAAGTAGTCATTCTTGCTACTAATTTGTATGCCAGAAATACTCTTAATATATTTCAAAAAGGAAGGCTATTGAAGAAATCTATTTCAGAAATTTGATGTTGCTGTGTGGTCGTAGGTAGACAGGAAGTGGCCTTGAGTTCCTAAATATGAACATGTAGCATGACATACATGAACAAAGCTATTGAAGTAAAACTATTTCAGACATTTGACTTTGCCCTGACCCTGTTTGGATCAATTCCAAAATCTATGTCCATATAAATCCTACTACCATTCAACTATTCATCCTGTTAAGATATTGCACGAAAAAGAAACTTGGCTGGATCGACAAACTGAAAACAAAATGAAATAAAAACATCCAAGCAATCTAAACTTTGCCATACATTTAATCATCCCATCCATGTGGAAAAACGGTTTGATTTTACCAAGAAATGTTTCTGCATAATTCCAAAAGATATGTCCAGATCTAAATCCCAGCGATAACCTGAAGAATAAGTTGAAAAGGGCGGTATAGAAGACATCTCGTCATAAGCTGATATGATCTGGGGCATTTTTGCAAGGAAAAGTGGAAGAAAATTGCCAAACATCAAAAAAGATGTGCCAAGTTAGACTCCTACTAAAAATACAGAGCGCTGTATAAAAAGCAAAGGGTGATTTAAAAAAAAAAAAAAGCATTATTTAAAGGGTGTACACATGTTTGGAACCAGGTCCATGCCATGGTCCTGGAAGAACATTGTTTCACTTCACCGTGTACTGTACCAGCTGTATATGGTTGAAATGACAATGTGAACTTGAAAACCTGCAATTTTAACAGTGGTGTGTAGACTTTATATCCACAGTATCGTTAATGTTTCTTTTGTAAAACACAAAGCATTAGAGAGGTTTTCATTTGAATTAGAATTTAGGAAATGTTTACTGTCCACAGAACTCTTATGAAACATGGTTTTTGACAGGAACACTGACCTTCCTATTAGGAGTTATATAATTGCTCTGCCAATCATTGCAGTATTGTTCAGTGTAGTCTTGCAAAATAGCATACAGGTCAGAGGCTTCTGGAGGTGGCTCCACATCACCATTGAGAATGGCAGATGCACGAATGTCTTGGGAATAGAACCTTACAGAAAACAAGTGAAGACCATTTTGCAAAAGTACAAATAGTATGTGTATATAATGTAAAATACCACAAATATCCAATTCATAGAAAATCTGAACAGGACATACTTTCTGTTAGTCTCTTTACGTTCCATCAGGTAGGACCCAACAAGGGAAACTCCAGCATAGAGGCCACGTGACCTGCAGTAGGAGAAGACCGCCGCCATGCTGCGGAAAGCCACGTCTGCCTCCAAATTCCTGTTAAAACTGCTTAGTCAGACGGTTTGACTGTTTGCACATACTGCATAAAACATATTCAAAGACCATAGGCAATCACAGGCTATTCTCACCTAATGGCTTGCTGTGACCACTTCAGCTCAATGTTTGAGAGTTGCACGTGCATGTTATCTATATCTATCCATCTATCTATCTATTCAGATGGCAACAATATAATTAGAAAAGAACATTAATATAGAGCACATGGTTCTATTTAGTGCCATAACAATAATTAAACCAATAATTAAAAAAACCCTATATTTCCTATGCACAGACAACCAAGAAAAAACAAAAAAACACTGGAAACAACAAAATATTTAATTAATCTACTGTTTCTTAATGTGGTAAAGTGCTACCTGTCATTATATGTAATTCTCACCGAAAAGAAAAAAAATTGTACATGCTGTGCTTGCTCATGCTTGCTAAAAGCATAAATCACTGTTCATCAATAGGAACTGGTCTCATGAGGCGCCAAAATGAAAATCAACACAATGTAACAGACACCTATATTCATCATCTCCATTACAGAGAGAGAGAGAGAGAGAGAGAGAGAGAGAGAGAGAGAGAGAGAGAGAGAGAGAGAGAGAGCAAATCTAAAAATATAATG
>JAOUWY010000002.1:10957584-10970782 GCA_025728095.1 Prietella phreatophila | reverse complement strand
GTTCAAATAAACCTACCATTAAAATTATAGACTGATCATTTCTTTGTCAGTGTGCAAACGTACAAAATCAGCAGGGGCTCAAATACTTTTCCCCCTTACTGTATACATATACACACCCACATTATATATATATATATATATATATTTTACATACACAAATATATGTGTGTGTATATATCACACACACACTTTATATATACTTATATATACACACACACTATGCTTCATATTTCCCTCAATTATTGCAAGTTGCCCAGGCCCTGAAACAGCAAAGTATCCACACACCATCACACTTCCACCACCATGCTTGACTGTAGGCATGATGTTCTTTTTGTGGAATACGGTGTTTGGTTTACACCATATGTAACGGGACCCTTGTCTTCGATGTTGTCCTGTGCTCTTTTGCGTCTTCCTGGATGAATTGTTGCTGTGCTCTTGGAGGAATTTTGGGAGGACGCCACTTCCTTGAAAAGTTTACTACTGTGCCGAGTTTTTACATTTGGAGGCAATGGCTTTCACTGTGGTTCTTTGGAGTAACAGAGATGTTGGAATAGCTTTGTAACCCTTCCCAGACTGATGTATTTCAATCATCATCTTCTACATAATTTCTAGAACTTCTTTCAACTTTGGCATAGTGCATTGTATGTTACTGGGTAAGACCTTTCAACCAACTTCATGCTGATAAGTGTTGATCTGATTGAACAGGGTTTGCAGTAATCAATCAGGCCTGGTTGTCCACTAATCGTAGGGTTGGCGGTTCGATTCCCGTGCCGGGTGACTCCACATGCCGAAGTGTCCTTGGGAAAGACACTTAACCCCAAGTTGCTCCCGATGGCAAGCTAGCGCCTTGCATGGCAGCTCTGCTACCATTGGTGAGTGTGTGTGAATGAGACACAATGTAAAGCGCTTTGGTTAAAAGCGCTATATAAGTGCACATTTACCATTTTTTTTCCTTGTTTATTTTTTTATTTTTTAAGCTGTGTCACAATGACCTACTGTAATTTATATAACTACAATTTGGTGGCAAGACTTTCAGTATTCCTTGTTTATCATTAAAATTATATAAAATATTTGTTTAGATTTGCTTCGGCAAAGATGTGATACGATATAGTTTTTAAATGTTAAAAATAATTATTTGTGCTAAGCTTTTGACCACACAACAAATTTTACTTCACATTTTTTGAGGAGTTTTTTTTTTTATTTGTAGCAGCACCACACACACCAACCTGTCAGTGTCACTGCTGTACAGAGAATGTACACAAGGCAATTTTTGTACAGTGAGGACTAATTAACAGAAATAATTTGTAACGCCACAAGCAGGCATATCGTAAACAATGTAATTCATAAGCTTGCTCATCGTACTATAAGACAAGGTTTATGACAAAGTAAAGGTCATCAAGTAGTATTTTAAATCGATTAGTTAAATGGCTGTCAACACAAGAACATTATATGTATAGGTTGAGGTCAGTTATTGTTAAATATAGACAAATTTGTGGAGACTGATGATTTATGATTCCCCCCCACCACACGCACACATACAACCAGGCTCAGCGCATATTCTAAAAGCTTCAGCCAGTGGGTAAAATGTATAACAATTAATATTATTATTAAAATAGTGACAGCAGGTGGATTACACTACACCATTTTTGAAGAAAAAAAAGGGTTTGTTCGTCTGTTTATCATAAAATAATGCATTAAGAATAAAACCTGAAGAGGAAAAAAAAAAAAAAAAACATAAAAGTAATGGATAAATATCATTTACCTGGAATAAGTTTGTCAGGGCCTTGTCTGTTGGAAATCTCAGTGAATTCCCGGAGGATTTTAGCAGCCTTCTTAGCTTCAGATTTTAGGTTGGATGGAATGGGGCTGTTCACTGTAAATAAAACAAATTAACAGCATACTTAAATCATATATAGTGTAGGCTTCTATTAGGCTTTCAGTGTCCTGTTTGACAGAAGAGAAGTCTATACACATATTTAGTATTTGTATTAATGCCTTAACAACTTCAACAGATGTTTGGACTAGCTACTAGTTTAGTCTTAAAAATCAGATAAATGAATGGAAACTCACTTTCAATTGCGATTTTTAAGATTCATGTCAGATACAAACAACCACCTCTTGTGTCTATGTTGGTGGTAGCACAGGAGTCAAGAATTGGAGAAACAATAATTTATGCCAGTTCACCAGCTTACTTCCCTTAACTGATTACATTAATTACTAGTCATTCAAGCTAATACCTACTTTAGATCTAGACCGGCTCCGCTAGACATTTAAACACTGAAAGAGTCATATTAAGTCATAAAAGTGATACCGTTGCTGTCACAGTGGCCATGATGAACCATGCTAATTAGTTTTTGACAAAATTAAAGAAAAATAAACAAGTAAATAATTATGGGTGGACCCAAAATGTAAATTTTCTGTTTTGGGAGTGTCCCACTACAAATCGCCTCTGGTCAAATATCACTCCTGAGGTGGCTTTCCCCACCCTCTACTTTATGAGTAATGGCACAAGCTCAACAGGTATTTTTGTTGAGCATAGTGTACTTTACCAGAGCTACCACCCACATTAATATATCTGCTTACATCATCGCAAGTTAAATGATTAACACTAGCTAAATGAATATTTCTCCATATGTTCAAAATTTCTGGTTATGACTTTTGAAGGTTTCCATGAACACATTTGACCTAGCATTCTTGCACTACGCCCACATGCTCGTACATACACCCAAGTCCTCTGGCATGGGGCTGGTAATTGGTCAGATTATACAGAAAACATTACTCATACAGTTTCCAGGGCTGAATCACTAAATTTAAACCTGATCAACAGACAACTGGTAGAGATGAAAGTTATTTTTCAACTGGTCCCTTGTCATAGTTTACGCAGGAAGGTGCTTGTAAATGTCACTTTCAATGCAGTCTTTCAAGTTTTGGAATTCCTAAAACCAGCTCTGACAACAAGACAGTTCTCCATTACACGTGGGAGACACTTGCTTCAATACAAACACTAATGCTGTACATGGCAACCACCGATTAGGATGTTTTAAAAACAGGTGCCAATCTTCACTTGTGTATTACATAGCCAACTAACAAGGAGATTACCCATGAGCAACAAAGAAAACACTACACAAAAATACCAATTATGTTAATTACTTGTGGGCAGAAGATGACCATTAATATGTCCCATTTTTAAAATTGGTATGATGAACCATTAGTACCCCAAAGTTTTCAATATTAATTAAATCATATGAGTCAATTATTTACCTTAGGCTAACAATAACGGATCTGATCAGTTATCAGATCTTAATGATCTGATACCTGATTCTCGCTCAAATTGAGCATTGATCATAATATTTGCACCCTGCCACACTACCACGTCAAAACGTACATTCATGTCAGCCACTGCACAGAGTTTCATCAATAACCTTCCATAGATATTAACAGTAACTGGATCACCGTCTGATCGCAAAGAACTTTATCAGGTGACTGAATGCTTAGAGTAAGTGTTTTGCTATACAATAGATCAGGTAGCTCCACTTAAAAGGAAAATAATTGAAGAGAAAAAGCTAGCACCCAGGTATAACAGTTAAACACACACCTTAAAACCGACCACTTGACAATTAGAATGTGAATGGCATCAAATCAATTTGCTTGTATTTCAAACAGCTTGGAAGGAGAGCCTTCCGACCTATAGAAAATCTTAGTGTTGCTAGATCATCTCTCCACCCTAACTGAAAGTAACAAAAACAGTCATAGATTTCTATTCAACCCAGTAGTAAAATTAACTAGGAATAAATCCACCACAGAAACAGACATACAATCCATACATAGTAGTGATGATTTCATGTATTTTTCATTAGTAAAATTTAAAATATTAGACATGAAATTCAGAATATTAATTTAAACCCAGAGAGCTTCATAACTAACTCTGTAGATAATACAAGATCAATGATTAGAATGTTTTAAACCCCTAAGAGAGACCGAACTAATTTCAATAATTTCTTCATCAAAATCATCCACTTGTATACTAGATCTCCTGCCTATATGCTTCTTCAAAAAAATTATTCCAGAAGTAATCAAACCCCTTCTAAAAATAATCTGCTCTTCCCTTAGCACTGGCTACATACCTAAATCACTTAAACTTGCAGTTATTAAACCCCTGATTTAAAAAATATATATAATAATAAAAAATAAAAAAAACACTGACCTCGACCCCTGTCAATTGTCCAGCTATAGGCCAATATCAAATATCCCGTTTATCTCCAAGATCTTAGAAAGGACTATAGCACAGCAGCTATGCTCATACCTACATAGAAATAATATTCATGAAATCTATCAGTCAGGATTTAGGCCTCATCATAGCACAGAGACCGCGCTAGTTAAAGTAGTAAATGACCTACTACTGGCTTCTGATCAGGGTTGCGTCTCCTTGCTTGTGTTGCTTTACCTTACTATTGATCATACTATTCTCCCTGATAGACTAGAAAATGTTGGTATTAAGGGAACAGCCCTCTCCTGGCTCAGATCTTATTTGACCGATCACCATCAGTTCATAGACTTAAATGGAAACTTCTCTGTGCACACTGAGGTAAAGTTTGGTGTTCCACAAGGTTCTGTTTTAGGCCCACTGCTTTTTACTTTATACATGTTACCTCTGGATCAAATTAATCATAAACATGGAATTAGCTTCCACTGTTATGCTGATGACACAGTTATATGCTTCAGCAAAGCCAGGTGACAGACACCAGCTTAACAAAAGTTGAATGTTTAATGGACATCAGACACTAGATGCTTCTTAACTTCATGTTTCTTAATTCTAACAAGAATGGCATCCTCCTATTAGCACCACATGCAGCTAGAAGTAAGCTTTCAGATCACATAGTAACTCTGGACTTTGTTTCATCATGTGCAGCAGTAAAAGACCTTGGTGTGATTATTGACTCCATTCTTTCATTTGATGCACACATAGCTAATATTACTAGGATAGTCTTTCATCTCAGAAATATTGCCAAGATAAGATGTATAATGCCACTACACGATGTAGAAAAATTAGTTCATGCTTTCATCACGTCTAGGCTGCATTATTGTAATGCCTTACTGTCTGGATGTTCCAGCAGGTGCATTTAATTATTTTTTTTAAATCCAGGTAGTCCAGAATGCAGCTGCAAGAGTCCTCACTAGAAACAGAAAATATGACCACATTACCCCCATATTATCCACATCACATTTACTATAAAAATACTACTATTGATCTGTAGTAAAGTATCTAAGCAAACCTTTTGTGGCCCACCACACCTACTTCGATCAAAAGTTTCAGGCTATTTGTTGGTACCTCGAATAGTGAAGGCTACAGCAGGAGAAAGAGTTTACTCTTATAGAGCCCCACAGTTATGGAACAGCCTCGGAATTAGGAATTAGTGATAGGGATTCAGAGTCTCAGTGTTTAAGTCTAGACTGAAAACATTGGTTTTCTCAAGCTTTCCATGAAGATCTTTTTTTTTTCAAAAAAAAATAGGTCCTCATCAATCAAAGTACACCTTCTTACACTCTCTCCCTCTCTTTCCCTCCCTCTCTCCTACTGTCAAGCTGCACATGATACTCCTGAGACGCCAGTAATCCTCACCCTTTCTGCTCTCCAGACCTGAATGATCCATCCTGATGCCATAATTCTTGGAGTTCTCATCAACTGGAGGCTACATTCTGCTGCTGAAGACAGCCCCAAGCAGTGAAGCCTGGAGATTGTTGAGATTGCTGAGAGTGGCACTACTGGAAGTACCATAGGAATGTTTATGGATCTCAATTTCACATGGACAGTTGTGTGGTAGCTGGGACTACGGTTGCTGCTATGGCCTTAGATGACGGGTTCCCTTATGAGTCTGGTTCCTCTCAAGGTTTCATCTTCATATTGTCTTAGGGAGTTTTTCCTCACCACCAGCTCGCACATTAGGGATAAATTCACATTATTTAAAATCTGTATCCTGTTTTTATGTTTCTCTAAAGCTGCTTTGAGACGAGTCAAATGTAAAAAGCGCTATATAAATAAAACTGAATCTAGAGAAGTTAGTTGTTTTTTTGCCAAGTGATTTTCAATACTGTTCTTGTTTGGGAAGCATTTATCTAGTAAGAAATAAAGCATGACTGGATGTAGCGTTATAGAAAAATAAATCGACAGCAGGGTGGTGTGATGCCATTACACCCCCAACGCCGATTATCTTCCAGTAACATCAAATCCAGGTTTTGTTTAGACTTATGAAGCAGCAACTTCCCAAAATAACAAAAATTAACAAGTCAAACATCAGCAGTACAATATATTTCCTGTTATTACTTCCACACCAATAAACATTTGTTCCCTCACCAATTTCCTTTTTTTCTTATGAAGTTAATAAGACAAAAACATGCAGCTTGTTCCATTACTGAGAAACTACCAAGCTCTCCACCAGGAAGGCTGTCCCGTGTCAGAAATCATAAAGGAACAGCTTACAAAAGCACTGAGACTGGAAAGCCCTTCCAAAAATGCTAAACAAACAATTTATGTGAAAAGTTATCATCTCATACCACCCAGTTCCCACCTTGATCCTGTCCCATCCTCTAGAGAAACATGAGTTTTTTTAGCAAGGCTTCCACGTTTAAAGTCAAATTTGAGCAGAGGTTGTGACCTTAAGAAAAAGTCACGGCAGTGTCTAACTGTAGATCACAACTAATCCTCTTTTCTGTGGCTGTATCACATGAACAAGCAATGAATTCATTCATTTGTCAGGGAAAAAACAAAAAACAAAAACAAAAAAAATGTACCTTGCATCTCTCAACACACAAAACATCAGACCTTGAGGTGGATGGGCTATAACAGCACCCCACATCAAGTTCAACTCCTGTCAACCAAGAACAAGAAATCGACGTAATCATGGGCATAGACTCACAAACTGGACAGCTGAATACTAATTTTCCCCCAATCTTAAACTGTCCAGTTTCAATGGGCCTGTGCCCATTAGTCAGATTTGTGTTCTTGGCTGACAGAAATGGAATCTGATGTAGTCTTCTGTTGTTGTAGCCCATCTACCTCAAAGTTCGTTTTTTTTTTCTTTCATGCATTCCGAGATACTTTTCTGCTCACCATGGTCAAACAGATCGTTTATCTGAGTCACTGTAGACTTCTTATCAGCTCATTCAATCTGGCCATTTGCCTCTGACCTCTCTTATTAGCAAAGTGTTTCAGCCAGCAGACCCTCTGCTCACATGACATTTATTGTTTTTCACACCATCCTGTGTAAACTCTAGAGACCCCAGGAGATCAGAAGTTCATGAAGCACTCAAACCAGCCCATTTAATGCCTCGGTCAAAGTCACAGGGATCACACTTTAAGTCTGATGTTTAATGTGAACATTATCTGTAGCTCTTGACTTATATATGCATGATTTTTTGCTGATTAGATAACTGCATGAATGTGCAGGTGTAGGATTTGAAATTAAAACCTCATACACAAACTCTCAACTTTTACTACTCAATTACAACTTTGAGATAATTATACCACTATGTAATGGTATATGACGTGCATTACAATTACACCCTGCCTCAGTGTCTGATGTTTTGAAAGTATTTTTCCAGTCATGTTATGTCAGTTATAATTATTATACAGTCCGTTGCCAGTTATTTATTACACATAGTCTCATACGGTCTCTGATACAGTGCCATACACATCATTCCACCACCATGTACTGTACACCAGTAATAAATTTCCAGATAATTGTATACCTACAGCAAAGTGCACTTACATGGATGGTATAGGTTGCTACAGAGTCAGTGTGGATATGTATAAGAGTTGGCTAAATATTAAAAGCAAATCACTAAACAAGTCCGTTATATTCTTGAGAATGTTGATCCAAGGTGCAAAGAATATCCTCATGTACTCCCTGTGTGGTAATAACTGCTATTTAAATCCTGGCATCAGCTGACACCTAAACCTTGAAAGCAATAGGCTTTTTTCAACTGTTTATTCATTTATCACAACGACCTCTTGTTTGCTGTGCCCAAAGGCTCAAATTCCTTTTGAAAATAGCACATACCCTTAAAATATTTTTTAAATGCCAAAAAAATAAAAAAAATTAAAAAAAATAAAAAAAGCATGACTTGTTCAAGAAGGAAAGAGGACACAAGTGAATGGTCTTTTTAGTATGTACTGAAAATTTGATGGGTATAAGGATGAAAGGGCATTCGGTTTACAGTTCCCTACAAAAGTATTGGAATGGCAAGGACTGTTCTTTTGTTTTTGCTATACACTGAAGACGTGGTTTTGAGAGATGAATATGAGACGATATAAAAATAAAGTTTGGTCTTTTTCCTTATATTTACACATAAATGTGTTAAACGGTTTAGAACATGGCATCATTGGTGGCAGACCACCCAATTTTTTAGGGGAGCAAAATTATTAGTCTTAAAGTAAATAACATTTAATATTCAGCTGCATATACTTTGCTTGGGGTACTGTATATTAGAGATGTCACGAGAACCAATACTTCGGTACCAACGTTCTGTGTGACGGTACTTGTTTTTCTGCAGTAGCGTAGACACCTTTGATAATAAAAGGTACAGGGTTGCAATTCTTCCGGAACTGATGAGGGCAGCAAATCGGCACAAGGGTTTTAGTCGGTCCACAAGTGGTAAAGAAGAACGCCTACAAGCACACAGGAAAAACTGCAGAAAACGGCGACAATTTTAGCTACGGCCTGACTCGTTGAAAGGAAAAGAGAGGAAAGGTAGCATCGGTTCATTTCAAACAAAGTGAGAAAACAACTGGAATTTGGCAAAGCACCTGAAAGTCGGTCCTTATATTACGTTATGCTCTATGTAATGTTTGGGATAGCGTCGTTAACAAATAACTGGCTAACACACTGCAGTGTTATAAACTACCTCCTAATGGGCCACCATGAATCGCCATTCAGCCCGTGTCCTGTCAGCTAAATGTAGCCTAATATCACTAATAATTATTCAAATCGTCATGCTTTTAATAAATCTTTTTGGCCTGCCACTATATCAGTGAATTTAAACTAATGTTTGCATTCAGAGTATAAGGTGTGTGTTTGTATGCATGCATGTGCGTGCGTGCGTGCGCGCGCGCGTTTGGGAGTGCACCTTAGCACTTAGCATGGTTTTATTAGTTATTGTCAGACAGTGTTTCATAACTAAAATATTCATCTCTTTCTTTTTGCCAGCATCAGCCAGAGGAGAATGTCCTACAAGAGTTTGTATTTTTTTTTTTTTTTTAAACCACACCATTGTATTGATTTTGGTATTGAGTATTGTGTACTTTTGGTGGTATCGGTACAGACTACTTAGATTTTTGGTAACGTTACATGTCTATGGTATATAATAATACAGTGTGTACACACACACACACACACACACACACACCCCATCCACATAGGAACACCTGCATATTCATGAAAAAATATCCAATCGGCCAATCAAGGGGCAGCACCGCAATCCATAAGATCATACAGGATCACTGAAACTAGACGGTTAAAAACAGGGAGGAAAATAATCACCCAGTTTTTTCCAATCTTCTGTCCGGTTTCAGTGAACTTGTGCCCAAATGGCATGTACAATAAATATACACTCATTGTCCACTTTAATAGGACCAGCATGTTAGATTTTCTGAACATTTTATGGCTGTATTAGAAAAGTGCATTTATATGATTGTACATTTGATTCCAAGGGCCATTTAAACCAATGATCATGGCATTTACCTCTGCAGATTCACCCTTGAACAACTGTTCAATTTCTAAGTAGGTTTCAATTGTTGCTATACCACACATGGCTATGAAGTTTCACTCCTAACCCTCTCATGATGCCTCCAGAAAATGTCTTCCAGCTCCCTGGAAATAATATGCTGTTCCATGCATCAATTCATGGCCCAAATCCCCCGCCATCAGACTGGACTGCCCAGTGGGGGTAGATTAATAAATGCAATCATAATAAAAGGAATAAGAATGAGAATATAATTTTTATGATTACTACTGTACCAGTAATTGCTGTTTATGCAGATTTACATGATATATTAGTCTGTAATTAGTGAATAAGTGACTCACAAAGCAAAAACAAAAGAAGGTAAAACGCAAAAGCTTGCGACAATGTAATTATTTCTTAATTCATATTTACCAGAGATAATGACAGATTACAATGCAGCTTCCACCCAGCGAGAGAACGCGAAAACATCTGCTGTGATCAGAGCTGATTTAAAATTTCACACAGAATTAATTCAAGAAGGTGAAGTCTGAGTGATCACAGTAGTGAGGGCTAAGTTAATATGCGTCAGACAAACTTCAGTGACTAAACTTCAGAATGATCACTACCAAATGTAATCAGGAAGAGATGAGCTCCAAATGACTTGGTTTAATTTAATACTCTTTAAAGTTGCATTCTCACATGCAGTATAATTGCAGTATAATAGTATTACTAAGTGGCCAAATCCATTAGTGAGCCATTTAAGAGACACCACAACAAACCATTTATCACATATCATTAAGTTGCAAGCCTGTCAAAAAGAAGGTCTTAGTTACTTGCATCGAATTCTTGAACATTTAATAAATCAGTAAAAATGGCGTTTATTTTAGAGCACGGTTTCTTTTTCTTATCATTTTCAATACCTGCATGGATGTAAGGTATCTGTTTCAACAGTGATAACTGCTTTGTTTAAGACAACACATAATACTTAATAAAAAAAAAAATTAAAATAAGATGTAGAAGACGACAACAGAAATTTTAATAATGGTGATCAGAAGTACAGTGCCCTCCTAATATTGACACCCTTGGTAAATATGAGGAAAGGCTGTGAAAAAAATGGTCTATTGTTTAACCTTTTGTTAAAAAATAAATAAATAAATAAAAATCAAAAAAAAAAACACAACACAAGGTTTATTTAACGGATTGTAGTTTCGGGGAGACTCTCATCACAAGGCGCGATTAGCGATTCTAAATTCTCTAGCTGTGATCCTTGTTGATTTTAGCACACTAACATTGACGGTTTTGCATTTTATTGTTTCATTCATTCATCTTTGGTAACCACTTTTTCATGGTGAGGGTCGTGGTGGATCCAGAGCATATCCTGGCAATTCAGCCCAAACGGGACGCAATGCCATGCACATACAGTAGTACGCTCATTCACACTTAAAGGACAGTGGGAAGAAACTAGAGAACCTGGAGAAAACCCAAACACAGAGGAAACAATTGTTTAACTTTTAACTGTTGATTTAAAAAAAATTTAAAAAATGAATGTTACATTTTTTTGGTTTATTTTACTACTCTTTTGCAGACAGTTTGTTAGCTAAATTATATATTTTGATGCATATTGTGCATCATAGAAATATCCTCAAGTATCATATCAGCCAGCCCCAGGATCAAACCCAGGACCTGTGAGGCACCACTATGCTGCCCATGTTTTGTTATGACTTCATGGATTACTGACCCAAGCAGACAGTACCTCAGGTTAACAGTGTTGTTCTGTGAGATTAAAGCCCAATAAAGGAAACGCTAGGCAATTAAATAAAACACAAGGCCTTGTCAAAAGAGAAATGCTTCTCTATGTTATGAAGTGTTGAGATGCTGCTTGTGCAGGTCAGCAGTGTAAGCATACTAGCGGTCTATAAGGGCAATTATTCTTTTTTTATAATTATATCATGTCCAAACACAGTCAAAGAGGAAAAGGGCTTCTCTGCTGCAATCCCTGTAACTTGGTGTTAAGGCAGGCCAGAAATTTCCGGGTATGTCTATGGCTATTCTTGTTTCAGGCACAATGACTGGGGACATATCTGAGCTAGTACATGGCACGCGTGTTAGAAAATTTCCCACTAATTCGAACCCGACAGGTCTGACTGAATTACTGTGAATTACTTTGACAGGATTCCCAGCGTGACTCACAGCAGCTCAGGAACATTATGTTTTAGAGTATATTTCTTCCGTCTGACACAATAATGCGTTTGCTTTCATTTTTTAGCACAAAATCCTGCACCCTGTAGCTTTAGCGTTATAAAAGGACATCGAGCAGAGGACAGAAATCCGAGTACAAGTGGTTTTACTTAAAACTCTACAGTTTATGGGAAATGGTCTGCACTTATATAGCGCTTTAACATTAGCGGTTCCAAAGCGCTTTACACTGGTTCTCATTCACACACACCAATGGTAGCACAGCTGCCATGCAAGGCACTAGCTCGCATTAGGGAGCAACTTCGGGTGTCTTGCCCATGGACACTTCAGCATGTGGAGTCATGTGGGCCGGGAATCGACCCACCAAACCTACGATAAGCGGATAACTCGCTCTACCACATAGTGATGGATAGCTGGCACATGGGATGGCTCATACAGGTTAAAATGATAAATGAACTTTGTACATGTAGGTTTAAGTATTTTAAATTTTCATGGGGTGAACACTAATGCCTTGTCTGAAACTGCACCCATGAAAAAACAGCAGTGTTAGTCATTGCCCTGATTAAAGGCACAGTAGCAAATGATCTATTTTTGCTTGCATTTATATACAAAGACGCCTGCTCCAGTGTCTAGACTTGCCAGACACAAGCGAGTCAATAAAATTATGCCCAAAACCAGTCCAAACCCAAAGTGTAAAATATACTATGTAATGTTTTATTACTATATTGCTTCCTAACAAGCTGCGATATTTGAGGAAAGAATGACAAAAAAAAAATAGCTTCTGCAAAAATGTTTGTATGAGCCAAAATGAACTAATTTGTCTTAGCTTGTGGATTTAAGTTGGCTCGCTTTCTTTATTTTTTGTATATTTAATATTTCTTTAGTTAATGCCAAAAATATGAAATGACTGGGTTTCACTAAAGTTGAATTAAATTTGTTTGTGCAACTAAAAATACACAAGGTATTTAAATGTGACGGTGTAATGCTTATATTAAAAGTGCAGTCAGTCACTGCAATTTCTATGATTTGAAGTCGATCAAACGAGGTTTACATTACTTTGACCTCTTACGCGACAGTTTACTCTCACTCGGGAGCAGGTCCAGAGTGGGACAGTCTTTCAGTCCGGGAATGTCATCTGAGAAGCCCACACAATTAAAATCTACAACATAAATGTATGAAATAAAATTAATAAAAAAATCCAAGTTACAACACTAACATAAAATGTATTGTGCCACCAGTCTAATGGGAAGTCTCCTGTTTTTTTTTTTAATTTAATTTATATATA
>JAOUWY010000002.1:10856298-10884244 GCA_025728095.1 Prietella phreatophila | reverse complement strand
AACTAAGTATTTTTTTTACAGAATGGACTTCTCACCAAGTTCATCACTAGCACCCAAACCTGCAATTATAAGTTTGACAACAGGAAGAAGCATATGACAGAGGCCCAATGCTTAGAGAAACACCTCTTCATTCCATTCTCTCATGAGTGAGTAATAAGTACCAGTACATCCTCCCAGTTGCAATCTTATGTTCTTAAAAGACATTTCAGTAGTTACAGGGAGCATATAGCTTTTTAGTTTAGATTAATCCAGTGATATACCTATGAGAAGAAATCAAACATCAAATAGTCTCCTAATGCATTGTCAATACATTGAGGTGACTGGCTTAAATAGGCCTTATTTTATTATTATGTTCATTTGTCTTCACAGAAAATGTATCTTGATGTAACAATATGTTTAATAAAATAAATAAAAATTAAACTTACACTTAAAAATTCAAGTCAGAATCAGCCTAACTGAGACATGCCCCTGTTTTGGTCAAACTCTGCTCAATGTACATTTACTTAAGCATTTTGTTAAATTACTTTGTTAATGTAATTAATATGTGCATTTTTAATTAATCTTAATTATTTATTTCTCCATAAGTGAGTCTTCCACAGCAGTAGCCTGTATGCAGGATTTGCTCCGTTACAATTGTATTTCAGTATTTTGTATTTTGATTAGTGTATTTATGTTTTATTTTTTTCTGTTTCTTTCTATCACACATTAAACGTTATTCTGAATAAGAAAGGCATCATATTTAATAAGATAATTCCAAGCTGATTCTATCATTTTCTTTAGGGGCCATTATGGTATTTCTTCTGAGGTGAAACAGAGTCTGGTTTTGCAAGAATCAGTGAAGATTAACAACAGATATTTCAACATCGATGGTATGTAACCTCAAAGGAAAAAAGTCTCAGTATATCACTTAATTACATAGTTAACAGATGTGTGACAAAGGAAAAAGCTCAGCTCTTCTATTGTAGTTGCATTTTGCAGGCATGGTTTATGTCCAGTTGTCCAATTATAGCAAATGTATTCAAACTCTTTCCCTCAACTTGTGCATATTTTTGGTGAATCTTTGCTTTCTGTTGTTAAAATGCAGAGCTCCTATGCAAAATGCATAATCGTTGGCAGGTCTGAAATAAACATTTAAATATTTATTCACAACTCCTGCAGTTTGAATGTCTCTGACTTAGAGGGAAGAATCAATGCAAAGCAGTACAAAGTTATTCTGACTGAACACCTCTATTTGATGATGAAATATTTCTATCTTCATTGATACCTCGAGACATTGTCCCCATCCACAGATCACAATAAATAATTAAATGGTTTAATGGCAATTGTTTTGCTGTGACCTTCACAGTCACCAGATCTCAACCAAATAGAAAGATTTTGGATTCAAGTGTTAGACAGCGCTCTCCACCACCATCAGGAAATTTTGAGGGATTATCTTTTGGTAGAATGGTGTTCCATCCCTCAGTACAGTTTCACAGAATGGTAGTTTCATGGTGGACATCTTAATAATTTGTCACCCATCTGTATATCTATGCTATTTAAAATGAAAAAAAAGTTAGAAGCCTTAAGAGATCTAGTTTGTCCATCTGGTGGAACCCCTTAATTGTTCTATATAGAACAGGGTTTTCTTATCAGAGAATGTCCCAAGTAGAACCTCTTTAGGAAGCTAAGAACCCCTACTGGAAAAAAAAACAAACTTTTTCTAAGATTGTTGTTATCAGGGTCCCTCTCTTTTCTTTTTGAACAGGCACATCTGAGAAAACACTTTTTCAAGAAGAAGTGGAAGACACTTCATTGATCCAGACCAAAGATGACATTGTTAACTTGATGAAAACCCTCAACGACCTGCCTCGCTCAGGAAAAAACAAGGAGAGGGCACGTCTATTCTATAAACTCGTTTCACAGATCCGTGGAATGAAGAATGAGACCTTGTCTTTGGCCGTTAAGGAGATGATTGAGATTTCCAAATGGCTGAGCTGGCAGGCTCTGCTCCAGTGTGGAACCAGTGAATGCACCAGTGCTATTCTGCAGGTCCTGAGAGGTATCGATGAACCAGCTTGGGAAGTAGATGCCATAATGTATGCCTTGAGTCTTCTGCCACAAGCTAGTCCACAGCGCCTTAGAGACATGCTTAGCATGGCCCAACACCGGCAGAGCAAGCCCATCATGTATGCCCTTGCTAACACGGTGAAAAAGTGAGTGTGGGGTTTCCCTTCCAGTGTGTTAATGTGTAGACTTAGAAGATAAATTACTATGCAGAATTCTTTTAATTTCTTACTGAATATGTTTAAATGTGTGTGCTGGTTTATTTTTTATAGATTCTCTAAACATCAGGCACTTAATGTTCCTGAGGTGAAAGAGGTAGCAGACTTCATGGAGTTTATGCTGGGTGACTGCTCAGGAGATGAGGACAAAACCTTTCTCACACTGAGGGTACACACAGTATTTTATCTTGCATTTTTTAGCAGAAATAACATTTAGATAATCATAGATAAGTTAGATAACTATAGATATATAATCACTGAGAATGATTAAAGAATAAACAGGATTGTTTTGCAGGTCATTGGTGTTATGGGAAAATACATGGAGGGCTTCCCATCTCTAAAATCCGCTCTCTTTAGTTGTATGCGCCAGCAGGATGCTTCTTTGGCAGTACAAAAATCAGCTATCCATGCTTTCAGACTGATGGAACTCGACTCTGAAGTAAGTGAAATCTATAACCAAACTTTTATTTCTGAAACACTGCTAATTTAAATTAAACAATACAATCAGTACAGTTGTTTCATGAACATTTTCTTTTCCATTGTTGTTTCATTTCCAAAGTACTCCTATTCTATAATGATTTTTGTTTTTGACTTTGTTTTATTTATTTATTTATTTATTTATTTATTTTTGTCATGGCTTCCAGGTGACTAGCACCCTGTTTCAGCAGTACAAAGTCACTGACGCACCTGCCCAGAAACGTATTGCTGCATATTTAATGTTAATGAGGAACCCTGATGCAGTAGAGGATGTGCTGCAGACACTGAAAGATGAGAAGGATCTGCAGGTCAAGAGCTTTGTTGTGTCTCACATCACCAACCTCTTGGACACAGAAGATCCAAATCTCCAGATGTATGTTTGTCATGCCTTTATATCTCATTATATTATATAATCATATATTTGATGTTTTAGACAGACATGCATGGCAACTACAGTAAAATATGTTCAAATTTTCTTGATATTCTAGGTGTTGCTAAAAATATTGTTCTTGCCATTTATTCTTCAGTTTATATCTATAAAATGATTTATTTAGGCAAATGCTAAATAAGAAAATGTCCACTATGATAAAGACACTAGAACACATTCACAGCATTTTCTCTTCATGTAATACAGAGCAAAGGATTCCATTAAAAAATCCTTGGAGAGTGACGAGGACTTGTCTCCTATGGATTTCACAAAGTTTTCTCATAATTACAAGATTAATGTGCCATGGACTGGCTCTGTAGAGAACAATGTCATCTTTGACTCTGCCAATTATATGCCCAGAGAGGTCACATTGGCAACCACTCTTGATACTTTCAACTTGGAGTTACTGGAGGTATTGTTTTATCCAGTTTAATGTCACGTAATATTTTCTCTTTAATGTCCTTACTTAAATAATATCCGTAACCCTATCTTTTTTGTTTGTTTGTTTGTTTTGATCAGATTGGTCTGGAGGGTGAAGGTTTAGAGCCAACCATTGAGGTCCTGTTTGGCGAAAAGGGATTCTTTCCTGATACCATCTCCAAGGCTATGTACTGGGCAAATGACCAGGTTCTACCCCAAATCAGCAAGGTTCTGGAGAAATGGATTGCTCCCTTAAAAGGCAGCAGGATGAAGAGAGAGGTATACTACGAACAAGGAACATTTTGTATAGTGGAATTTTTTTGAATTTTCACAAATGAAATAGATTTTATTGACTTGTGTCCTCACAGATCTCTCAGAACATTTTGGAGCAGATTAAGGACAACTTTGAGAATTTCAGACAAAGCCTCAAATCCCTTAAAGAGAATAAAGATGCCCCTAAAGCAATGGCCTACCTTCAGTTTATGGGAACAGAATTGGGATACATGAAGACAAGCGAACTCGCTGGCATTCTTGAAAATATGATGACATACACAAATATTTTCTTAAGCAACATTTTATCACAAGTATGTACAATTAGACTACTGAAAGTATTATAGTGCACCAGCTGATACACTAAACAAGTATTTATAAATGCAGTGTAAAAACTAACCTTACACCTTTCTCATGTCTGCAGTCTCTGCAGAAACTGCTATCTGCAACAGATAATGAGGTTTTTGCCCACTACATGTTCCTGGATGAAGCCTTCACCCTGCCCACAGGATCTGGTTTCCCTCTGAAGTTCTCTTTGGCTGGAATTTTTGCTCCTGGTGCAGCCGGAGGCCTGAAGTTTAAACGTGGCATGGTACATTTCTTGAATATCAATACACAGCTGAATTTAAAATAAAGACTAAAATACTCTATAATTAGTGTTTGTTCAGGTAATGTGTTAGAACATACTATTGTATAGCCTTCCTGTGATTAATTCTACTGTGTATACAATGATGACAGTAAAGGATTTATGTGTAATAATGTTGACCAAAAAAACCTTGTCAAACATAGTTTGAGAAATTTGGGCAAGTTGGGAATTTTTGGCAAATTATGGGTGTTGCAAAATGGAGAAGTCTTTTGATTGTAATATTTTCTGGAATTACGTACAGCAAGAGCTCGCATTCAAGCCATCAATGGGAGTGGAGTTTGTTACCCAGATGGGCATCTATTTCCCTAAATTCATGGATACTGGTATTAGAATGCACACAAACATATACCATGAGAGTGGCCTGGACTCCAAAGTCACAATGAGTGGCAACCAAGTGAAGCTTTCTATCCCTGTGACAAAGCAGAACACTCAACTGCTAAGCATCAGGTAGGATAAAAAAAAAGCATAAAATTTACAACAATGACATTTCCTCTTCCAACAACATGCATTCTTTGATGATTCATAGTGCAATAAGATGGCGCATACATGAAATCAGTGATGCAGATTTATTTCTCAAAAATGCTGTACCCTAATATCACTGATGGTTAAAACAGCTCAATCCAAAACCCAAAAGGTCTTTTCCTAATAAAGAGAGAACACCTTTAGGAAGCTAAGAACCCTTAACTACACTTAACTTTACTAACTACTTAATGATGACCACATTGCAAAAATTTAGGGAATAGGTAAACACAGCCAGACTTCCTATACTGTATCAACTACAATTATAATGCTGCAGAATTATTGGCACCCTTGGATAAGAAAGGCAAACAAGATAATGGAAAAAAGGTCTATCTTAGTCGGACAAAAATTCACAATTCTCTCATCTTCCACATTTTGATGAATTACTAAAAAAAATTGTTATCCGTCACCTCATATTTATCCCCCAGTTAAACAGGATTGCTTAAGGGTATACTTATTTTACTTAGATTTATTTCAGTGAAAGATTACCTTCATTGACCTTTTATACCCATCATTACCAAGGGGGTTATTTCTTGAGCTGAATGTATATCATATTTAGTGCAATCCAAAAACATCTAGGTAGAAACTTCAAAATATTTTAGTGCTACCCCAACAACAGTTAAACTGGTTGGCTTTGGGAAATTAAAAAGTGTTACATGTAGTGTAAAAGAAAGAGTAACATGGATTTTATTTTTGTCCCATTTAAAATAATAGTAAAAAAACAGCCTTGATCAGAGATAATGTGTCTAGCTCAGAGATTCAGAATTACTAGCAGGCTAGGAAAGCCCATCTTTGAAATCTTTGGAAGATTATATGCTAGAACTAGAGATGTCAGTTCCTGCTCTATAGCTGGATGCTTCTGCCACTGCCAGTGTAAACAATGTGATTGGCCTTGTTCCATCTTTGATGTAAAGAGAAAAATGAACATAAAGTGATCTTAATTGCATAAGGATATAGTTTACAGTTCATCGGATTAAGCATATAGTTTGTTGCATTTCTTATGTTTATATTATATCCCTTAAAAACAGCAATGAGCTCTTTTCAATCACTTCCACTATGGCCAAGAAGGTGTCTGCTAATGAGGAAGACAAAACGGACTCCACACAATGTAGCCCCATCTTCCCTGGAATGAAGGTCTGCACCATACTTCACTACTACAACACCAACTCTGCCCATTCCCCCTACTACCCCCTAACTGGAGAAAGCGGGTAAGTAGGCTATCAACATCAGACACCTTGTGCATTCAGTTTGTGTTATCCCTTCACAGTGTCTCAGAGCTGAAATATAGTTGGGGAGAGGATAATGCAAAGCACCTCTTAAAGTTCCCTATACATTGCTGCTCATTGTTGACTGCAATTATATTTATCATATAAATATTTTATAATATCAAAATACTATTGACATAATTACTGGGGTTACTATTTCTGAATTGTTTTTACCAAGACACTTATTTTTCCATTGTTCTTATAAACATCAAGTAAAGGTGTTCAAGGTACATTGATATTCATTAAACCGCCAGTGTTCCATAAAATTCCATGGCATATGATTGATCCAGATTATTTCAATCAAATAAATAAATATTCACTCTTTTTGCTTTTTAATAAGGTAAATCTGTCATAATGAGGAGCTGTCATATAACATATGGTGCAAAGTGAATGCAAACAGGCCTTGTATCAATGATGTCATCTTGATGAAACACTAAGTACAAGTTTGTTGCTGCTTTAAAAACATGGCTTTACTACACACTAAAACAATACATTTTAGTGTGTTTCTCTTCACTAATTGCTTGTGTGCTGGATAGTTATCCATGGCAGCTGAAAGAGAATTCAAAGTACCACCCCATATCACTGGCAATTAAATACTGATTTAAATTTCTTTCATTTACTGGTTGCATTCTGACACATTCAAGCATGTGAGAATTAGAAACAGGAAAATTAGAAACTGGAAACTTTTTCAAAAGAATTAATCAATACAACAAAATATACTTGGGTGAATATTAATTTCATCAAGTATCACCTATGTGTTGAAAACACTGGCTTTCTAATAAGTTTCTCTGAATTAACCATTTCCTCTTAGGTTTGCGATGGAGCTTCAGCCCACTGGGGATGTATCAGAATACACCGCAACTGTCTCTTATGAGGTCCTGAAGGAGGGCAAGGACGGTCGCCATAATGTTGATTCACTGGCTGTTTCTATTAAGGCTGAGGGTAAGACACTCAGGATGTTTTACTAGTGTTTTCAAGTGCTTATTGTTCATTGCACATCTGACTAAGATCATCACCTATTAACTATTAAGCTCTTAATGATCTGGGTTGGATGTGTTATGAGTTTGAAAATCTTGAAACATCAGAGGAGTGGTTAATGATCCATATTCTTTGTATACTAAAATAATCCCTAAATACAATTCCTTGTTCTCCTTTAGGCACCACACCTACAGTGGCTACTGCCACTTTGAAATATAACCGCAACAAGAAAATCTTTACCAGCGAGCTTCAAATACCAGATTTTGATGTTGAGGTTGGTATTAAGCTGGCAGTCACGGATAACACTGGAAAAGGGAAAAAGATGCATGGTATTACAATCGATGTAAGCAACAGGAAGAATGTCCAACTGTCTTTGGTTGGACGTGCCAGGTACAGTGTAGGATACTATCATTTCAAATTGTACTAATACCACTCAATTACTAGACCATTAGCTACTAATAATTCCACTAATAATTGTATTAATAGCTACTTAATAGAACTGATACTATGAGTCAGAGTCACACTTTAAAGGATGTGAATTTGTCTGTGTATGAGCAGACTGCAGTCTATGGAAGATGGTGTTCTAGAACTAGAGATGGCTGTCCCTGCCCTACAGCTGGATGCTTCTGCCACTGCAAGTCTAAAGAAAATGAATGGCCTTGTTTTACAACTTGAAACGGCTTTTAACATCCCCGAGGCTTCATCACTGCAGAAAGCCAGTCTTAGATATGGTATAATTATCCCATATGGTTTTTCTATTTATAATACAAGAATTGCGTGATGTATTTTTGATACGACGCACTGTGTTTCACAGATGAGAACAAGATTGAGCTGGAGATTAAGTCAAATGTGAATTCTGAGGTTGCAAAACTCATCCCAGACATTGAAAACTACCGTAACCAGCTACAAATGTTATTCGATGACATCCTTGATAAAAAGGTGGCCAAAACTGATATGAAACTTCGACATATTGTTTCAAAAGGCATAGAGGTAAGTGTTTCAAAACTTCATTTCATTTATTTTAAGACATCATGATTTGATTAAACTTTAGAAATTAAGAATTCATTCATTTTAGAGCCAAGACATGTGTGGTTCTTTTTCATGCATATTTTTGACAGTTCAAATGCTTGATCATTTTAATGAGAAATCTTGATCATGTGACTTCATGTGAAAAATATTTTACAGAAACAAGAAAAAGTCATATATTATTGATATATTACTGTTTTTATAATTCTGTAGATTTGGGCTTTTTAGATCCTTTTAGATCTGAACAATTATTTTTCTGTATCTTCAGGCAGGTAACATTTGGATTGAGAAATTTGGAGGAGACATTCCATATGTGAGGAATCTAAGGAGCAAGAGTTATATCCCAGAGCTCACTCTGCCCTCTGTACCAGAGAAATTGTATTTCAATTCGTGAGTCATTCATCATTTTATTACATCGCAAATGTCACAAAAATTCAGATAAATCCCAAACACTGGTATATTTTACATTACTTGATGAATGAATATAACTAACATTAACTCAGTTCAACTTTATTTTAAAGAATTTGTCTTGTTGTTGTTGGTTTTTTTTAGTGATGCACTGTTCCGGTACCAGTTCAACAAGGGCAAAGTATTCTTCTCACTGCCTCTTCCTCTTGGTGGGAAATCTTCTGCAGAGTTAGACATCCCTTCTGTGTTAACCTTCCCCCATATTTATGTGCCACCCCTTGGGCTAGATGTGCCTGAAACTAAATTCAGAATCCCTTCCTTCACAATCCCTGAGAGCTTTGACTTTTCATTGCCCTTGATTGGCATGGGAGAGCTTTCTGCTAAAATGAACAGCAACTTCTATGACTGGGAAGGCTCACTCCAAGGGGGAAATTACACTGATGATATTCCCAGCTACATTGCTAAATACAAGGTTATAGCCACCAGTCCTGTGACACCTCTTTCATATAAAGTCGAAGGTATTATTATTATTATTATTATTATTATTATTATTGTTTTTGTTGTTGTTATTGTTGTTATTTAGAATTTCTGAAAGCATACTTAATACTCGGTTAGTATAATTTATGATAGAACAGTGTTATTTATTTATCGTTTAAAATGAACAGATATTATTAGCAATTCCCAGTTAATACTTATATAAATTTCTATATATTACTTAAAACATAATAAGAATATCAATTAAGATGCATCTTTTTTTCTTCATCTAGGTACAGCTCTGGTTTCTGGCACTGTTGATGACACCTTTAAATTCCTTGTGAATGGCTCTTTGAACCACAGTTTCCTTGATGCTAGCTTTAGTGTCCTTCAAAGCATGACTGTGTCTGACAAATTAAGGGCAATTTACAAGCTTCAAGCAACAAGCCCATTTGGACTAGAAACCTCCCTGTATTATTCAACACAGTTATCTACTACAGACCATGAGATCACTTCAGATGCAAATATGGATGGGATCTTCAAAATAGGACCCCTGTATGCCAACACCACATATACCCAATCCTACACAATTGATCTTCTCAGAGAAGAAGGAATAGGAGAGTCTGTCTTGAGAATTGACTCCTCAGTCATCCAGGGTCAAACTGATACCAAGGGAGAATATCGCAACAAAGAGTTATCCATTGTGTCCAAAACAAGTGCACAACAGGATGCTCTGAAGCATATAGCTGAAGTGAAGTACAAAGATGGCCAATTGTCTTTGAAGTCAGATGCTAGTGTTGCAGCACTGGACAAAGCACTTCGCTTTCAGACTGATGTACATATAACAACGAATGAAGCCAGTGTCAAATTTGAAACCGAAGCTGATGATGCAGGAAATAAAGCATACTCTGTGCTCATGGGTTCTCTGAATGACAAAGGGCTTGAAGTGAACTTGGATGGTTCTCTAAATTTTGAAAACAGCCATGGAACACACAAAGGAACAGTTACGCTTGGAGTGAATGGCTTGGCCACAAGTTGTACAACAACCTTTCAGTGTAGCTCAATGACATTTGAGAATGTCTTAAATGCTGGTATTGATGGAACTGGTGGTGCTTCCCTGGCTCTTATGACCAGAGCATTAGGTCAGGACAATACAGCTGAGTTCAATGTAAAGGGCAAGCTCTCTAAGACAGAAATTAACTTAAACAGCATATTTAAAGGCAATGGTTTTGATGGTGATGCAAGAAATACAATGAATTTGGTTCTGAATGAGCAGGGTCTGACTGTCTCCAACATGATGGCAGGCACCTTACATAAAATGAAGACTGAAAGCACTCATACCCTGACTGTAACTCTATGGACCCTGGCATTCCGCTCCAAAACAGACAGTTTCATCTGTGATGGTGCATCATACAATCATGATATCAATGTTAACATGAGGCCTTTTGTTACATCTGTGCTCTCAAACAGTAAAGTTGAGATGTTTGACATCACCTTCAGCAATGATGGCTCTCTGAAGTTGGAGCCTTTTAAGTTAGAGGCAACTGGAAGCATTACTGGCAAATATATGGAGGATACTATTAAGACCACTTGTGGAATAAACTTTTCTGACTTGAGTGGTTCAATAAAATGTGACTCAACTGGAGAAGTTCTGGAATCCCAGATCAGACAGAACACTGAACTGGAATTTGCTGGACTGTCCTCTGTTTTTAAAAGTGAGACCCATTTAAATTCCAGAGCTTTGCGTCTTGAGAATGTCATCCGTACAATGGCAGTGCCATTAAGTCTTACTGTTGATGGCATTCTGAATCTTGATGGTTCAGTGAATTGGTATGGTAAGCACACTGGGCAGCTCTATAGCAAGTTCCTCTTAAAAGCAGAACCTTTTGCAATTGCTAAGTCACATGACTGGAGAGCCTCTGCCACACATATTTTACCAAATGGGAATTCAGCAGAAACTCACATTGAAAACAAATTTGATGGCTTGTTGATACCCAATGAGCAGTCCATTTTGTGGAAATTCAAGTCCAAGTTAAATAACCATGCATACAATCAAGACATCAATATTTACAACAAAGAAGCAGATATTGGAGTTCAGCTCTCTAGTAGTCTCCACACAGATCTCTTTTCTGGAGAATCAAGTGACAATTCTTTGGACACCCAGGAATTCAGCATCTCTGGTTTCCTCCAGTATGATAAAAACAGCAACTGTCACGTCATTCACTTGCCCTTCATTGAGAGCCTTCCTGCCGCCTTTGAGAACATGAAAACCACGATTGTGAATATTCTTGAGTCCCTTCAGCAGTACCTCAATGGTTTGGATATCAATGATTTGGTCAGGCAGTTCAGAGAGAACTTGGAAAAAGTTCCACAAAATGTCCGTTACTTCATGGAGGAACTTGATCTGGAGAACAAATTAAACATGGCCAAGGATAAAGTGATTTCTTTAGCACGAGACTATGCTCTTACATTCCATGATCTAGAAACATCTATGGAGAATCTTAAGATTGCTTCAGAAAAAACCTTAATCGATTTTGCTACCAAAATAAGAGACATAAAGGCTCAAATAAAAGATTTTATTGACAGTGGATCATGGACGAAAATTCTGGAAGAAATTGGAAATAAACTTAAAACCTTTGATGAAATATACAGTATTACTAGTACAATCCTTAAAGTGATTAATGCCTTTGAAGATGTAATTAGTCAGATTGATCTGCAAAAGTTGCAGGACAGCAGCATGACTTGGTTGAGACAGCTTGATGCCACGTATGATATTAGAGCAAAACTTCAAACAAAATTGAGCGATCTGAAGCAAGCAATAGAGGCCTTTGACATTACAAAGTTTGTTCAGGATGTGATCAACTATATAAGCTCATTGGATCTGGAGCAGTATGTGAATCAGCTGTCTGATCACATCCCAGCTGAAGACATTGAAAAAGTGATTGATTCCATAAAGGATGTCATTGTCAACTGGATTGAGGAATATGAATTTGTGGAAAAAATTAATCATGTTTACTCAAAAATAGGTGAGCTGTTTCAGAGATATGAACTTGAAAAGAAGATGGAAATCTTTATAGAACAGGCAACCATTCTTGTCCAGCACTACAAAATCCACAAGACTGTTGAGGCAATGGTAGAGACTTTAAAGTCTATTCCATTTGAATACTTTTCAGACAAGATCATTGAACTACTTCATGCTGTTGTGAGTGAACTGAAATTATTTGACATTAAGCAAAACATTAATGATTTAAATAATTACATCCAAATGATTGTTAAGGATCTCAAGACGTTTGATTACAATGAATTTGTCAAGGACGCCAATGAGAATATCAGCAAAGCCATAAATTATTTCAATGAACAAATAATGCTCTATGAAATCCCACAGAAATTTGAGGCATCCAGGGACTTTCTAAGAGAGATGCATGCCTCTACTGTCAAGTATTTAGAGCAACTAAAAAACACTAAGGTAGCTGAGATTTATAGCATGATTAAGGGTGTAATAGACAGAACAGCTTACAAGGATATTAAACTGAAGATCCAGGACACCCTTGAAGATATGAGACAGAGAATCCGTGACATGAACATAAGAGAAGAAATCCTTGTTTACTTGGAAAGAGCGAGTGAATCCTACAACAATATGCTTACCTACATCTCATCACAATTGCGTAACTTGATTGAGATTATACGCAAGGTATCTGGTGAGCAAGAAATTTTTACTCGGATTCAACAGGCTGTGGAAGAAGTTCTCAATTTTCTCAAAACAGCACAAATTGAAATACAGGATTTTACCATTCCATTCACTACACTTCACATTCCTGCTATTGACATAAATCTGCTTAGGCTTCAAGATATTAACATTCCATCTGTGATAACAATACCTGAATTCAAAGTTCTGGATGTTATGCATGTTTCATCAATCTCCATTAACTTTGAGGAAATTAAACAGAAGATAATTGAATTCATCGACCAAATCAGAGAGTTTGAAATTCCAGAGCTGGATCCCGAGGCCACATTTGGTGACTTGAGAGCACTTTATTGGTATTACCTGCCTGACTTTTCTTTCTCTGAGATCAGACTTGTGGAGCTCAAGTTCCCAGAAATATATATACCAAAATTAAATCTGAAGAATTTTGAGATCACCATGTTGCCTATTCCTGAAGTCAAGCTACCTCTTATTACATTAGAAACATGTGTACCTGCTTTTGGAAAGCTGTATGGAAAATTCCAATTAAATTCCCCACACTACAAAATAATGACAGAGGCAGTAATTCAGAATACAACAACCATAAGCTTAGAGCCACAGTTCAAAGCTACTCTGACTTCAGAGGTAAAGTCAACTCTGGATGTTCTTGGTTACTCTTTGGATGCAACACTTCAAGTTGAAGCCCCTAACATGAAGAAAATGGTGATTAGTGAGATCATAAAAGCCAGCCACATGGCTTTTACTATCAGTCATGAAGGTTCACTTATCTTCAGTGGGCCTTCAGCTGAGGCAACAGCAAAGACAGATGCTACAGCTACAACTCAAATTTATAAAGCTGCCTTAACAAACATTGTAGGAATTATCCTAAAGGATGGAATATCTGTGAATACAATCACAAACTACAACCATGACCTAAACATTCCCTCGATGCAAGTCTCAAGTCAGGCCATAATTACGAAAAATGCTGCAGCTCAATTTGAATCTGGAACAATCTCTGTGACTTGCAGAAATCTGGCAACTGGGAAATGGTCAATCAAGGACTATGCTGATGAAGGCATCCACAAGAGTAATCTGGAATTTACTGTCAATGCAGGTACTTCAAAGCTAACTTTTGATGGTGAGACAAACAGCGAAATCCTGAAAACAAAACAATCAGTCAACGCTGAATCGGTCATCCTGAGTCATATTGTCATTGATGTCAGTGCAGAGACAGAGACTCCCTTCATGAAAACAAGTGTGATGAAACTTACAGGAAAAGCCCAAATGGAGGGACTCAGAATTGAACTAACAGCTTCACACAATGCAGAACTGACTGGAAGAGTAAGTGGAACTCTATCAAATTCTTGTGAATTTTTGGCCCAACCTTTTGAGCTCACGGTTGACTGCAAAAATAAAGGAAACTCTAAAATAGTCTTGCCCCTTAAACTAACTGGAAAGATTGATCTCCAGCAAGATTATAAGATGATTTTAAATTCTGAAAAACAACATGTATGTTGGGTGGGTCTGACTCGATTTAACCAGTACAAATATAACCACAACTTCACTGCAGATAACCGTGAAAATGATGCAGGAATCTATGTATCAATGGATGGTGAGGCTAATCTTGACTTTTTGACTGTCCCACTAACTATTCCAGAGATGACATTGCCATACCTTGACACTAAAACACCCATGATCAAAGATTTTTCTTTGTGGGAGGATTTTGGCCTTAAAGACCTACTGACCACACCTCGTCAATCATTTGATATAGAGTTTAAGCTCCAGTATCAAAAAAACATGGACAAACACACTTTTAACCTAGATCTTGAACCCATCTATGAATCTATCAATGAAAATGCTCAAATCTTAGGAGTACACTTTGAACTTGGACGCGACAAAATCTTTGATGCCTTAACAAATTCTTATAACCAAGCAAGGGCCCAATTTGAAAAATTCAATATTGAGACATCCAAACAGCCACCACGGTATTTCACCGTCCCTGGATATACTGTACCTCTATTAAATATTGAAGTATCAGCCTTTAGAGCTGAGCTGCCTGCAGTCAGCTATTTCATCCCCAAAGAGGTTAGCACACCTAGTTTCAAAGTACCTATGATGGGTTTTTCAGTGCCCTCCTATACTTTTGTACTTCCATCTCTAGAATTACCAGTCTTGTATGTGCCTGAGACTCTCAGGGAGCTGACGCTACCTACATTCACATTACCAGATATTCAGAACAAAATCATGATACCTGCTCTAGGAAATATGACCTATGACTTCACATTCAAATCACCAGTGATAACTGTGAATTCTAATGGCGGCCTTTTCAACCAGTCTGATATTGTGCTCAAATTGGGAGCATCTTCCACCTCTGTCTTTGATTTCCTTAAGGGCAAACTTGATGGTACAACGAGCATCAGTAGGAAGAGGTGTCTGAAAGTGGCTACAACAATGTCACTGGAGCACAAAAATGCGGCATATACTCACGACAGCAGTGTCAGTCTCACCAAGAGGAGTATAGAGACTTCCCTAACAAATGTTATCAAAATCAATTTGCCTGTTCTTACAATGGAATTAAATCAGCAGCTTCATGGGAATACTATGACCAAGCCTAATCTTGCATCAAACATGAAGGTTGAATACTCTTACACTATCCCAACATTAAAAAGTGAAGGAAAGGGAAACATGCAACATGATCTTGTGCTTGAGGCACTGTCATCCTATTTCTCTGTGGAGAGTTCATTGAGGGGAAAGATAGAAGGAACAATAATGAAGAAGGGACATTTTTCAGAATCTTTAGACAATGATGTAATAATATACCTAAATACCAATGGTCTACGTTTCACTATAAAAACAGCTTTAACCTCGGACATTGACTACAATAAGGCTAAAATCTGGAATGTGGACATGACCGAGTACCTTGAACTTGAGGCTTCTCTTAGACGCATTTATGGGATAGTGAATTATACAAGTAATAATGAGGTGAATGTTGCCTTTTTTTCAACCAATGGAAAGCACTCTGCAAAGGGAACTATTGAGTTTCTTCCACTGAGAACCCTGACTGCTAGTCTAAATATTGATATCTCACAGCCATCAAATTTTGGCCTCGCAAATATAATGAAGAATGTGGATCTAGATGTCACCTCAGGCAAACAGAAGTTCATTTGGAGAAGCAAGGAACAACTAGCATCAATTAAACATTCAAGTGATCTGATGCTATCCAATGATGAATCTGAGATACGCATGGAGATTGCAGAATCTGTCGAAGGTCATCTTGTATTTTTAAAATCTATCAAATTGCCAATCTATCAGAAAACTCTATGGGATGTGATGAAGTTTGATGAGTCCACCAGCCCTGACCAATTACAATTCCTTAATGTTGCTACTCATTTGGTATATACCAAGAGTATGGATGGAACACTGTTTTCACTGCCGGCAAAATTATTTGAAAATGGAGTCATTTTTAATATTCCAAAAACCACACTAAGTGTACCCAACTGGATGAAGCAGATTCCACAGATTATAAGAGAAATGGATGAGCGACTTGAAAATGTTGACATGCTTGATTCTGTTTCTATACCACCAGTCATCACTGTTCCAACTTTTGACATGCCTCTTACAACACTTCGAGTGCCATCCTTTACCTTAGATCTACAAAACCTGAAAATTCCAGATTCTATCAACATGGATTCTTTTGATATAACTTTACCAGGACTACCAAAGATCAAAGTTCCCAGCTTTAAAGTTGACACAAAATACATGAGGGACAAAATGACTTTCCTGCTTTTGAAGTTACCTCAATATGAAATCACAATCTCACCATTTACCCTGCCTAAATCTTTCACCATTGGTGAACACACGATCAGCTTGGATGACCCCATTAAAGCAATATGTAATTTTGAGCTGCCAGCTATAACAATCCCCGAACAGAAAATTGAGATCCCAGAGATATCACTTCATTTACCTCTCAGTGTATTTATTCCATCTTTTGGTGCCCTCTCCACTTCCGTGAAAGTTTCCTCTCCAATTTACAACAATACATGGACTGCAAAAGTAGAGAACAAGGAACCAGGCTTTGTTTACACACTGAAGTCCTCATGCATCTCCACCATGACCTTCCTAGCATATGATCTGGAAGGTAATGTAAATATAAACAACATGTTTAGATATATGCAGTGAGCAAACCCATTTTCAAATAAGTAATATGCTAACCATGCTAAATACTATTCTGCACATTCTTTATTAAGCTCTTGCCAGTG
Source organism: Prietella phreatophila (assembly GCA_025728095.1). Lineage (NCBI taxonomy): Eukaryota > Metazoa > Chordata > Actinopteri > Siluriformes > Ictaluridae > Prietella > Prietella phreatophila. Next base: position 10,867,132 of record JAOUWY010000002.1, on the reverse strand, counting down.
TCTTATTGGATAATGGAGCGATAAGTCTGGATGGAAAATGCACCTTCTCCCACAATGATGTAAAGGTGAACTGGAAGCATGATTTACATCAAAATCTGAGGTAATAATGTATGTATGTGGAAAATGCAGCATGCTTATTATTTTAATTTGTCAACTCTTCTATGAACTACCATAGTTCCTGTTGCTAATTCTTTTAAGATTTCTGTATTAACAGGGAAAGACTTGAAAGGAGACTTTTTTAATCTCCCAAGCTTGAATTTGTTATTGAACTGAATTTTGAACTCAGTACATAAATACTGGATATAGGTTGTCATGTTTCTTCTAACATGATGTTCAAAATGTCGCAAACATTCGTTATTGGTGGCATGTGAGTGAGTCAAATACAGCTACATTTAATTTCTTATTTTTAATGCTTATTTTTTACATGCAGAATAAAACGTGAAGAGCCTTCTGCCTCAAGGTAACTGTGCATAATTATTATTATTTCAATTGACCTTTATTGTTAATTCTATGTTATGGCTCACTTCAGAAAAATGATCAGATTCAGTATCATACATAGTACATAGGCAAAAGTCCAAATCAACAAATGCTGGGTTTATTTCACAGGCCCCCAAGACACACCCTGGACATTGATGTAACAAGCCAAACCTTTGCTAATGTGAAATTCCGCTATGCCTCTCACAATAATGGTATCACATCTTCAGTATCCTACCCAGTTGGATTTGTTGGATTTCAGTTAAATAGGAGGTCACCATCTCAGTACTATGCAAAACTCTTCACCAGATCCTTGGTAAGAAAGTTTGTTTGGTCTACCATTTTGATTTGATGTGATTGGGGTTACATGACAAGTAACATAATTTTACAATATAAAACATTAACCTAAAAGATAAAATCAGGGAAAGTTGTATGTGTTAAGCTTGTTGTCATAAAAAAAATAATAACTTCTTTCTTTGTTCATGCAGTCATCTCCTGACAAGGACACTGACCTGCTGAGTTTCAAGGTTACGCTTAAGAACTCTGAAAGGCTGACCCTTCAAACTACCTGGCAACTTAATGGCTTCTTTGACATGGTGAATGGAATTAAAAACAGGCTCCCCGATATGACAGCAGCTCTTTATAATTTTATCAACAAGTATCACAAAGCTCATTTTGGCATTGACCTTGATCGTGCCACTTTAAAGCTTACGAATGCTATAGCAAACAATATTGACAGAGCTTACAGTAACATCCCCAGGGCACTTGATGCAATTCAGAAGTCTGTTGAGCACCTGAGCAAGCAGAGTAAAGCACTGATGAAGAGTACAATGAAGAGCATGCCAGAGATCAACTTCCAGGATGTGATCTCCCAGGTTTCTAACAAAGTCAGAGAACTACTTCAGCATTATGAGTCCAATGTCAGGGTCCTATTGGATGCCGTAATGAAGTTCCTGAGTGAGACCAAATTTCATTTGCCAGGACTGGAAGAGAAGCTCACTGGTCAAGAGTTGTACTATAAGATGAGACGTTCTATTTCAACGGCGGTCAGAAGAGCTGCAAGTAGATTTACCAGCCTCATGGAGACTATAATTGACACCATTGCAAGCTTTTTTGGTGAAATTAATTTCAGTCTTCCCACTACAAATGTAGTTGTTAATTTTAAAGATATTATGAAGAATCTTAAGTCTGCTCTGAAGTCCACACAGGAACAGATTATTCAAGCAATGAAGAAGTGGGAAGGTCTGAAGTTAGAGAACCTGCTGAAGAACATAAGTGACTTTATAAAACTTTGCATCCAGAGGACAGGGGAGTTTATTACGTCTTTAAATGCAGAGAAGCTAGACGAGATTTCTAATCATCTCAAGGGAATTTACACTGAGGCCAGCAACACACAAGCAATGCAGGAACTTGCAATGCAGATTCAAGTAGCAAAAACAAATGCAGCTGAGTACAAAGACAAAACAAAATTGAAGGTCCAGGAAGTATACAATAAGATATCCATAGATAACTTTCACTCAGAGTTTAGAAAATCAATTTCAGTCTTAGAGAACCACCTCCGAGCTAACATTGAGAATATTATTGAATATTCAAAGAACGCTTCACAACATACACAGCCATACATAAAGGTAACCAGCAAAAAGGTAGATGTGGATATTCCCCTGCCTTTCTACTGGAATTCTTTCAGTGACTGGCCAAGTATGACTTAAATGTTCAGATTTTCAATGTTTTTTTCTTTCCTTTTCTTTTTTTAAACTTAAGTGTTAAAAGTGTTTTGAAAAATATATTTGTTATGCTTATTGAAAATTATCTTTGAGTGTTTGTGTATAATTTGTTGATATGTTGTGTAACTAATAGGCATAACATGATTAAAGTCTTCTTTGCATATGGGTTTTTTCCTCTGTTGTTTGAATATAATTTCTTATTACAGTGGGTGTTTTTTTTACAGTGAACAACTATTTGTATGCATTTTGCAAATATTTGTATTAAAATTGACCTCACAATTGAGTTAGAATCCAATTTATGGATGTTTAAGCAGCCAATGAGGTGATAACACTGTTAACAGAGCTGTTGAACAGAGACTGTTAGATACTTGTAGGAAGAAAAGAAACCGAATGTGGGCTCAATAATCATTATCAAACCGTCTTTAAGAAAGTTAACTTGACCTAGAGTGCCGATTAATAATTACAAAAAATGAAACAAACAGAGTCAGCATTTATCAACTTAAGTCCTGTAAAAAGATAAGAGTAGTGGCATTTCGCTTTTACGTCATGAACCCTTAATTAATTCATCATCTATGTAGGAAAACAAATGAACTGGACTATGTAAGTATATGTTAGGTAGAGCCAGCAAATATACCATATATGAAAACGTTTGCACAGGACTGAACAGATTTATTTAGGAACAAATATGAAAGATATTTTAACAATATAATACAAATATTTACACCACGTCCAGAAATTAACAACAAACTAACAACAACAACAAAATACATTTTATACAAAATGGGAAGACAATCCTTCAAGAGTGCAGTAGTTCGTAGACGTTTAGTTCTAATGCCAAATTACGTTTAAAACATTCATTCTAATGCAAAATTGATATATATAAAGGGGTCATATGATGCTTATTAATGTTCTCATTTTCCTTTAGTGTGTGATGTAACTGTTTGTGCATGTGTAAGACCTGCAAAGTTACAAACCTCATCGTCTCCAACAAGGGGATTTATTCTATCTAACAGAGCACACTGGTCCAGACCCACCTAAAACACCTCGATCAAAGTCAAGATATTACTTCCGCAAATGTCTACATCTGATGAGCATTCTCATTTTCAGAAAATGACTCGGAATTGGACTGATACGGTAAAACCGACGACATTATTAACTGTGTTTATAATTGCTTTAGAGGCCTTGGAAGCTAAGTACAGTAAGGGGCGTTACATTTGAAGATTTCGGCTAATCACTGCGCGATGGGTCAGATGGCCAATCAGAGCACTCTGGGTTTTTTGGAAGGACTGGCTTTGGAGAAACCGGAACTCAATCAGAATGTTTCAGACAGACTGGGAATACTGTATATATACTACATTAATGTACAGTATGTAAAAAATTATGTTTTTTAACATTACAGCATGTTAACCTATTCTATTACACCCAATAAACAAAAGAACTTTTTTAAACCATCATATGACCCTTTTACAATGTCCTAAAGGTACTGTACTCAGCTGATTGTATCAGTCAGAGCTGTCTATAATGCCCTAAACTTTTTCCATATTGGTTTCTTTCTGATTTACTCATGGCAAATACTCATCAGTGAATATTAGTATTAACCTATGTCTTTGCTCAACAGCGTCAGCTTGCCAGTGCTGTGGCTTGGACCCCCGACCTTCTGATTAGTAACCCAGAGCCTTAACCACCAAGCCACCACTGCCCCATTTATGTCAGGTATAACAGTAAAGGTACATTAATCAATGTATTTTCTTCAATAAAGCTGAAATGGTGTAACTGTCTACATATTAGATGAAAATTCTTGCTCTTCCTTCCACAGACCACATGACAAACATATACTATTTACTAATAATCTGGTTTTAAATACAGTGTGCCTGTGGAAAGATGCTGTCATACCTGACTGCCACCAACGTTATTGTTTGACTTGTCTAAAATGACAATAATAAATAAAAGAAAAGAAAAAGACATAAAAATTCATATGTTCACAATGTAAGAAACATTTTATTTATTTATATGACATGGATATCCTACATTTAATTTAGGATTGTACATAATTATTTATATTTTTGTTTAAAAAAAATTCTAAGGCAGGTGTCCCCAATCTTTGTGACCCATTGTGCTTGTGTAAAATCATATTTTTGTGATGGACTGATTTGGGAAAATGCTATGATGAGAATCCAGCTGCATTGTGAATTGTTGTAAAATCTGCTGCCCAAGAACATGTGTGTAAATCACATTACACACACACACACACACACACACACACACACACACACACACACACACACATACACACACACACATTTATTTTACTGCATGTTACTGCATGTTTTACATGTATTTGTATTACTGTATTTACTGCATGATAAAATATTTGTTTTTATATTAATCTGTGCTTGCATATTGTTTGCATGAAGATGTTCAGTGATTCTGATAGACAGTATTCTAACTCAAGGGATAACAGATAACAATATTGCTCAATCTGTAGCACTCTTAAAACACTCCAGCAGAGTTTGCAGTCTGTCGATGCACTGTGGGGTGATTTACAACTGTACTAGACGATAAAACAACAGATGGCCTTATTATTGACCTGGCACATTTGCCATAACTTCTGCTGCTCTGACAACATGTTTCTCTGAACTTTCGGGGCTGAAATTTCAAGCACATAAATCCAACTATTCTGTTATCTTTGTAAAACCATGACAAAACAGGGAAGTACTGTACGTTGCTGTTCAGAAAGGTCTAGCAATCTGATGCTTAACACTAGCTTTGGTCTACATGCTGTAGTATCATCATATTATTCATATATTGAAGGTTATAACTAACACAAGTGAGAAACAATGACAGAATCAGCTGTGTATTAAAGTCAAACAATGACAGCGGTTTTATTACAAAATTGTCAGCATACAAATGTATGCAACTGTTGATATATGTAATATTAAATATTGGTTTGCCTTGTGTTCCATTCACTTATGTTGGAGTGTGTCCAAAGTGTGTGTACTAAATGTTTAGCAGAAATGTTTAGCAGAAATCCTTTGAAGAAATTTTTAGCAGAAATGTAGCAAAAATGTTTAGCAGAAATGCTCAGCAGAAATGCTCTGTAGAAATGTTCAGCAGAAGTGTTCAGCAGAAATGTTCAATAAAAATGAAACTTGAAAAACAAAAACAAGTGTGTGTACTGCAATCAACCGCTAGAGGACACCAGAGATTTTGCTTAACTTTTCAACCATAGTCAGACTGTGTCCACTAAAGTGTTTGCGGTTTACAAGATTAAAATTGATAGTGCACACTACATGCAAATATAACATTTTGAAATGTTTAGACTATACACTACTGATCAGGGCTTGAACATTAACTTCCTAGGTCACAAGCCACTGTTAGTGCCCACTGTTTCTAGTTACATTGGCTTTGGAAAGTATTCAGACCCCTTGAGGTTTTTTTTTGCACACTTTATAGATTTAAATTTAAATGGATTAAATGTACTTAATTAGTCATAAATGTACACACAGTATTCCACAATGGCAATGCAAAAACATGTTTAAATAAATATTTCACAAATGTAATTTAGCTAAGTATTCAGACTCTTTGCTAAGGTACTGCAAATTGAGCTCAGGTACATCCTGCTTGCATCGATTATCTGATTGGACATGATTTAGGAAAGTGCAAACCTATGTGGATAAGGTCCCACAATTCACAGTGCTTGTCAGACCAAAAGCCACGCAATGAACTCTAAGGAATTCTCTGTAGACCTCTGCAATTAAAATGTGTCAAGACATAGATTTGTGCAAGGATAGAAAACCATTTCTAAAGCTTTGCATGTTCTCAGGGCAAAAGTGGGCTCCATCATCGTGAAATGGAAGATGTTTGGAACAACCAGGACTCTTCCTACAGCTGGTCATCGGGCCAAACTCAGTAACCAAGCTAGAATGGATTAGGTCAAGGAGGTGACCAAGAACCCAAAATCCAATCTATCAGAAGTTCTCCGCAGAGAGGGGAGAACCTGCCAGAAGGACATCCATCTCAGAAGTACTCCACCAATCAGGCCATATAGCACACTCACTCAAAAGACTCTAAGAGCATGAGGAAAGATTCTTTGATCTAATGAGACAAAAATGTAACTCTTTGGGTGTGTGAAGCATGGTGGTGGTAACGTCATGATATGAGGGTACTTCTCTGTGGCAGGAACAGGAACATTGGCCAGAAAAGAGGGAGGGATGAATGTAGCAAAATACAAAGGGGTCACTGAAGTAAAAAGGTGCTCCAGAGTGCACATTATCTCATCTTTCAGCTTGACAACAATCCAAGGGCAAGTCTCTCAATGTCCCCAGCTAAATAGATTTGATCCCCATAAAACACCTGTAGAAAGACCTGAAGCTGGCAGTTCACAGACACTTCCCAACCAATCTTATCGAGTGACTAACCTAAGAAGACTCAAAGCTGTAATTGCTGCCAACGGTGCTTTACACAGTACTGAATAAAGGGACTGAATACTATTTCCTAAAATTTAAAACTTTAATATATTGTTTTGTCATTATAGGTTATTACAGTATGTGCAGACTGACGAGGAAAAAAAAGGGCAATTTAATCTATTCTAAATTAAGTCTATAATTCAGTAAAGTGTGCAAAAACTAAAGGGAGCTGTATACTTTATGAGCCCACTATATCTTACACACTTAATAGCAAGCTACTAAATTTACATGACAGCCATCCCAAATGTAATGGTATGGATCTTAAAGTTGTTACTTTTACCAAGACCCAACTAATTCATTCATTACTAATTAATTCATGTATTCATATATTCATTTACTGTTAATAGCTGTATTTTTTAAAGACCATTATTGCTAAGATGCTGGATTACTTCCAAAAATCCATATAGCTTATATCCTGTTAGTTTCTATGGCAACATATGCTTTTAGACAATCTTCCTCTGTGTCAGGCAGGCTAATATTGAAGCTTAGTTTAAGGATGATTAATTCTACTGGACAAGCCAGATTAGGTCCTGGTTTCTGGAGCACTATGTCAGGTACTGACCAACAAACTGCTACAAACCTAGTACTTGATTATTACATATGCATTAGGTAGCCTAAACATTAAAGAGCCTCTGCAGCAACAGTAGGTAGTGTTGCTACCTCGCTCGGTTTGAAAAAACATGCATGTACGGTAGGTTGATTGACTATGCTAGCTGACCCATAGGTATGAATGAGTGTGTGTGTGGTGCCCATTGATGGACCAGAGCCCCATTCAAGGTTTATTCCCACCGTGACCCAAATGGATAGGCTATAGAGTTTAGAAGCTATTTAGAAACTATTTAGTAGGAGATATACACAAAAACAGAAGAAATCAGATCTACAATACTTTTTCTTTCAGATCTCACAATTTGGAACAGGCCATTTTCGTAGTTCTTCTGACATTTACTGATTTGTTTACGCCACTAACCAGAACAAAACAGCCAACTGACAAAAGTCAAATGTTGAAATGATATTACATCAGGACTGGAGAGTGAGATAATACGGAATTGTCATAATGATAATGTTAATATGTCAAAATAATGATGACGTTACGCTGGTCTGACTGGATGGTGTTGTCACATGCCAACAGTTAAGAACAGAAGGTGAGCGAAAGTACAAAAGTACTGGCTATCTTTCTGCTTGTTCATATGATTATATTGCAGACATTTAACACGTTAGTTTAAAGGGCCATTCAAACCAACCATTAATGCATGCGTTTTTACACAATCACTTAACCAGGTGTCAGATAGCCATCACAAAGATATAGATCTCCATCCGGACTGGACTATCCTTCAGTCCTCCTATTGAGTACACCTGTTTTAAAGCATGTGGGGACAGCAGACTATGTTAGATACAGACTGAAAAGAGTTGTAATCAGTGCGCCTAGATGGTCAGCACGGGTTTTCAGAGCCCTTCCAGGACTTCCATCTGGACCCACTGTCTTCCTGCCATTCACTCACCTTAGAGTCCTCTGCATATTGTGGAGTTTGCTTGACTTCGCGTTCATTTCTGTGATCGCAAAATCCTGGACAAACTGGCTAATAGCAGTGCTAGCATTGAGGTGTGCATAGAAATGGTTAAGTTGGTTAAAGATCGAGTGGTCGGCACTCACCACAGTGTGTGATCTGTCTCTGTAGTCCATGATGGTCTGATTACTGATCACTCACAGCTGGACTCAATCCACACACACACATAAATCCCCTGGACTAACATACACACTGCAAAGCCTTGCTCTGAGTTCACTGATGATGGCACTAAGCCTTTGTTGATTGTGCGCACTATCTGTTTTGACTCTTGTTCTGGTTCCCTATTTTTTTCTTTCTTTCTTTCTGTTTTTGTACTTGAAAGTCTGTTTGTTGATTGTCTGATCCATGCCTGCTTTTTGACCCTGCTTTTTGATTATCGTTTTGGATTTGTTAGCTTGTTGCAATAAAATCTGCCTACATTTGGAACCTTCTCCACCGCTGGACACATTTAAAAGGTTGATAAGGTTCAATTTAAATTTTAAATAGAATTTTAGATATTTAATTTTAGAATTGTTTGTGCCCTGCGATGGACTGGCACCCTGTTCAGTGTGTACCTCACCTTGTGCCCGATGCTCCATGGGATAGGCTCCAGGTTCCCCACAACCCTGAAGAAGTAGTAAGCGGTAGAAGATGGATGGATGGATAACTTAGAATTGATAATAATTTTATATAGTTTAGAATTTTATCTATTATGAGATATTATACTGTAGGAATGGTGGTTTAGTGGTTAGCATATTTGCCTCATAACTTGAGGGATGGGGGATCCATTCCCGCTTCCACCCTGCATGCATGGAGCTTACATGTTCTTTCTGTGCTTTGGGGGTTTCCTCAGAGTACCCCGGTTTCCTCCCCCAGTACAAAGACTTGCACTGAAGGTTGATGGTATGTCCAGAATGGGTGTGTGAGTGTGTGTGCGATTGTGCCCTGCGATAGGTTGGCACCCCGTCCAGGGTGTACCCCTGCAATGTGCCCCGAGTCTCCTGGGATAGGCTCCAGGCTTCCCGTGACCCTGTGTAGGATAAGAGGTACAGAAAATGGATGGCTGGATAGATATTATATTATTTTATTTACAATATGTCCACCCATCACATTGAAAATAAAATTTCTATATTCATTTATTAGAACTTTCATGCTAGCCATATGGAAATATTTACATTCATAAACCTTATAAAATCCACAGAGCAAGTTTGTAGGCTCTCAGATGCATAGATCAAGTGTTTGCTGCTGGCTTTAGATCGTGCAAATGAACAAGATTGCACTGCAGATTCCTTGAAATAAACCAAATGTGGATTTGTTTCCATAGTGAGCTCTTCTACATGTGAAGCTCATAAATTTGTGTACATTTTTATTGTATTCAAATTGACTACAAACTGAAAGGAACATCTATGTATTACGTCTTTTTAATAATGAATAACTAACATTCATACTCTCACCCATCAGCATGTATGCAGGAAATACTTCACATTATATGCCCTTTTTTCCCCATATTTGAATGTTGAACTCTCCGAAAAATTTGCTCTTGATATTTTAATATTGTGTTTTCACAGGTGCCCTCAAATGTTCTCCGGTATTCTCAAACAGATGTGCCAAAATGAGTTGGACTGAGTGTGGTTGGACTTCATGCATGTTTCCAGTAAAACAGTATTATTGATGAGACAGGGACTCCTAGATGTCAGGCAGAGTGCATGGAATTCTTGAAATACTTAATCGAGGCCTACAAAGTAAAACCAAAAAAGAAGCTTGCATTCCTTCCTTTCTGATTTTAATTGTGCATGTCTATTTGTATTTTGTTACTTTTGCTATTGTCTTGCCTGTAGGCACTGATCCTTATCCCCATGCATTAGCTGCTACAATATATTACTGTAACAAATAGGGTAAAGTATGTGATATTTTAGACTGTTGTGTGGTGTTGGACTCTCTGACAGAGGAAATATTAAGGCAATAGTAGATGAGTTTGGTAGCCCTCACTGACCATGATAATGATCTACCAATGAGACTGTACAGGTACCTGTCTGATTATGAAACTTCAATGTAGCCACTAGTCATTTCGTGACTTGACTGGTGTAATAATCAGCTGTGAAGCTTCTCAGCCTGAAGCACAGCACATCACCCATAAAGGACATTTGAAAAGCATCAGAAAAATTCCTTTCTGTCTTTGTCTCCAACGATGCTTGTCAACTGGTGGACCATGGTCCAGCTGGAGACCCAGCAAAATATTTCAATGAAACAAACTGAGTACTTGAAAAAAATATACTGTAGCAGAGCCAATAAACATATAAAAGAAGGCATGTATATAAATCATTTTAGCTGAAGGCAACTCAACGGTCCAGAGACTAGCTACAGTGCTACAGACATTACATCAAAAATTGTAGTCTACATACATGTTTCATTTTATTTACCTTCCCTGGTTTGATTAGGGAAAATATAACATGGCTTTTTTTTTAATCTAATAATGAAAACAAAATGTTTAGATGACTGGAGATGTTCAAGATGATTGGCTGGAAAAGTATAGGTTTATTTTCCGTTCTTATCTGTTCAGAGTCCATGTCATTAGTCAAATATTCAAATTTAAAAATTCAAATTCTTTATTTACTGTGTGTATATA
>JAOUWY010000002.1:10750653-10761555 GCA_025728095.1 Prietella phreatophila | reverse complement strand
AATGACCAGGCTGATTTATTCTCTGTAAACTGACTCCAGACAAATTACACTCTAACAAGTGGAACAATCGCTGAGTGGCCCAGGTGTGTCTGGTGGTTGTTAGGCTTTGCTTGGAAACAGAAGAACACACTTGAATACTGTGGTGGTCCTCGCTCTCTCTCGCTCTGTCTCTCACACACTCCCACACACGTACACAGAGAGACAGACACATGTCTGAAGGTCAGCAGAGCAGAACTCCCTTCAGGACTGATGAAATGCCCTTATACTGGACTGGTATACTTATTCAGCAAGTAATTCAGTCTATGGATATATAAATATGTGTACAATGAATCACCAGTTTATTCAGTGTCTAGTATATCTACATGAACACTGCTGTGATATACATTTTTTTTGCCATACAATATGTAAGCTTGGCATTGTATTGATTGTAAGTATTATGCAAGAATGAATTGCATTTATATATGATGAAACATTCAGTTTTATACTCGTGATGTTTAAGCTTCACTTAGCCTCTGTTGTGAACTGACACCTTTTGGCTATTCAGATATTTATAAAGCTGTGTTTTATCATCCCTTTGCACACCAAATGGGAACACGGGAGTCAAAATGGCTAGTGTTTTTAAGTGACACTCAGGGTGTGTTCGATGTGTTTCCACCACCATCATTTACACTTTAGCAAAGACTCTAATGCTCATTGAGCTGATTCATGGTGCTTGAAGGTCATGGACAATGCTGAACTGCCATTTCAAGAGAACTGTTTTTCCTGTCAGAATCATGTGCCTCACGTCGCTCTTTTCATGGAGGAATCAGATGTGTACTCATGAAATTTAGTCTCACACAGGAATTATGATGAAATGGATATGTGTGCTGATTTAACATGTGACCAACATCGCTGTGTTAATCATTCACCTGCTCAGTAAAAATGTATCAGGATGAATGATGAAGAAAGCTGTTTCGTTTATGCCATTGTTTAAAAGAATTTTATTAGGAAATTTTAAGAAATACTTGCTCTGTGATTTTCTTAGCCACAAACAACAACACAGGTGTCAGACACGTTGTATTTGCATACATTTGGTCAGCCACCTTGTTATTGGAGAACTTGTTACACAATCTGACGGTGGGAAAAAAATTAAAATAAAAAAAAATATTTATATATATAAAATATTAATCTTTGTAAAAAAGTCTTTACTCTTTGTTTGTAAAAAAAAAAAAAACACCAACAAAGGATAGAAACAAGAAAGTTTCTTTTTTGTTTGTTTGTTTGACGATTGTTGTATTTATCACATTGTCATTTTAAGCTGAGAATGGGTGTGAGGAAAGGTGTAGTGTGGCACAGCAGTGGTCAGGTTAAACAGCCAAATGGCTTTCAGCACAGTCCATGTGTCGTGCCTTGGGGAGAAAAAAGTGCAAGTGACTATAGTATGTTTTACGTTGTTGTGAAATCCAAATAATTTTTTTTTTTTATTCACAACCGAACACCAAAAGGATGAGATCGACTGGAGTAATCCAGTTAGAAATTGAACAGGCAAATGATAATGGACAGAAACACATTTTCCTCTGTATTTTGAAAAAAGTCACTGGTGAGTTAACCATCCGATCATACACTGTGCTTAACCCGGAAACTGGGACAACTTAACAACCCTACTTGCTAATCAGTAGCCTCATTACATTGTGAATGATTTGGAGTTACTTGAGTCCTACAGATGTGCAAAGTAATGATTTGTCTAAACCTCGTAGGTCTGGTTGTGGTCAGTGAACTGTTTCCAAAACTAAATTTAATGTATCAGTGTTTTTCATGTGTTCTAAAATGAAAGGATCCAGATATCCTTTACTGTCGTATAATAAAACAAAACACAATCAGACTTTCATTCTTGGGGGGAATGTACAATATAACCATTAGACACTTTTAACAAAGTAGTTAATTACGTTACTGGTTTGCCTATTAGTGACCTAAAGCTACCCGAAGGGTTTGGAATTGATTCAAATTGAATCACTGTAGCCCAGATGGTACTGTTTGTGTTTTGCTTGTTTTTTTTTGTTTGTTTAAGCTGTTGCTAGTTACAGTAGCATTATTGGAACTATTTCCTTATATAAGAGTTTTTTGGGGTTTCCCATGGGGAAGGGGAAAGGTAAATCAGAGAGGGATCAGCCAAACTGTAAACACACATGATACAGAAAGTAAGCTGAAATCTTCAGTTTGCTTACAGACTGCATGCAAATGGTGTTACAGCAAGTGCTAAGTGTTAGTACAAATGGTAAGTGTAGTAAGTTTAAGGTCTGGTTTTCTAGATGCAAAGTTTTGTTTATTTTATGTCATAGACCATAATATTTGAGTGTGTTTCTAAAGTGTCTACCATGAGTACCTTTTGAGCAGCAGTCACAGAAGCAAAAAGTGTGCTAATTAAAAAAATAAAGCCACATGAGCAAAAGGGTGCTAATTAAAAAAATAGGCAAAACATCAGGAGGCCTTCCTGCCCCACAGGGAGCGCATTAACCACTGTATGACTCCCTGTGTACCTTGTTGCATTTCCATGTAGTTTCTAGGTTACCTGCACCTGCAGAAACAAATGAAAGCAGGATTAAAGTAAAATTCAAGTAAATGATTTTGACTTCCTACTCTCTCTCTCTACAGCAAAGTATCCACAGATCAAGACTTTGATGGGTCCTGACCCCCAGCTGAAATGGGTTGTGTCTGGAATGGTACTTACTCAACTCGTGGCATGTTACCTGATCCATGAGTTGTCTTGGAAGTGGGTGTTTTTCTGGGCATATGCCTTTGGTGGCTGTGTAAACCACTCCTTGACCCTGGCCATCCATGACATCTCACACAACATCGCATTCGGGAACAAGCAGGTGCGCTGGAACCGGTGGTTCGCCATGTTCGCCAATCTGCCCATCGGCCTACCTTACTCCGCCTCCTTCAAGAAATACCACATCGACCACCACCGCTACCTTGGAGGGGATGGCCTGGACGTGGACATCCCTACAGACCTGGAAGGCTGGTTCTTCTGCACACCTGCAAGGAAGATGCTCTGGCTCTTCCTCCAGCCCTTATTCTATGCACTGCGGCCTCTGGTAGTGAACCCAAAACCTGTGACCAGACTGGAGATGATGAATGCAGCCATTCAGTTCGCAGCAGACATACTTCTCTATTATATCTGGGGACTCAAACCAATTGTGTACCTTATCTCTGGGTCCATATTGTGCATGGGCCTGCATCCCATCTCTGGACACTTCATTGCTGAGCATTACATGTTTCTGAAGGGCCATGAGACCTACTCGTACTACGGGGCTCTCAACTTAATCACTTTCAATGTGGGATACCATATGGAGCATCATGATTTCCCCAGCATCCCTGGTAGTAAGTTACCTGAGGTGAGTATCCATTTATATGCACTGTTCCCAACAATGAGTGCCTGGTTGACATTCGTGTGTGTGTATGAGTGTGTAAGTGAATTAAATGAGGGTGTCACCATGTAGCTTGAGTTTTAGAAATAGGAAAGAAGGTAACTCCAGAACAAGACTGAACAGAAACACCAACACAAACAATAAAAAGCACATTATCTACATAAAGACACATATGTTCCCGGTTCAGCAACTTGTTTAAGGTGTTACCTGCAATTAAATTGAGTGTCTCTTTTATGTATATTTTGATACCACATCCATGGTATTACTTACCATGTATTAAACCAAAGTGTTTTGTTTATTTAAACTGGAATGTCTGCGATTATGTCAGGATACTTACTCATTGTGTTAGTGACACACTGTAGAAAAGCATAGTTTGATTGATTTTGATGGCATATACAGTATGTAAATGAAGGCGAACACAACCGACATGGATTCTTCTGAAGCCTGATTCCCAGTCGCATTCCCTAAGCAACAGTTGAAATCTTTTCTCCTTTCATTAACAGGTGAAGAAAATAGCAGCAGAGTATTATGATTCACTACCGCAGCACACCTCCTGGATACGGGTGCTCTGGGACTTTGTGTTTGACGACAGCATTGGCCCCTATGCCAGAATCAAACGAGAATACAAGCTGGCCAAACAGGAATAAGTTCTACTGTGCGTGCATTTTTCTCACAGAGCCGCTATTTAAACGGAAAAGAAGAAAATCTGGACAGGCCTGCTGAACCGGTAGAAACACGTGTTTAAACCTTTTTTCAGTTACAACTACAGCAGGGGAGTGGATCTAGAGTACATATGAACTGGATGGTCAATTCCATTGAATTGGGTTTTCAACTAATGTTGGGTAGAAGCAATGGACGCTGAGATGAAACATATTTTTGTGCTAACCAGCGACTAAAATGTCTTTTCATCAATAAGAAAGCATACTGTCCTTTTGACAAGCAGAATATTCTAAAGCTATTGTGATCTGTGATTAATCATAAATTTGAATAATGGTATGAGTCATGAACTGTAAGTGACCGTGTGAGTCACCCTGGATACTTTACAATACAATGGCTAAATTAAAACAAGCATTCCTTAAGCAGTTGAAGCAAAGTCCATAAAGTGTTGTGTTTTTTATTAACATCTGTGGGATTCTAAGTTGGAAAAAATGCTGTTCGTAATGGTCTGTAAAGCAAGCATCCACATGTTATGTGAAATAGCTTATTCAGGGCAATACTAAATGAAAACTAAATGCAACTTATGAGCCATTATTATTTATTAACATTTTGCAGATTCTGCAAGGCGTATGTAAACTTATGAGCTGTAGGTAATGGGGTTTAATGCCAGCATGTAATTTGTAAATGTAAATCAGAATGTTGAGAGATGGATCTTTTTATAAGCTCATTAGTGCTTCAGTTAAGTAACGTGTGTATTTGAATACAGGGAAGGAAAAAAAAAACACCAAGACGTTCTTGGTGAAGTGAAGTTTGAGATTATTATGTAATTGTTGCCTTTTTTTAAACATATTTTCGACAAGGAAACATTTGATCATCTTTGAAAGAGTGCCTATTAATAAAGGTCATTTTGTATCGCATGACACACAAATTGATTACAAAATGGCAATGTTTAAATTAACAATAAACGGATCAGTTACATGGAAAATTACACCCCTACATTTATCACACTTTCAAATAGAATCAGGTGTTGAAGATTTGGTGCCAGTGATCGGAACCTGCTTAGGGAGTACAGGGGGGTATTCCAGTTTTACAGTGGGTTACATTACCCTGGCATTAAATGACAAAAAAGCCAACAACCTTGTAAACACTGCTGTGAGGAGGTTTCTAATACAGCTGCTGAGGGAGTAAATTCAACATCTTTTTCTCTTCTGATAGCACACCCTGCCATAGTTGAAAGTGATTATTCTGTTCAGGTATTGTTTGTTTGTTTGACCAAGCATCATTAGTAATTTGTACTGTAGGATGAAGATAACGAGACTAATCTTTATATAATATAAATATAAAAGATGTGTTATGATTAAAACTTTGTCATTGTCCACTTAAAGATTATTGCTGAGGATTCATGTACAGAGGATGGTACATCTACCACCACACAGAATCTTGACAGTGTAAAAAAAAATGTTTGCAGTTGTCCTGATTAAAAATATTTGGTCTGTGTATATATTAGACATTTATGATATCAATCATTGGATTATCATTCTGTCATCCTAGCTGCGTGCAAAGGAGTTGTATAAGGTTGATCTTCAAATGCAGATTAGAAAACGTGACATGGGCATGGACCTTCTACAACTTCAAATGGAGGCAAGGCTTGAAACTGAATTGCTGAAGCACTGGTAACTTTAGGCAAAGTACTTGCCTAGTGATGTTTATTTTGTAATTTACTGTTGAATGGTGAAGCAATGAATACAAATATCTTTTTCAATTATAGGAAACAAAGAAACAATGAACCACACGACTGTTTACTTTGTGCATTAGTCTTTTAATGAGAAGTGATTTTGGCAGATCACATCTTGTAACACCGGGTAGTCTCTTTAGTCCAGTGGGTTACCTGGGGGTTTCTCTTGATCATCTTCATGAAGAGTAGGGGGCCTGGAAATATTCTGGTATTGTGTACAGACCCTGGAAACTTTGCTTCCTTGTTCGTGATGAGGTGGGATGCATGACATATTACCTAGCAAGTGGGGACCAGTTATGACAAAAAACAAACAGAAGAAAAGAAAGGCAATGCATATCATGTGTTGAACGCTGATCCACGATGTGTCTTGTTGGCGATGTGAGGTTTCAAAAGGTTTGTTAAATTAACGATTCATGTGAAAAATTGTAACACTCCCAAAATATTCATCCGGATATGAAGACGCATCGTGGTTTTATCACCCTCCTGGCAAAAAAGATTTCATTTAATCTGTGCTTCCTTGTATACAGGACATTCTTCAAAATGGTATGCCATACTAAGTCAGCTCTCTGAAACAAACAAACAAACCCTGGAACATAACCTGCTTTGGAGCAGGTTATGTTCAGCGAGTAAGTTGCTATGGCAACTGACATACCCTGAAAGTTACCTCCGTTTTTGGAACCAAAAGTTGAGGTTATCCGTTTACTCTGAGTAAACTTACCCAGGTAAATTTCATAACCGGCTTTCTGGAATACCCCCCAGGTGGAACCTGTCTTATTTATACCCCTCTCGTATCCACCAGTGCCTGGTGTATTCTTTGTTATTGAGGTGTGTGGTGTCATCATACCAAGATCTAAAGAGTTCTATAAGTCCTTCAGGTTGTGGATGCCTGTGGAGTTTGGCAAGGGATTTAAAAAGCTCTCCAAATAATTTATAATACATCATTCCATTGTAAGGAAAATCATGTACAAATGGCACAGATTTCAAATGACTGCCAATTTGTCCAGGACTGGTCGGGTGATACAAAAAGAAGTCTCCAAGAACAACAAAATTTGATCACAGGATCTGTTAGTAAGTCTTGCAACTGTTGGTGTCAAAGTGCATGCTTCTACAATCAGAAAGAGACTGCACAAGTTTGACCTGCATGGGAGGCATGCCAGGAAAAAGCCTTTGCAAGACTACAATTTGCCAAAGAGCATATAGGCAAAGACCAGGACTTTTTTAATAATGTGTTCTGAAGAGATGAATCAAAGATGGAGTTGTTTGGTCACAGTAACAGCAGACATGTTTGGCGCAGACCAAGGACAGCTTTTCAGGAGAAGCACCTCATACCAACTGTGAAGCATGGTGGTGGAAATGTTGTGGTTTGGGGTTGCTTCGCTGCCTCGGGGACTGGAAAGCTTACATTCATAGATTCAACTATGAATTCTGCATCATATCCAAGTGCTTGAAGATAATTTTAGGCCATCTGTTCGAAAGTTGAACTGAAAGTGAACCTTTCAACAGGATAATGATCCTAAGCACACTAGCAAATCCACCAAGGAATGGCTCAAAAAGAAGAAATGGAGAGTTATGGAGTGGCCTAGTCAAAGCCTGGATTTAAATCCCATTGAAATGTTGTGGAGTAATACAAGAAAACCCTCAAACATCTTGCCCCTGAAAGAATATTGCATGGAAGAGTGGTCAAAAATTCCTGCAAACCTGGTGGACAATTATGCAAAACGCCTTCAATGAGTGGTCTTTGCTAAAGGGGGCAATTCTATCTTCTTTGGCGAAAGGTGTACTTACTTTTTCCACAGAAGCATATCACATCTATTGATATTTCTGTTGATTAAATGATTGAAAAGGCTAATTGTCCTTGTGGTTTGTTCAAGTACATCAACTTTATTAATAGTCACGGTTTCAAACAAACAGTTTCAATTTCCATGGGGCGTACTTATTTTTTCACATGACTGTACGGTCAAGATGTAAAGCTCATTATTTATGAGTATGTGTCCTAATTGGTTCTATGATGAATAAAAACCCAGCCATGTACAGAAATCACCAGCTAGCTGTAGGTCAGATTTCAGAACAGTTCCAAGAGCACAAAACTTTTTTTTACATTTTTTAAAATTATTTTTATTATTTGCAACAATATTGGACAGATCTTCACTGAATTTTTTCCCCCTTTCTGTTTTGAATGGCACTTTCCACTGATCTGGTTAGACTGCTTTTCTTTTATTAGGTCACTACTGCAACAGTTGTATAAATTATGGGTGTGTTTCATGTAAATTAGATGTCCATGAAGGTTAATTGAGGTGTGCCTTATGCACATTAAATGTAAATAAGGAACTAGTGGGTTGGATCATGCATCAATGCAGATGAGTCTGATTCATTATTATGCTCAAATGTACACGCTCTCTGAACATGTTATGATTTTAACAACTCTACTTCCTGAAGCATACTTGCTCTAATAGGGCTGGCTGATATGACCAAAATATCATATACTTGAGGACACAATCGCAATATGTAATTTAGCTAACGAACTGTCTACAAAACATTAGAAAATAAACAAAACAACTGTTAAACTGAGTTTGACCATACTTATCATTAATGCCCACAAGGACAAAGATTTAAGTTTAAGTTATGTCAAATCATTCAATAACATTTAAATTGTTATGATAAAAAAAAAAACATCACCATACCAGTGATATCTCAGAAAAGTGTATCGCATAATCATTTATAATAACCTTGATATTATATAAATATATCGCCCAGCCCTGTGTTCTACTTGATGAAACTGATATTGCTTTTTGATTATTTAACTGCAGGTTGTTTAAATATTATTCCGAATTTTACATGCTGTTAGTTCAGACATAAGTTTGATCATACGAATATGCCAAAGATGAAACGAATGAGTGAGGCAACTGTTGGTTGAATTTGCATATGCTCATTTTACGAACAGATCTGACCATATGTGAGGATTGTACAAATCAACCAAACAAAAACTTTCATATCAAATGATATCATTACAAAAATTCATGAAGGTCTTTAAAATACTTTATATGGATGGTACATTTAAAAAAAACAAAAATATTTGGTTATTTATATGTAATATTTCAAAATTTTATTAAATAAAACTAGTATTTTTTTATTGTTTGTTTATTTAATTTGCATTTATTTGATGTTGTTTTATATATTATAGTGTGAAAATACATTTGAAGGCATATTGTAAAAGAAAAATTAAAACAAACATTTATCTTGAGTACGTTCTTGTGCATGTAAAAGAAGATAAATTCACAAGTTATAGATTCAGTGTTTTATTCAAAGGTCATTTTAATGTTTACTTTTAAGAGGATTAACCCAGTAGGCCACGCTAATCATTTGAATAATTTAGGACCCAATATTAGGAACCAATTCTCTTTCCAAACAAATGAGGAGAGTCCACAAACCGCCATTTTACAGGGCTATAGCTACAGATACATCTCTCGTACGACCATCATCAATAACTTCACACTACCAATTCAAATTCAAGCTAAAAAAAAAAAAAATCCAGTGAACATGTGTATTGGCAAAAAACAAAACAAAAAAACCCTAATAAATAAAAGATTAAAACTGTAATGCAGGATGGTGACGGGTCAGTGCAAAAGTGTACTGAATGTGCTTATCAAAAACCAAAGTATGAACGTGAAATATAAACACTGACATTAAAAAGTGACAACTTTGTGTTTCTATTTCTCTGGCAGATGCCACTGATAATAAAATTACTTTTACAATAACAGTAATGAAACAATAAAACCGTATAAAACACAAATATCTTCGAGGTCCACCTTGTCAAATTTCTCTTTAAGACTTGAAAGACTGGGAGCAGCAAACTGCACAGTGGGCTTAGTCTTTTAATGTTTATACAGGAGGAAATAGAAAATTCAGTGTGAAGGTCCATCCATACATCCTTTCATCCATCAACCCATTCGCACATGCATACAAGCACTCATTCTCACTCACTTCCATTTCACTTCTTTCTCTTGCTCCTTTCTGTAATGCTCCTTGTTGATGCAACATTCCTGCAACACCAACTTTTTCCATGCCGTTGCAGCTATGTTGCAAGACCATTCCTCCAAAGCACCACAGGATCCTTTCCATACTTTCCCAAGAGCCTTCTGGTGGTGTTTTCATGCTTCTGAACACTATGTAGCACCCATCCTAGTGAGTTCTCTTCTAATGGCTAAAGAAAAAAAGGAAAACATACAAACAATGCTAGCGTCGCTGCACAAATATCGCAGGACATGCATTTAATTCGAGAATATGTGAATTCTTACCATCTATGATCTCATCTTTGACTTTATGCAGTTCACGCACAACTTCCTCCAAGATCTCCTTTTTCAACGAAAATGAATAAAGTCTCATTTCAAATGATGCAAGTGTTCTGATGAGCAGCCCCTTGTGGCAAGTTGTTTGAAATGGTCACGTCTATTCTCTGTATGGTTATAAAACGTACCTGTTTCATTCTGTCGAAGTCTCCTGATTCTCCGTCAGTGGTGCTGCCAACAGCTCTCAACCTGTGCAATAAAGGCATGTGTACATACAAATATTTAGCAGAACATTTATAATAAAGCCCTTAAAAAGGTTTAGAATGAAGTTGCTGTATTTCAGGATCAATTCGTTCAGAAATATGATTCGGATATAATGTTGAGCTATTACATATTCTCTTCGGAACTTGGTGGTTTTCCACTGACAACTCACCGACATATGCATGCTCCATCAGGTTGTCAATATTACAGCTTCCGCACAAACTCTCAGCTTTATTATCATCACCACAGAGACCGAGATAAGGTTCGGCGCTTTGTTTACACAAAACCGCTGCAGGATCCTGTTAATTATGTTTTATTTTGGGAAGCTGTGTGTTGATAAGACCCACAACAGTTACCAAGGCATTTAGTTCAGCCATTATGTGGCTTGCCATGTCATGTGTCCATTGACTCGTATAAACCTAAGGCTAATGCACTGGGCAGAAGTTCAATTAGATGTTTGCTTGTGTTTGGTTATGGGTATAGTGGTGTGTGTGTGTGTGTGTGTGTGTGTGTGTGTGTGTGTGTGTGTGTGTGTGTGTGTGTGTGTGTGTGTGTG
>JAOUWY010000002.1:10677892-10691016 GCA_025728095.1 Prietella phreatophila | reverse complement strand
GCATGAGCAGCGAGTGTGTGCTTTTGTATACCAGTTTGTGTGTGTGTGTGTGTGTGTGTGTGTATATATATATATATATAAAAAATCTTGAGGTACTTTTACAAAACAAAAAAATGATAGATACTGAGCAGGAACTTACTGAGCATTTTCCTACTCGGCTATACTTCTTGCCATTCTCAGACACAGCATATATGTAGATGTAATTGTCATGTGACCCAATGGCAAGGAAATTGCCATCTGAAAGACAAAATGTTCAATCCGGTTTAATGTAAGTGTCATTTGAACTGATCCTCTGTCAGTTACCCTGTGTTTATTACATATAAAAATAAGATTGAGTGGGAAAATAATTAGAGTGGCTGTCAGAACCCTGACCTGGAGCAAAACGCATAACTGAGAGCTGTTCATTCCCATCTGTATGTACTGTGACTAGGTCCTTAGTTTCGGTATCCAGAACAAGCCACCTGTCCATACAATTACAACAGCAGAACAGACCATATAAAGCTTGCATGCTGAAGCGCTTGGAGCATTTTCAAAGACTTCTATTGTTAGTAGGTTTTGTTCAATATGCTGATGACTGTTTCATGAATATTAATAGTTTTAAAATATATCTGAACAATGAATTTGGACTAGTCCAGTGCCTGTGTATTACATTTGCATAATAATGATGTGTTGGGGTCGTCCATGTATTAGAAATTTGCCAGAACAGTAATGACATGTCGGAGACCTCATTGCTGTGAAGGGACAGCCTCTCTCACCTGCCAGTCTGGGTTCCTATGGCAACGATATCCCCAGAGGGATGGAAGCCAGCAGACTGAGCAGCATCCTACCCACATAAACACAAACACGGACCTTAATCATACACACCAAGTTCAACCCAGACTTACATATTAATGTCAGATGCTTACTGAAATTTTGGCCACTTTATATATTTTTAAGAAAGACTGAAAATACACTAAAGAGTTCATAAAATTACTATTATGTCAATTGATTTTAAACTGATGCATGCTGTGGTTTCTGTTCACCTCCAGTGTCTTGGTCCAGAGAGGCTGATGGGATTCGGAGTCCCACAGACTGACCAGTTTATCATGTCCACAGGTGAGGAACTGCAGCTTCAGTGGGTGCACAGATAAGCCCCATAACTCATCAGTATGACCCTGAAAAACAACCATGGACATATGTTTCAAGTAGTATTCAAGTTTTTGAGAAATAGAAACGTTTCACACTTTTGTCTTTGGATAATCACACCTAGATACTGTAGAACTGCAACTGTAATCATAAAGTACAATGACTGTAGATCTTTTTAACACACTTTTGACTTTATAGTATATAGTTCTGGAAGAGTAATGCTTTATAATCTCACTGTGACGAGAAGGCGGGAGGGGACAGGCTGTGAGGACACATGCATGGCACTGAGTTGTCTAATCAGTGTGAGAGAGCGTTAACAGGGTGGATGGAAACACCGGAGAGGGAGAGAGAGAGAGAGATGCACATATGCTTTGTGTTTGAGCTGCATTTGTGTGGCTCGGCTGACCGAGGACGAGATGACAGCATATCTGGGGACCGGAGAATCAGTTTTTCTCTTTTCTCTCTGTCCCTCTTGCGCTGTCTCTCCTGCTCACTACTTCTCTCTCCCCTCTTCCTATGGGCAGTCAGCCAAAGGAGGTAGCCGAAAGGGCAGCACCACTCCTCTCAAAGGGTGGAGGTGGTGTACGTCAGGCCAGAGGCCTGAATCTGGCCATGTAGTAGAGTGACAAGGAGGAGGGAGGTACCAGGCTGTGAGGACGCATGCCTGACACCTAGTTGTGGGAGAGCGTGATAAAGGGTCAGCTGGAAACACCAGAGTGGAAGGGAGACGCATATGCGAATTGTGTTTGAGCTACTTTTGTGTGTTTCTGTTATGTTTGAGTTCTGTTTATTATCAAACTTTACATTTATGTTCAGCCGGATTCTGCCTCCTCCTTGGCCGTCTTTGAAGTTTGTTACACCCACTATCTGGTGTGACCCAGAAGAGGACGGGTTCCCTTTTGAGTGCAGATCCTCTTCAGGTTTCTTCCTCATCTTATCTGAGGGAGTTTTTCCTTGCCACTCTCACCGTTCATTTGGGATCTAGATCTAAATCTACATCTTGATTTTGGTAAAGCTGCTTCATGATAATCCATCCATCCATTTTCTGTACTACTTGTCCTACACAGGGTCATGGGGGAGCCTGGAGCCTATTCCAGGAATTCAGGCCACAAGCCAGGGGACACCCTGGATGGGGTGCCAACCCATCGTGGGGCACAATCGCACACACATTCACACATCCATGTACACACTTTGAACAATTTGGAAATGCCAATCAGCTTACTGTGTATGCCTTTGGACTGGGGAGGAAACCAGAGTACCAAGAGAAAACCCCCAAAGTGCAGGGAGAACATGCGAGCTCTGCTCACACAGGAAAGAGTCAGGATTGAAACCCCCAAGGTGCAAGGCTAACATGTTAACCACTGAGCCACCTTGCCCCCTTGCTTTGTGATAATGTCTACTTTAATTGGATTTAAATATTAAACTTAGTCGAAGTCTAAAAATGTTCCATTGCAGAATATAGAGTCATAGTTTGGGTTGTGCTTACAGTAATTACTATGCATCTAGGAAAGCCAGTGTTATTTTAGCATAATATAATTATATAAAATTAGGCTCAGTGAATAAAATGAGGCATTTTACAAGAATGCTATCTTTATGCTTAATAGTGAATCACCTGTACAAAGTAATTAGATCAAAAGTGACCATGAGCTAAATAGATCATATCAGTAAGATAACTTTCAGTATGCACCTGTGTAATGGGGGTGAATTCCCCATTCAGATTCCCCATCAAGATGTAGTTTTTGGTTGTTCCAATGAGAATAGTTTCTCCTTTCCCCTCAGCAACTGTACGAATAGGTCCATACATTTCAGGCACCTAAGAAAAATAACAAACAATGACAGAAAACAAATATTATTAATTATTAGTCTACTGGGTGTTTTCATGTAATTCACTTTATACAGGAAAATCAGCACATTACATGCAATTTACTGTTAAATATAAAATAATTATAATTTCACTCTATTTATTAGAGTGGCATAGAGGTGACATAACAGTGCCTCACCTCCACCATATTAATCTTCTGGTAGTTTCCATCCCAGGAAGTGAGCTTACGGTCTTTCCCACCCGAAACCAAAGTGCCATCTCTCAATATGCACAGAGCAAACAAGCTGCTTTCATGTGCACCCTGAATGGCCAAACTAATGCGATTAGAGCCTTCAAAACAGACACAGAGCAGTGAACCACATTAGCAAGCATTAACCTCACTCTCTGGAAGGCCAGAAACAACAGCAGATGAGGGATCTGCTCAACAAAGCAGAACTGATTGAAAATCCTTACTAGACATCTGTAATCAAATTTTGTGGATGCAGCTGTTACAGTTTGCAACACTCAGACCAGGAAGATAAGAATATAATATGAACACAAACATGTTAATGAAATATTCATCATGTGCATATGGAATGGTTATAGAATGTATTATGTATGATCTAATATCCATCCAGGATTTAAATCAGAATCAGCAAGTCTTTAAACATTGCCAAAAAAGAATTGTGTTTCCATAACTCTACCATTAAATTCTTTTACCTTTGCCCCATACAAGAATATTTCCACTGGAGTCACCAGTGATAGCATCACCATTTTCTGAAAAAGTCACACACAAGACAAACTTGGGCTTCTCTTGTTTCTGCAAGAAACATAAATATGGCTTGGTATTAATTACAAAATAACTGTTAATACAGTCAACCCCCTAAAAAAATATACTGTAATCTGTAAATTTACCTCAAACAGTCCCTGTTTCTTTAGAAGAGAGTCTTTTTCTAGTGACCAAAAGCAAAGGTGGGACTTCCCACATGTTAAAATTATGTTTGCATCTGTTGGATGGAAATCAGCAGCAAAAACTGACTCATTTGAGCACTGTAATAAGAGCACAAAAAACATTACACTTTTTAAGCTAACACTGGAAAACGAGAAATAAACCTCTAACAACATGTTTTTTTTATTTAAAAATAACTAAGACTAAAAACATTCTTCTTCCAAAAGGTCGGAATATTTGTAACTGAAGACTGATTCATTTAACCCCAATTTAGCCCAAATTTCGCCCCAATGCTTTATACAGTGCTGTGAAAACGTATTTGCCCCATCTTGAATTCTTCTGGTTTTGTGTACATCTCTGTCACGCCACGGCCACTAGAGGCCGCTGTGGCGCTGCATTTGGAGAGACAGTTTGGGTCGCACGCTTCCGGGTTAGGGTGCGCGCTCACAGGTGGTAATGATTATGTGTGATTATGTTCCTTATTTAAGTGCCTGAGTTCTATGAGCGCGTCACTCGTGATTATACTGGTGATTATACTTGTATTTAAGTTGAAGTCGGATGTGTTACATAGACTCTTGTAGCGGCATTGCCTATGTTATGTTAAGCTTCATGCTAAGCTTCCTGTGGTTGTATGAGGACCATGTTTACATTGAAGTGGAATATATTAATAAAGTCCTGATCTGCGCCTGCATCCTTCTCTTGAGTCTACGTGTCGTAACAGACTCGTACTAAATTGTTTCAGAAATGAGAACTAAATCTAAGATAAAACAAAAGCAACCTGAGTAAACATAAAATACAGTTTTTAAATTATATTGTTATTTATTGAAGCAAAAAAAGTTATCCAGCACCAACTTAGCCTGTGTGAATTATTTGCCCCCGCAGTTACTAATTCCCCAAATCTATGAAACTGCATTCATAATAGGGCTCAGCTGGACTAGACACAACTAGGCCTGATTACCGCAAACCCTGTTTAATCAAATCAACACTTAAATAGAACTTTTTTAACAGCATGACGTTGGTTAAAAGGTCTTACTCGGTAACACACTATGCCAAAATTGAAAGAAATTCCATAAATGATGAGGAAGAAGATGATTGAAATCTATCAGGCTGGGAAGGGTTACAAAGCTATTTCAAAGCTCCAAAGGGAATCCAAAGAACCACAGTGAGAGCCATAATCTCCAAATGGAAAAAAACTAAGCATAGTAGTGAACTTTCCCAGAAGTGGCCGACCTACCAAAATCACAATCAGAATGTAATAGGACCAACTCATAGTTGTGGTCACTCTCTTGAACTTTACTAACATATAGAGTAAATACAGAAAATATAGTAACACTTCCGCAGTCTCAGACCATTACCTAATCTTGTTTAAATTGCATATTGATCATAATATTTGCACTTTGCCACGCTACCACATCAAACATACATTCTCGTTAGCTACTGCACAGAGTTTAATCAATAACCTCCCAGAGATATCAGCTATGATTGGATTACTGTCTGATCCCAAAGATCAGACTGAATGATTAGAGTCAATGTTCCGCTACATGCTAGATAAGGTAGCGCCACTTTAAAGAAAAATAATTGGAGATGAAGAAGCTAGCACCCTGGTATAATGATCACACATGCACCTTAAAACAGACCACTTGACAATTAGAATGTAAATCAAATTGGTAGTTTCAAACAGCTTTGAAGGAGAGCTCCTGAACTATAGAAAATCTCTTAGTGCGGCTAGATCACTCTATCTCTCCACCCTAATTGAAGATATCAAAAATAATCTAGACTCTTATAATACTATAGCAAAATTAACTAGGAATAAAACCACCACAGAAACATGCACACGATCCCTACATAGCAGTGATGATTTCATTAATTTTTTCACTGACAAAATTGAAAATATTTGACATGAAATTCAGACTATTAATTTAAAACCAGACAGTTTTATAACTAACCCTGTAGAAATGTATCAATCAGGATTTAGGCCTACTGGCTTCTGATCAGGGTTTGTGTTTCCTTGCTTGTGTTACTTAACTTTAGGGCAGCTATTTATGCTATTGATACTATTCTCCTTGATAGAGTAGAAAATGTTGTTGGCATTAAGGGAACAGCCCTCTCCTAGCTCAGATCTTATTTGACCGATCTCCATCACTTTGTAGATGTAAATGGAGACTTCTATGTGCATACTGAGGTAAAGTATGGTATTCTGCAAGGCTCTGTTTTAGGACCACTGGTTTTGAATTTATTTATATATACATATATATACATATATAAATATGCGCTACCTCTGGGTCAAATTATTTGTAAACATGGAATTAACTTCCACTGTTATGCTGATGACACACAGTTGTATGTTTCAGCAACGCCAGATGATAGACACTAGCTTAATAAAGTTGAGGAATGTATAATAGTGTTATGAATCTCTGGAGGGAACCATGGATTTCAATTCCCAGCAGCCACTGCACCTCTGCATTGCGGTCACATGAAGATCCGCACCTGAATTAAATACTGGTTTACGAGCATCTGTGTGTATTTAAGTCACAATTTGTACAGCACTCAGGGTTTGGTTTTGGTTGTCCCAGGTTGTCCTCTTATGCTCACCTGTGTCCTATGAATTGGTTTATGTTTATTTTTCTTGCTCACACATGGTTAGTTTCTTTTTGTGTCCTGTTAGAACTTTCATTAAATGTTGCATTGAGTGGAAAAGTTCCTCCAGTAGCACATCAACTACTCATCGAGCAAGTCACACAAGAGCCAAAGACAACATCAAAGGACCTACAGGCCTCTCTTGCATTAATAACTGTTCATGACTCCTAGGCACTAGGCAAAAATTGCATCCATGGAAGGGTGGTACATCTAGTGTAAACTAAACACAGAATTCTACAAAAAGAACATCATACCTATGGTCAAGCATGGTGGTGGAAATGTGATGGTGTGGGGAAGCTTTGCTGCTTCAGGGCCTTGGCAAATTGCAGTAATTACGGGAAACATGAATTCTGCTTTCTAAGTTCCAGATATACAGATATTCAGTATATAAGTTGAAACTCAAGTGCAAATGGATTATGCAGAAAGACAATGATCCAAACCATAGGAGTAAATCTTAATCCTAGAAGCAAATACTTTTTCACAGCACTGTACTGTACATGTCTAACGGTCAAATTTGAAGTTCAAAAATTGCTCTAAGTGGTTATTTAAAATGTTGACACATCCCAAAATTGCATACCTTAACTTCAGCAAGTCTCTCTTCTCGCTGCCAGTCCCATACTGAAAGGACATGATCGTTGGAGTCATCTACTACACACAACCAGCTGCCCCCATTCTAAATGGTTCAAATAAAGAATCAAATACAGTTATAAATATGATGATCATTAATAGAAAGTGTAACAATAATAACAACCTTTTTCTATCAAAAATATAAGTAACAAAATACAGTATGTTGAATGGATAAGTTATTGAAATGGACACAAGAATAATAGTACAGCTCTAGTGTCATATAAAGCCATTCGGAATTAGAATATACAAAAAATGTCTCTTACCGACTTGGAGAAGGAGAGGCACACAAGAGCCCTGTCGAAAAAACCAGTTCCAATAACATGCAGTGTGTTTAGACTCACAGAGTCCCAAATACGGACATGAGGAGCTAACTGCTGCCAAAAAAAAAAAAAACAGTTTGTGTTACCACTGAGCTGCAGAACAAAATATAACAGGCTACACATCAAACAGTAAAATATAGAATTAAGTTTATACTGAATCTGAAAATTGGGTCTCCTGTTTCCTTTTCCTTTACTTCTGTTAGGTAGAGGTAGGTGTTTCACAATGTCCAATATAATGGGGTTGAAAAGATACAATATAAATGAAATTATATTCTTTAGGGTTTAAAGAGGTGTAGTAATACTATAACAAAGGCAAGGCTTAAGGAAAAAACAGTACAGATAGATATAGATACATTTAACAGGTAAGATACAGGAGTAGCTGGGGTTTGTGGTTGGAAGATTGGCTAGACAGAGCACTGAAAAACTCCAATCAAGACTAAGACTGGCGTATACGTAGTCTAATCAACACGTAGTCTAATCAAATCACAAATGCTGAGACATCAAATACAATTTTGAAAACCAAACATTCCACAATCCACAGTCCTTTAGCAGCTGTGTCTGAGTTCTCAGAAACATCCTGACTTCCATCTTGGTGTGCTACACTTGGCCTTTGGATTGTGTATGGTTTTGGAGGTAAGGCTCACTGATTCTCCAGGAAAGCTTTCCACATGCTTACAATTTAAATTGGAACCACATCTGAAAGGCCATGATGGCAGAAAACCTAATATAAAAAATCTCTTCAAACTGGAATGTATTCACGAGTGCAGTTATTGGTATGAGATTTCACAGTTTTGTATATCAGATTTCACAAACGTTTGTTATCCCTTTCGATTGGGTTTGTTGTTGCCGCTGACATTTAGTTGAAAAAACAAGTTTATCAGATGAGAGAATGTGGGGACATGGGGACTTGGGGGGGAATGTGAGGTGCATGTGCTACACAACTGAATATTTCTTTTTGCATCTTCAGCTAATATGGGTCATTCTTCTGCACTGAGGGAAAACAGTGGCTACTAGACTGTTATGTTTATTAAACCAGTGATAAAATTGAACTGATAAAACTCATTGTTTGCATTAAGGTCATGCTAACACCACAGAAACCATTTTGCCCTTGATTTTGAACGCCTCAACACTAATCACACACAATCAAGATATTTTGCAAACATCTCAAAACCAGATGAACATACTGTATATAGTGTAGTCTTCCAGATTATTTGAATGGATGAATATTTCGTCTGTAAATATAGCCTAAAAATGTGGCTTGCTCAGCTGGGATAATTTCTATTTATGTTTCTCTCTGTTTATTCTGTTTCTATTTCTGTAAAGCTGCTTTGAGAAAATGGCTATTGTAAAAAGCACTATACAAATAAAACTGAATTGAATTGAATTGAATAGCCATGTGTACAGAAAATCACTGAGCACATCATTATATAATAATAATAGTAATAGTAATAGTACTCTAAAAAAGATTTTCCACTCATGCCCTCTTGGTTACATTTAGGATGACATGCAGTACAAAAGTTTCAATATGTTAAATTTAGTGCTAATCTGTGGGTGCAGTGGGCTTAATTGAGTGTGTTGAAAATAATTTACAAAAAATAATTGTGGGAATTATGACATGCGTGATGTCAGGGGATGAAGCAGTAAGTATATAAATGAGGATTTTGCGTGCACTTAATGTTTCTGGTGGATATCAGGTTTAGATATCAGAGACTCATAGAAGAGTAAAGTGAAGTTCATGTTCAAAATACCATATGAATAAATGTGTAGACATGAGTGTGTATTATGTTAATAAAGAAAGTGTGAAAACTTGAAGTTTCCACCTGAATATTATCGAACCAATTGTACTGACAGAGATGTTTAAGGTCTTTGCTCTTTGCTATGGCTCTGTAGCATTTACCATTCCAATGTTGTTTCATAATGTTGTCCACGAGTACTTTTAGAAGGGCCATCACCTTCACCATGATTGCTTCTTGTTGCATTAAATCCTCCCAACCAAACATTTGTAGGCACCTGACCATAACACCCACATATGTTTTTCTGAACATCCAATTCCAGATTTAGTTCCCCTAAACGTTCTTCCACTCCAGCCATGACAAACCATGGACCTCACTTTGTGCACAGAGGCATTGTCATGCTGGAGCAGGTTTGGGCCCCTTAGATCTGGTGTAGGGAAGTTCTATACAATTTTGCACTTCCAACTTTACAATATGGGTGTTATGGGTATACAGTATGGGTGTGATGGTCACACTTGACCATATGGTGTATCTTTGTTTTATGCATGTGAATAGATACTTTTGGTTTATATGTATAAGCACAATGTCAACACATTATTTGTGCAAATTTTAAGTTGATATAGGCCCTGTATAATAAGCAACAAAAACAAAAGTGTCTGAATATGTATTTCCCCTAACTGTAAACACTGAGACAGTTTGCATGTATTTAGTGGTGCTTGAAAGAAATTAGAAATTTTCAGATTTTCACATAAAAATCCTACAAGTAGATAAAGAGAACCCAGTTAAACAAATGAGACAAACATATTATACTTGGTCATTTATTTATTGAAGAAAATGATCCAATATTACACATCTGTGAGTGGCAAAAGTATGTGAACCTCTAGGATTAGCATTTAATTTGAGAGGAAATTAGAGTCAGGTGTTTTCAATCAGTGAGATGACAATCAGGTGTGAGTAAATGCCCTGTTTAATTTAAAGAACAGGGATCTATCAAAATCGGATGCTCAGAACACATGCTTGTGGAAGTGCATCATAGCATGAACAAAGGAGATTTTTCTGAGGACATCAGAAAAACAGTTGTTGATGCTCGTCAGGCTGGAAAAGGTTACAAAACCATCTCTAAAGATTTTGGACCCCACAAATCCACAGCCAGACAGATTGTGTACAAATTGAGGAAATTCAAGACTGTCGTTACCCTCCCCAGGAGTGCTCGACCAACAAAGATCACTCTAAGAGCAAGATGTGAAATAGTCTGTGAGGACATAAAGGAGTCAACGTAACATTTAAGCAACTAAAGGCCTCACTCACATTGGCTAATTTTAATGTCATGAGTCCACGATCAGGAAAACACTTAACAACAATGTTGTGCATTTCAGGGTTGCAAGGAGAATGTCACAAAAGTTTTGTGGAAGGATGAGATCAAAATGGAATTTTTGGTTGAAATGAGAAGTGATATGTTTGGAGAAATGAAAACACTGCATTCCAGCATAAGAACGCTATCTAAGCTGTGAAACGTGGTGGTTATAGTGTCATGGTTTGGGCCCGTTTTGCTACATCTGGGCTGGGATGGCTTGCCATCATTGATGGAACAATCAATTTTGAATTATATCAGCGAATTCTGAAGTAAAATGTCAGGACATCTACCCATGAACTGAATCTCAAGAGAAAGTGGGGCATGCAGCAAGACAATGACCCTAAGCACACAAGCTGTTCTACCAAAAATGGTTAAAGAAGAATAAAGTAATATTTGGGAATGGCCAAGTCAATGTCCTGACCTTAATCCGATAGAAATGTTGTGGAAGGACCTGAAGCAAACAGTTCATGTGCGGAAACCCACCAACATCCCAGAGTTGAAGCTGTTCTGTACTGAGGAATGGGCTAAAATTCCTCCGAGCCGATGTGCAGGACTGATCAGCAGTTACCGAAACGTTTAGTTGCAGTTATTGCTGCACAAGGGGGTCACACCAGATACTGACAGCAAAGGTTCACATATTTGCCATTCACAGATATGCAAAATTGGATAATTTTCCTCAATAAATAAATGAAAGTATAATATTGTTTTAAACTGGGTTCCCTTTATGTACAATTAGAACGATGTTTTAAGTCATAATTATGCACCACAGTATATAAGGCCATGGAAAGGATATCTTTGTAAGACTATGTAAAGAAAAATCTAAAATAGTGGATGGTTACAAACTGAAGGACAAGACGTCCTGTACAACCTGCTCAGAATAAAAATTGTACCAGAATGTGACAATATTGCAACAGGTCTCAAGAAAATGATGTATCCATTTGGTTTTGCTATACAGATGTACAGATATGTT
Source organism: Prietella phreatophila (assembly GCA_025728095.1). Taxonomy (NCBI): domain Eukaryota; kingdom Metazoa; phylum Chordata; class Actinopteri; order Siluriformes; family Ictaluridae; genus Prietella; species Prietella phreatophila. The sequence continues at coordinate 10,679,500 of JAOUWY010000002.1, read as the reverse complement.
CAGTACACCCATTGTATTTTGTATTATTTTAGTCGGATGCTAAACTGCCTGCGTTAAGGGAAGTGAATACATTCCATAACGTTTGGTATGCGATTTTCACACATTCCATGTAGTACCTTATTTACAGTTTTCTATTGAAAAAGAAGGCTTAAATCCAATTGGACATCAAGAATCAATCATTTCTTGTGATTCTAGCAGAATTCACTTCAAGCAAAGATAAATCGTTCAATGGCAGATTTAATTGTGGACATCCTTCAAGGCTGCTCAGTGTCAGCTGATATGTGTTCTCTTACTTTGCCATCCAAGAAGGTTCCAGCCACTTGTCCTGTTGCTATGGTGATTTTATCAGGATGGACAGCTAGGCTTCAGGAAGCAAGAGGGAGACCAAAAGGACAGTAGTTAACAGCCCTGAACAAGAATGAAAAGTACAGCTACAGCAGTCATGATATGAAGCTTTTATATCTTCATTGGGCATTTATTTTTAGCATTATCTATAAGCCAAGGTTTATCTTACAGAAAGTAAAGTATTGGTTGCCATATTAACTTTATCCTCTTTTGACAATCTGTAATAAACAAAATGCAAATCACTTTACACACTTGTACGCAGTATACAATTACTAGTCCACAGTGATTTTTTTTTGTTACAAAAAAAAATCTCTAAAAAGTACCCTGCGCTGAACAAAAATATCACCATTATCATTAGTACTGCTACAAAGTGTACTTGTGCTGTGTTATCACACAAAAAAGAACAGGACACAGAGAAATGTTCAAGTCAAACAAATCCTAATGAAACATGGTGTCACTTACTGATACAGTTCTAATCTGGACAATTTTGACAATAAACTGCTCGGCTGATTTAAAAAAAGGCATTGCTGATCTGCTCTTTAATGTGAAAATCATAGTACAGTCAAAGTTTTCACATTTTCTTAAAAGCTTCGTGTTCAACAGGTTTTTTTATTTTTGTTTTCTTTTTTAAATAATTGTTCATATTTTAGTCAAGCTTTAATGTTTGGTCATTTTTCTGCATACTATTAATAGAACATATCCTGGAAGGGTAGAATAAGCATTAATGATTGAGTTTAGCTCTTACCATTTGATGTCATCAGTATGCCCAGTGTAGTGTCTCTGCAGCTGCTCTTCTACATTGTACAACACTACCACCGAGGCAATAAAATAAACCGTCTCTCCAGTGGGAAGCAGGTAGAGATTGGATCGACAGTCACGGCCCCGGTAGCCATAGCTAACTTTTGGTTAAGAACAAATCAAAACTCAGAGGTATGTGAAATTAGAGGTTAGATGGTAATTTGGCTTTGTAGAGAAGTGAACAGTTTAAGAGACTGATATTTGCTCACATTCAGTTCACATTTAACAACTTATATTTTTTTGGTTTCCAAAACAACTCTGCCACTGACGGATTACCCAATGTCAACATCCATCCATCCACCTTCAACCGTTTATTCCTTCTTCAGGGTCACGGGGGAACCTGGAGCCTACCCCAGGAAGCATCGGGCACAAGGCGGGGTACACCCTAGACAGGGTGCCAGTCCATCGCAGGGCACAATCACATACATACTCACACACCCATTCATACACTACGGACAATTTAGA
>JAOUWY010000002.1:10640331-10650782 GCA_025728095.1 Prietella phreatophila | reverse complement strand
AGAGAGAGAGAGAGAGAGAAGAGAGAGAGAGAGATGGCTAGTTAGATAGAAGTGTGTGTGTGTGTGTGTGTGTGTGTGTGTGTGTGTGTGTGATTTTTAAAGTAGGTCATCTTGTATATCTTCATAAATGTCATAAAATGTAATCAACTTTCAGTACTGTACATCAATAGCAAGTGGACAATGCAGATTGACAAAACAAAGAGAGAGAGAGAGAGAGAGAGAGAGAGAGAGAGAGAAGAGGGTGGAGAGAGAGAGATCGCTTGGTGGAGAAAGATGTTTGTGTGGTGTTCTCAAATAAAAGATTTGTTCAACACCGTTATCAGTAGAGTACACCGTGAGAGCAGCTCAAGAGTACAATGTAACATTTTATCTGGTGCACAGCACTATAAATGACAGCGCAGTAGGAACGAGTAAATCAAGGTGCGCCTTGATATTAATCATCAGCATGTGATTTATCATTTTCTTAATAGCAATGTCTTATGGAAATCCTCTGACAACCAGGTCCTGGTATGAATAATGAAAAAAATGTTGTGTGCTGTAAGTGTTTGCTTGCTTGTAGTGAGTCTGAGAAGAAAAACGTAGCTCACAGCTTTCAGAAATCATGGTCTGTGATTAAACAGAGCACATTTTAGTCATCTTTAGTGCCTCCTCCAGCTCATGTTGGTCCGTTAAGCTCAGTGATTTGAGCAGGACTTTAATCCTACTCTTGCTGAATGTGTGCTTGTTAATGAATTTAGGGGCAGCTGATAGTGAGACTTCAGCTCCAGAGCCAAGAACATTGTTCTAGTAGCACTGGTCAGACCTCAAGAAAAAATGTAAAGAAAATAAACAACCAGGGCAGTATTTTAGATAGCAGATTGTTCATGTATTTTTGTCGCACTCTGTAATGTGTTAATGTATTTTTATTACAATTTGTATTTCTAGAGAAATATTAAGCTGCAGTCTAAAAGAGAGCTTTCTGTAAGGCCTTGGATGCCATAAAATCTGAAATGTTTTCACGTGGAAATTCACCATCTTGAGGAAACTTGGCAGGCAGGAAGACTATGGTCCAGGGTGTAGGATAATAGTTGATTGGGTGGCTACTTTTAAGATAGAAATTTTAAGCCATAAGGAGCAACAACATTTGTCTGATAGTCACCAGAGACCTTTTCTTTGTTTGTTTTTCATTCTTCATACAATTTGTGAGGGAGGGATATTGAGTTCTTTGTGTCATTTGTCTGTTTAAGATGACAATGAATTTCATTTCACTTGGGCCTGGTTGTTTATTTTTATGACCTATTTTTCATCTATTAGTACTTGTCATACCTGTACCTCAAATAAGCTCTGCAATAAAAAAGACCATTTTGGACTTGTTTGGATTCGGTTTCATTTGGAATTCGTTGGACATATATTACATGTTAGCTAACACTGTATCCATAAATATTAGGAAATTTCTGAAAGTCTTCAGTAAAAGTCTTCAGGGAAACTGGTTTAAAAAGGGGAATGGGCTGTACGGGTAACACAAACGGTACTTATGTTTGCTTGCCCACTTATTTCTACCTTATTTGTTGTTCTAAGGAGCCCTCCCAGTAAATGTTCCACCATTTCTGTTTTGAGTTAAGAAGGAGTGTTTTTGGTTAATACGTGATGTGTGGCCCAGGCACAAAACATCCAGTGGTTTTGCTTAAACTTGAGAGACACGCAAGTTTTGATTGCAGCATCTTCGAAGGATATGAAATACTTGGATCCAAAAGAGTAATAATAGGTCATAAAACCTACACTTTGTGATATAAGACCATTTGCAAACAAGCTAACTAACAAGACTACTTGTGTTTATCTGTCACTACATCCAGTTTAAAGAAATCTCAAAGCAACCCAACTATTAGAATGAAAAGAATAAAGTGTGTAGGAAACCCACGTGGACATGGGGAGAACATTCGAAACTCCTGACAGACAGTTTCCCGAGCTCAGGACCCATCTACGGATTCTGGAGCTGTATGGTAGCAATTTTGCTTCCTTGTCCTCGGTTTCTGATTTCTGTCAACTGTAGTATATACAACATATCCAGAATTCGCACCAGGTAGCTGGATTGGAAATGGATATGAATAGCCAGTTCAGATAAGCTTATACTATCCATTTTGATGCAGAATGCAATTAAATATCAAAAACACTAGACATTGTCATTTATGAAATTTCATGTTTTACCACGGCTGAAACTGCTCTGCATTCTTCTTTCAGCTTGCTAGTGATTCATTGCATAGTGACCACACGGTAGCCCATCCCAGCACATACAAGAATTTAGCCACGATACTGCAAAGATAGGGCATTTCTCTCTCCTCTGTCCAAGCAACTGTTAACTCTACTGGAGAATCGCCAATAAAGAAAGATCATATAGTCTCATTTCATCTTTCAACCCCTAAAACATGACAGTCTGGAAATTTGTAATGAAATGTGGTCAGAGTAAATTTATGGGTCCTTATGACTCACAGGCAGCTTCCATCAAATCCTTTTGAGCTCAGGGACATTGGGGATATCATGATAGAGACTGTACTATATGTTAATATGTGCATTCTACAAGCTATGTCACTTTTATGCGAATCCTTGTCAAGTCTCAAGTCTTTAGTCATGTATTGTAGTTAACACTTAAATCCTTAGCTGTAGTAATTTTATTGCACTGTTGTATTTATTACTCAAGAAAGCACTGCAGGAGGTTAATTTGAGCAATTTTCTAGCAGGGAAGAAGGAAACACAAAGAGTGTTATCTTTGAACCTAAGAGGTCACATAAGGTCCCATGATACGAAAGATTAATGACGAGGAACTGACCAGGGCAACATGCACCTTTACTCATCGGGTAATGAGGAAAACCCTTATTCTTCATCTCCTCATTGCTTTCCTCTAATCTTCTCCCTTCCCCCAAGCCACGGTCAGCCACTACAAGCACCATCACCACATACAATCATGGATTGCAACTGACAGCACAGTCTCCTGTAACAAAAGTGGAAGGACATAGTCCTAAACAAAATAGAGCAAGACAGTAATCTAATCCTCAATGAAAATGTTTTATGAATTGTGTTTCAGTCATTCTTTTGGTTAATAATTTATAGACGCGATACCTTCACAACTATCATATTTGGTTCAGGAGCTATGTATGAGGTGTTTAAACATCTCTTTCTGTTCGAGAAGTCATCCGTGTCAGCCTGCTGTCCTGACAAATAATTACATACCTCAATCATACTTTATATGTCACAAGGTTCTTATTGTTAACTGACACATCTAGACTGAAACATTTCTCCTCTGAGACAGAAACACAAGCTGAACCAGTTCTTGAATCAAAAGTCGATCATGATCTAGTAATGTTCCCTTTTAACTCATCTACAGTATTCCACTGCTTACTAGACAAGAGAAACTTCCTCTCCACTATATGGGATTTGTAAACCCTCCTATAGTTCAGAGCTTAGCTGAAACTCCTTTAGCAATTGAAATAGTTTAAAGGGAGAGGCACAAGGCAGGATGCCAAGCTATGAGAGTGAGTGTGCAGGATCAAGTTTACCATTACAGAACTGCAGCAGTGAGGAGGTGTCATAGAGAGAGCTGTAGCTGGAAAAGCTGTCCTCCATCCTCTCCCTGCGCTCTCCTGCCTCCTTCTTCACCGTCACTTTCACTGGCTTGATACAGTGACTCTATCTCCATTCACCAACCAGCATGCTAGGGTCAGCCGGCAGTTATCAGTTACCATGATAACATGTCCCCTCTAGGGTGGCTGTCAAGCCAACTCGGTCCCAGTCTCACTTACTCTCCAAAATAGGCTTGCAAGTCCCCCCTCCTCAAAAAACCTCCCCCTCAAAAAACCAGGAGAATAATTTCTTTTTTTAACAATGTCCTGTTCTTCTTTTTTTCTCTGCTTTTTCCTTCTCTTTTCCCTGCTAGGTCCCTTATGACCTTCTCCAGAGCAGCTGTGGGCTGTGTAAACATCCACAAGAGAAACAGTTTTAGACAGCTTGAGCTCTAAGAGGAAGAGCTGCTGTGTGTGTGTGTGTGTGTGTGTGTGTGTGTGTGTGTGTGTGTGTGCAATAAGAGTGTTTGTGTAATGTAGTGGACACACTACTGAGCTGCCTGGAATTTCTCCTTCAGTCTGGTTTGGAATGTCCAATCAGAGCTCAGGTGGGTGGGGTTTCTCTCGAGTTACCCCATCCTATGGCTGAGAGAGAGAGAGAGAGAGAGAGAGAGAGAGAGAGAGAGAGAGAGAGCGAGAGAGAAATATGAAACAGCAAAAGGAACTAAGGGGAATGACTTAACCATGACTTAGCTGCTTTGGCAAGACTGAATAAAACTTTCCCTTAAGTGAAACAATATGCGTACACCAGTCTTAAGCACACTGTATTTATGAAGTGTCCACGCCTAACACTAACCAATTTAGAAATCATGTTGTACTTAAATTACACAACACACTAAAGGGTATTATAATGGCAAAGAATGTAAATTCCTAGGTATAAAGAAAAGACAGACAGAGGACAGAGGAAGGGAACTGAACAGAAAGGGTAAAATATGCGTTTGTATTTTTATGCTATACAAACAAGCTCCAACCACCAGTCCTGAAGCAAAGTATTTACATTTCCAGCCTTATCATATTCTAAACCAATTATGACTCGGACTGAGAAGCATCAGAGAGAGGCATAGTGTAAGTGGGCTTTGGCAGTCTCCTACAGCAGACATCATGCCAAAAAAATGAAGCCCTTTAGTGAGCCAAGCACAGATGTATAAGCAGTAAGAGATGACTGCATGGCCTCATTTTTTCAACTCCTTAAACAAAACCCACACGCACTGAAAAAAATAAAAGGCTGCAACGAGAAGTCCTTTTGAAGCTTATCGCATGTCTCACAGGAGCAATGGAAAGCATTTTGAAGTGAAGATGTGAAGTGAAGAACGTCTGTGTGCTCGTGATTTGGCCTTGGCTGTCACCTCAAAACCTAAAGGATTAATCCCTTTGGAAAGCTGTCTCTTTTTCAGTGTCTATATCTCTCTCCCTCACCTCCTTCACTGTTGTGTTCTTCCGTCATTACACAACAGATTCTCTTGACCTGTACGAGAATCAAGTTCTGTTTATGGCATATAATCTTAGCCCAGATTAAAGCCTTGACACAGACCCTACTGTCTGTTCCACTCAAGACCAAATGCTTATGAATTCCCAAAAGCCAAGAGAAATAGTACTTATTCATTAGTCTTTATAAATTATTGAGACTTATTGTGGTAACACTTTAAAGTCCACGATTAAGCTATAATACTAATACTTAACTAATGCTTTCATAATGATGAATTAATACATTCACTAATCTTTAGTGCATCATGAAATCATAAATGATATATATTATGAGGGGCTTCCCAATACGGTTTCCACAAAGATGGAAGCACAGTATTGTCTGGAACATTTTTGTATGCTGTACGTTTTCACATAAAGTTTTCCCTTAACTGGAACTAACATGTTCCAGCATAACATTCCCTCTTGTTCTCAAAGTGTGGTAAACTGTAAACTGACCTTAACCCTACTGAACACCTCTGAGATTAATTGGAGCACTGACTGCATGTCAGGCCTTCTCATCGGACATCAGCACCTGACCTCAGTAATGCTCTTATGCCTGATCACAGCCAATTTCCGAAATCTAGTGGAAATCCTTCCCTGACGAGTGAAGCCTTGCCTTGGGAATGACTTTTTCTTAGCGTGTTCAATACTTTTTTCCTGTGTCATTCCACTTTATTACACATAACTTTATTTATGGACTTTAATGTTGTGAATTCTTTATATTTCTGGATGTAGGATACTTTTTCCCCCACTGAATGTGTCATGCTATATAATTGCAGCAAAACATACTGGAAGCTGGTTACACGCTTGCATAGCTAGCATTAGCATTTAGTCCATTTTTATTGTTAATTAGCCATTATTAAGATCAGCAATGTTTGAAAACTGATTGTAAATAAAGCCAACTAGTTATTAGCTATAATTAAGCTCATCATAAAATTTAAGTACATTATACACAGACACTACACATGCATGTGCTCTTTATTAGCGGTCGACCGATTGATCGTTTTGTAGATTAATTGGCACCAATAACCAATTGCTCGAACGGCAATCGGAAAAAGCGCATACCGATTTTCCCAGTTGCACACACTGTGGAGTGGCTGAGAAGGGTCGGCTGTCATTATACATTATGAGAGCGGCCTTTAGAGGTGAAATAAGAGCTATCACAGACAAATTTTGTTATATTATCTGAAGTGGTTTTTTTGTACTTATTTATTAATTAATTTGTTTTGTGCATTTTGGATGTCTGTTTTTATTTGTTGTTTTGAGTGTTACTTTTTGGTTCATTTTGGATTCGTTTAATTTTTTTATTTAAGCCACCATTCTTGTTTTGCAAGCGAAGACATTCTGTGCATGGAAGGTTTGCATGGACAAGGGAAGCTAAGATGCTAAGATGTTTTGTTGCTCTTAAGTCAGAAAACATAGGCTATTAAGGCATATTAAAAGACAACACAATGAATTTTTGTCAATTTTAGACTCCACATTCAATAAATCACAATGGACTATCTACGATTCCTATATCAACCATTTAAGCCTTCTGATTTTGTATATTGTACCACTGTCACTAACTAGCTGGAACTATAGCTCATTTCTGACATAGATATGGTCAATCATCCAATCATCAGTCAGTTCCAACCAGACACAAACACACAGAGTTTCCCAGCCCTGTCTCCCTACAATCCAATCTGCTTATGTTCTCATGCTGTTCCCACTAGTACCGTAGGGGAAAATCTGATCTAGTCACCCACGGGGCCCATACAGCAGAGCTGATATGAGTTGCTCAGGCCCATAAACATTGTTTTGGTCCCACTTGATAATGACAAACTCCTTTTCCCACCATCATAAAGGCCACTAGGGAGGACAGCGTAGGCTAGGCTAGGGAGCCCGGTGCCAGACCTAGAGAGCCACATCAGCATATTAAGAAGATACAAGACTGTTTATGTTATAGGCACTTCTAAAAGCAATTCTGAAAGCAATTGTTTCTTATAGCTAATGAAAATCGGTATATGGATTTGGAATCTAGACCTGAATCTATATCTGCATGTGGACGTTCTCTAGAAACCACGTATTATTTAGTAACTTGTTAATTAAATCACCACTGGTAAGACCATTTGCAAGAAGAGGTTAAATAATGGTAAATGTAACTAGTTTATTAGTACATAAAACTTTAAGCCAACAGAGAATGAGACTATTCCTAGCTGCTAGACCTCACTTTTCGTGCTGGCAAATGAGACAGTGAAGCCTGTGACACTGTAATGAAAGCCATGGTGTTTGCCATTGACAAAACAGATGAAATAGTCCCTCTGATGATCCTGTGGTGTTGATGGACATTGTATTGGATTTGCAAACTGCTCTTCGTAAGCCTAATCCAAATGGTACTCATCAAACAAAATGCAATTCAGTTACAGTGTAGGTGGAGTGGGCAGTTCTGTGCTGATCCCAGAACGCCAAGCTCTTTCTCAGCTCCTTCTTTAAGAGCCGCCATCTGTTTGAGCTGAGCTGGGTTTGAGTCATAGTGCACTGTACAAAGCGGCTCCCACAGCTCTGATATCTCCCCAACACAATTTCACATGGCTTGCTCGTTCCACTGGCGGGGAGTTGGGGAATTTTACAGCTCTGGTTTGTTTCAGAATTACTGTTGCCCAATCCACGTGGTTTCCCAGTGAAGACAGAGTTGAACAGCAGTATTAGACATGTTATGTGTCAAAGCCAAATAGGCAGGAAGTCTTGGTCAAATGGTTATGTGATCCTAAAACATGTAGGCAACATGGACATCCCATGGGAATTGTATTTATATCGCATTTTTTCAGGTTCTAAACTTAATAGAGGAATTCGAGAGTGGTATGATCTGTAGATTCTGCTCGCTTTGGGCTGGCCGCAAGAGCCTGGTGTGGGTGAGGAACGCTCTGAGAGACTGGGTGTGCATGGGTGGGTGTTTGTTACACAAGTCTTTGACTATGCACGCCGACGCCACACGGAAGCCTGTAAAAGTGTACGAGTGTGTTTTAAGAGAGGTTTTTATCCATGCTTCCCCCATGCAGCCATTCCACATCAAAGTAAAACCCCTGCAATCAAGAGCTGGGTGGTCTTTTTCAGGCTAATAATGATGAACGTGCAGGTAACCAGATGACTGAGCTCAGCCTATGTGGCTCGACAGGCTACACTACACAAACACACTGGCAGGCCTGAAGCATTTACATAAGCATCTTTACAGCCACAAGACTTAGTAGCAAGACCAAGTATCTCCAGAGAAGCTTTTCTATGAAAAATGGATGATCCACGGAGCAACAGTGCATAAATCCACTGTGTGCTACTATAGTGTGCCTTTGGAGTCTTCAGGGTTGATTTACTCTACAAAGTCTGTCTGCCTTCCCCCTCCACCCATTCTGCCACTTTTCTACACTGTCTAAATCACTCATTCTTCTTCTCAGTTTCCCTGCTCGGTCCTGATTCTTCATACCATATCGCCCTTCTATCTCCCATATTCTTGTCCTCTCACTAACCTCCCTCTCGGCATACACAGCTGCCCCTCTCTTCTTCTCTACCGCACTTTTTGGCTCTCTTTCTGTCCATCAGATTGGCTGGAGAGGCCAAAGAAGGCAGAGTTTTCACAGCTAGTCACAGTCCCACCTCTCTCTCTGTCCAAACACCACATAAATCAGCATCCCAGCGTCCAACTGGCACAAAACTGGAATGTCCTGCTTTAATGTGTCCTTCATGTCCTCTACCAGAACCCACTGTGTCCTTTGCAAACACAAATACAGAGATGCATGTACACATACTGTATAATATGATGAGAGATAACCAAGTGTATTATTCAGTTCAATCTCTGTATGGACAGCAAATGTCTCCACGAGGAAAACAATCAAACCAGTGGTAAAGAAATCTTGAGACGACAAAGTCAAAACCAAGGTTACATAGTAAGGGTATATTTCTATTTCACAAGATAATACACCATACACGGGGCTTGAATGTGCATGCAATCATTGGTGAGCCAACTGAAAACGTTGTCTTCTCCAGTTTCCTGCTCTCCTCTGCCTCTCCATAAGTCCCAAGCTTGGCGTTTTCATGCCCAACAAATCCAGGATCATAAACATGAGTTATGCTTTCCATCCGACAATGCTGGTCATCCGAGGAATGCCAGGACACGGTCTGCTCAACATCTGGGGGATTGGATGAGTAAAATTGGGAGCATTTCCGATTATTTGGTCCTGGCATGGAAGATCGGATTTACAGGCAAAAGATCAGATGAGGTGAGACATGACATGGATTGTTCACTCCTCTCTGTTAGGCTAATTTAAAAGCCAAAAGAAATAACAGAACAGTCCCAAGGTCAAAGTCAGACAAGAAATATTGCCTCGGGATTGTCAGTCTCTCTCTTGCTTTCACTCTATATGTTTCTCACTCTAACCTGGACTGCTGTGTTTGGTATTATACTTTGTTCTCCTTTTCAGCACATTTATCTGTGTTTGTAAAGCATTCATTCCTGGGCTTCTGCTTTATAACATGCAAGGGAATAGAGGGAGAGGATGGAGAAAGACAGAGACAGTGAAACAGAGGAAAAAAACAGAGCGTCAGGGAGATGTCAACATGTACACAGATGCACTACAGCTGGGATCTACGTACTAGGCCAACAGCAAAGACTGCAATCAGGGTAGCAAATGCTGTAGGGCTCTAAGAACTGCATACACACATACTCTTATACTCACAAAAGCCTGTGGTATCTGATTACAGGGATAGAAAAGGGAGGGTCATGGCAGTATGGCAGTCTTGTGATAAAACGGTTGGCTGGAGCAGTGGCTACATAGCTTGTTGGTATAGTCATAATGTGAATGTGCCTCAATGTCACTAGCACACATCCATTCAGCCCGACTTCCATTTTTACCTCTGTCACACTCAGAGGCGCTAGCTCAGACCGGAAATCATTCTTTAATTCGCTCACCCTGGGCATAAAACATTGCACACACAGACCAACACTAACTCCAATAAAGCTTTTCCAGATGAGTTCTCGCGTCACTGGCACCGTTTTATCTAAAATGGATGCTCTTTATCCCTCCACAGCCATTAACCACCAACTTGTAATGGCGTGGTCTGGCGAAACTCATAGATTACGGTCTTTTTTCCCTTTAACTGTATATATGGAGCTTGAGTTGCTATAAACCATGTCAGCACAGCTGTGTTGGGTAATGTGTGTGAGGTAGGGGTGAGTGCAACTGTGGATTTGGGGATTCTTTATGGATTACGGGGGGGAAGAGAGAGAGAGAGAGAGAGAGAGAGAGAGAGAGAGAGAGAGAGAGAGAGAGAGAGAGAGAGAGCGCGAGAGAGAGAGAGAGAGAGAGAGAGAGAGAGAGAGAGAGAGAGAGAGATATTGGCAGAGTTAGAGTGTGAGTGTGTGTG
>JAOUWY010000002.1:10617050-10627449 GCA_025728095.1 Prietella phreatophila | reverse complement strand
CACGCCAATCAACCTACCATGCATGTCTTTGGACTGGGGGAGGAAACCGGAGTACCCAGAGGAAACCCCCGCAGCACTGTGAGAACATGCAAACTCTACACACACACGGCCCCGGCAGGAATCGAACCCCGGACAGACCCTGCAGGTGTGAGGCGACCGTGCCAACCACTAAGCCACCGTGCACCCTGCTTAGATCATAATGACATAAAATGACAGATATGTCAGGAAACAAGCTTTTCAGGAATATATGATTAAGTGTGGGAGCTTAAGCTTTTGTTTTCTTTTTTGGAGTTGTTAGGTTTAAGATGATGTAGTGAAGAGTGTACATTATCAGTGAAATTAACATGTTCATAATGAATTATGAAATTTTATTACCGAAGTTTAAGACAAGACATACCTGTAAAGAGGCACATATGCAATTTATCCAAAAATCTTTAAAATTATTGACATGAATTATTGACAAAATTGTTGTTTCTACGTATAGTGCCTTGTAAAAGGGAACCTGTTCAGTGCTGTCCCCAAAAGACATATTAAAACCGCAGCTGTGGCGCAGTTGGTAGAGCGGGTTGTCCACTAATTGTAGGGTTGGTGGTTCGAATCTTGTGCTGGGTGACTCCATATGCCGAAGTGTCCTTGGGCAAGACACTGTTGCTCCTGATGGCAAGTTAGCGCCTTGCCTGGCAGCTCTGCTACCATGGCTGGATGAGACACAATGTAAAGTGCTTTGGATACGAGTGCACATTTACATTAAAACCTGCTAGAACTTATGACGTATAATATAACAAAATATATACTATAGAAATATTTACAGTAAGCCATTACAAGGGTTTTCTGGCTAGGGTAATGCTCCTGAGCACTACATTACAATACCTGTACATGTCTGTCTGATATATTGTCCGAAAGTCTAGTCTATCAATTACGCAAAGCAAGCAGCATCTAAAATTTCATAAGCTGATATAAAACAAATTACAACAAACGGTGAACAAATAGTGTTGCTATAAGTATTCAGTCTTGCTCACTGCAGTCTGCTTATGTTACGTAGCCTAATCCTTTAGGCCTCGAGCACATCTGGTAACAATTCTTTTCATACAACTTGCCAACCTCGGCCTGCATTTAATTTTCTGCTTTTTTTTTACACTGTTTTATTGAGTTATCGATATATGTTACACTTTTCTATTTATTCGCTGTGTAGCCAAGTCTGCTAATTCTGCTGTGTGTTGTGAATGCCACACTTCAAATCGATTGCATTGCAGAGGTGTTTGGTCTCTTACTATTGCTGTGGTCATATTGGTGTGCTTCCCAGGCAGCAAACTGAAAAGACTTTAGGCTTGGTCATCGTGTCATAGCAGCCCCTGTTCATTTGATTGTTTAGTAACCCCAGCTTGTAGACTGATTACTTGGCTAATCAATTTGGCCTTGTAAGAGTTTGGCATTGAGTGATTTTCAGGCCTCTGTCAATCGTATGAGCTTAAGTTTCTCCCAGGCTCAGCATGAGCACTTCAGACCCTCTGGGACCCCTACCTCCATAGCTTACTTTGATCCTGTTTGCAGCAAAGTTTACAGAGGACACGCTTTCTCTAAACGTAACCCTTCTGCGGTAACCCCAGTTCCAAGCTGGGCTGCTTTCATTTGGGAGATCACTAAAGATGAAATGAAATGATTACTACTATCCATGACTACTATATTGCACCTGTTTTTACGATTTGATTTTGATCATAAAATGTCTCCTACTACTAGTTTCACCCAAGCTGGAACTAAATTAAGGCATAATGTTGACATCGAGGAATCTAACAAGGACAATCTAACATCCATTTTGGACTTCCCACAATGAATCATTAATACATGTTGTAGGACCAGCATGTTAGATCCATAATTGGCATTTAATTGGTATTCTTAAAAGCCCTGTTCCAGTGATCAAGGGTAATGAAGTCTTAATGGTACTAAATTTAACAGCCTCCTCAGTGATTCCTTAACTGTTTAATAGCCATTGAGGCAATTTCCTAATTACATCATAGACTTTAAACTTAGCCCCTGTCAAATTTCTGTGCTAATTGTGGCAATAAGATCACAGCACACATTTATGATGCCAGATCTCAGTTTATCCACAAGCCAAACAAATAAAGCCTGGTTTCACACTTTTAGTCAAGACGTACACATTTTTAACATGGCTTGTAAAAGAACAATAAAGAATTAGAGTAATGTAAGATCATCATCATTATCATCATCTTCTTCGGAATGGTTTTTCCTTGACAAAGGATACGAAGTTCTGCTCCTCACCTGGGCTTTAACTTTTACATTTTTTCTCACTCACTGTGGTAACTGCACTGGGGTCCTGTAGTAGAAAGCATCGAATTTGAAACTCTTATATTTGCTTTTCAAGCCTCTAACAGCTCAGATCAGTGCTACATCCAAGGTGTCACATTTTTGCAGTGCATCTGATGCTGAACTGCTCCATGTCTAAACTCCTTCCGTTATTATTTCTAACACCTCCGTCTTCAGGCTGTTCCTCAGCATGCATGTTCTTGGTCATACCGACGGAAAAACTGATCTTCTAGCACTTAGCTTATGCGAGGATGTTCTTTTATGGTAAATGTAAATATATATACACATTTACTTGGATTTAAATGTAATTATATAGTCAATTTCTTTCACTTTGGACAAGAACATCTGCCAAATGACTAAACAAATGTAAATAAATTGATACAAATATATGAATTTCACTAAATTTGTGCAAACAGTGACACAACATGTTAATAAAACTGACCAGTGGTTTGAATTTTAAAACACTGAACTAGTTTTTAACCAGTCATGAGGTTAACAAATCTTCAGAAGCAAAAGGCTTGGAGAGATTTTTGGCAAGAATGTACCGTAGTTCTTTTTGCCCTACCCCCCTTCCCTTTATCTCTGAACCCAAACCCTGCTTGTCCAGCCCTCGGGCAGCAGAACGGCCAGCCAGCCAGCCAGAAGATGATTTAGAGAAACATTGTGTCAGGCCTTGGCGATGGAAAGAAGTCCTGGTGAACACACTGTGATGAATGAGCCTGGGCTGTTTGAAGAGGAGGAGGGGAAAGGAGAAGCAGGAGTTAAATGCAAAAAGCTGATCTGAGAGTAAACTCTGATGTATGTTCAGGGGGAGCAAGTCTCTTAAAACACACTAATCCTTAGATTTAACATGAAGAAGGCTACCAGCAGAAAGTTCAGACCTCCTGGTGGCATATATCATAGAATGCAGCTGTCAGCACATGCTATGACTGTACGCTAAAATTTAGGATTATGTGTGTGAGCAACGAAGCTTAAGCAGTGAAACTCATCTTGTAGAATAGACTGTAATTATCTAAAAT
This sequence comes from Prietella phreatophila, assembly GCA_025728095.1. NCBI lineage: Eukaryota > Metazoa > Chordata > Actinopteri > Siluriformes > Ictaluridae > Prietella > Prietella phreatophila. The sequence goes on along the minus strand of JAOUWY010000002.1, from coordinate 10,624,108 downwards.
GCTCAAGCGAGTAGTGAGACACAGAACCCCACTGTTTGCTCTTTAGGAACTAGAAGTTCTTTACATTTGGGGCCCCAAGTGCAGCTTAAAACAACAGTGTCCAGAGGCAGGAATGCCCGTTGACGGGTTCTCAAGCTGACAGCACTGGCTTGTTTTTGCCTACATATCATTTCCAGATGGCGGTCAGAAATAAAAACGATGGAAACAGTTCGGGTGAAACTGGAAACTAAAGAAATGGAACGGAGGATGCTGAGTGGGGTGCAATAACAATTCCATTCACCACCACCCTAGTACCATGCAGCTGATCACTTTATCCTGAGGAACAGAAGCCCACTGTGACCCATCAGGAGGTAGAGTAGGAAGAATTCTTCTCTACTTCATTTCTGCATTTACTTACTCTTAAAATAACCTAAATCTGTTTACGCCCTATTGAATTTTCACAGTAAACAATGGATTTGTACTCGAGCTTAAAATAGCTGATTACAAGCTTTGTTTAGAAAAAAAAAGTTAGAACTGAGCAAAACAAGCTACGTGAGCTATTTATTCTGGTATTGTACTCTTACAATCATACAAAAATGCACTGGTTTTTGCCTACATTGCTTGACATGGCTTTTGTTTGAGGAGGAGGAGGAGGAGGAGGAGGAGGAGGTGGAAGAGGAAAGGAAAGAGAGGGGGGGCGTTACTTAAGAATGAAAACACTGGTCTTAGACTCATGTTTTCATGTGGTGGAAAACACAAGACTTGTGTGACTTCTGGATGCATTTTAATGCACACAAACCCATTTAGCATTATGCAACAGGTAGTCGGTTGCATGTAGTTTTCAGCACGTTATGATTATTCACTAATGTTTCGAGGAATAAGCTTGCATTTATGAAGAACAGCACGGAGACTACGAAGTCCATTTTTTTCCCTTTAGGATCTCCTAGAACTTTTTGGGCTCCCAAGTGCAGCTTGAACCAGCAGTAACTAAAGGCACTCATGCGACCATGACACAATCTCAAGCCTATGGCACAGACTTGTTTTTGCCTACATATCATTTCCAGATGGAGACTGTGAATGAAAATCATAGAAACTACTAAAGTGAAACATGAAACTACAGACAGTATGGAGAGTAAAGTGGGGTGCAATAACAATCCCATGCACCATCAGACTACTACCAGGCCGAAGGTTTAACCCGGAGGAACAGAAGCCTACTGAGACTCTTGAAGACACAGAAAAGAAAGGAACCTCTTTCAAGAATTTGTTTTATTTGCTACCCAGCTAACAAGCTTTAGCTTACAGTTCTAGGAACGCTTGGCTGTGCGTTAGGTTTTCAACATCCCTACAACCTTTTTAGTTAACGTAACATTCACATTAGTTTTTGTCTGAACAGAAATATTATCTGTGCAACATTAAAATGAATAATTATATATTACATTTGATTTGTGGAGAATTGCAGGAATTTAATCGGAAATTTCTAGCTTAACGTTTTGTTTTTTTTAATGAAATTGTCTCAACTCAGTTGGTGAGTAAACAAGCACAAATTTAGGGTGGTCTAAAATTAAGTACATGATATTTTCAAATGTTCTTTTTCCAAATATATTTTTTACTGTAAAAAGCTAGAGCTGACTGTATTCTCAGGGTCTGTAGCTTTGTTTGCTTTCTTTTCAAACATTAAGTCAAGAAAAAAAAACACACTGTGATTAAGAATTGAAGTTACAGGAAGGAATATAACAGACTATTTTAAAAACCTTATCTTTGAGTGCCTTTAAGGGTGTTAACAAAACCACAAGAATTGGTGTCTTGTGTGCTAGGACACTTTTATTCCTGTTTTTGGAATATTGTTTTGGAGTGGTACGACAACCCCTGCCCACAGGTGAGATCCATTACTGCTGATTATTCAAGCCCTTATTTTCAAAGTGTTGGATAATTCAGGATAATTTCAAGAAATCTTATCAGAGCTCATGAAACCCAGGATTAGGCCCAGGGGGGGTGGGGGGTGTTAGGGCAAGCTCCACATTAGTCGTGGGCAGCAGCATGGAGCAACCCTGCTTATCTGTGCATATCTAAAATACCACTCTTGAATGGAGAGCCAGATGGCTCAACCATTCTTGTGCTAACGGCAGATTTACTTTAATTGTTCTTAATGCGCTTTTGTTTTTCGGGGCCTCTCCATGAGAAAGGGCCTCCAAACAAGGAGCATTTACATGTAATAATTAAACCATAATGACCCCGCAAGTGATGAATTAGTATGCACTAGTAAGGTTTTGTGTAAACTTTGCGGGGCACAGTCTGCTACGGCGCTGAAGGTAGGGGAAAACTCACAATGCATAGTGGCTGCTTTTAAAAGTGAATAAGGGAAGAACATTAACAGCACACAGGCGACTTTCCTATTAAATAACCCGAGAAATGAAGCTACAAAACAAAACAATTTTATTCGTTTCTTTCTGCACAAAACCCAATGTCAAAAATGTCAAATAACAGTAACTCTTTCTTTGAAAGAACAACTAAATCAATCACATCCACTGGATGAAAATGTAGACTGCATAAAAGTAAAAAGGAATTGCAGTGATCAGTAAAGTGATCCTAAACAGCGATCTCAACTCCGACACAGCTGTCATTTCAGTACTTCTTTCCTCGCCTGTTGCAACACTGTGTTTAAGGCATTCCTGCATATGCAGCGCAACACCGCACAACTACTGGCTCAATTAACATCAAAGAGCTTGTATAGAATCGGCTCAATAGCCTTTCATTCGACTGTGCCGTACAAACACGACAGCAAAAATGGAAAAAACAGAGGGCTGGGTGTTTCTTTTTGTGTAAGGAGAGGTAATTATACCTGAAGGGAAATCCTTTTAGACGCCTCTTGGCAGCATGCGGCATTGGCAGGCAGATCAAAGAGTCTTTTGAGTGTGATGCCTATAAATACATCTCGTTCATTCACTTCATAGCTCTCCCACCCCCACCAAAGCATCTCTCGTTCTGCCTCGCTCTGTTTTCCCCCTACTTAAAGAGTAGCTGCTGAGGCTTTGGCCATCCTCACGTAGACTGTGGAGCTCACATCTGGAACCAGATGACTGAAGCCACTTCTGAACGAGGCAAGAAGTCGGCCTGCAGACAAGTAAAGGCAAAGAGCGTATATGCTTAGGAAGACACACTTAATAAAAATGTGCTGAGACACTTTTTGATCATAATGAATAGTGGGAGCTGTGCTGAAAGACAATTAAACACGTAAAAAAAACAAAAACCAAAAAAAAAACGAGCAATGGGATGCCTAATGTATGCATAATGTGACGCAGTGGTGGTGGATCTTACATGCTGAATTTATAAAGCTTAACAATACTCAATATTACATTCAGAATCATTTGTATCTTAGTCATGCGCAATGTTAGTCCAGGTGTAACTCTAATGCTTATTTCGAAGCAGACAGTACACATTTGGTTTGAGTTTTGCAGGAATGACTCACTGTGTAACTGTTATTCATTACTCATATGAGCGAATTGCTAACCTGTCCATGTCTTCTGGTGACTGACCGAGAAGCTGGTGCATTGTGGGTGAGAGCTGCAGATGTGGGCAGCCTCTACAGCACTGTGCACAGACAGCATGCATCTTTGATGGTTGTATGATGGCCAGCACTTATACTCCTTGTTTCCAGATGTACCCATGCCTTTCAGCACAGCATAGTCTACGCAGAAGAGAGGAAATCTATGTCAGTTTTTAAACCAGGCAAAACATGATCGGTGTATATAAAATCAGCAGAGACCTCACACTTCCACGCTCTCAGCAAGAGGTGTCAGAGTGTTGTGTTACTTAAAGACATTCCTTTGACTTCATATGAGACTCGGGTAAATATGAGACGTAGTAAAACGCATGGACGTATGTGTGCGACAGAGACGGAGACAAACGCCACACAAGGAGCTCTTCACCACCGACACTGCGACGAAAAAAAGGTGCGTAACAATTTACACAAGCATTCAAAATGTGTCGAAGTACTTTACGAGAGCTGTTGCAAACTTGTTCGGACATAACATTTTGAAGGTCTGGTGCTTTTTACGCTTCGGTGCTGCTGAACTGAGGCTATATGGATGAATTATGGATGTCAAAGCTCAGGTTCAGCAGAGAGAGAGAGAGAGAGAAAGAGAGAGAAACCCAATGTCCTGCAGGGCCATCACTATTTCACTAGCGCTTGAAGACGGATTAAGTTACATGGTTTCTTTTAATGACGGTTTGCACATCTGCTTGAAGGTACTGTTGAGTTATGTATTTGACATTAAAATTAACACACATCATCATCTCCTGTGCCGCTTTAACAGTCTCCTGAAATGTGCATTCACATTCAGCAACTGTAATAGTCTTTAAAAAAAAGCTTGTAAAAATATCCGCTTGTATCCAATTTTCACACCGCAGAAACGCCGAAAGCATGTTTCAGTTGAACGAAAATCATAAAGAGAGTTTGAAGTGGTTTGTATGAGGTACACGAGAATTGTGTTTTAATTCTAGTTGCAAGAAACTCTGCATGAGCCAGAATGTTTGGGACTGTAAAACAATGGATAATAAAAAATGTTTCATGAATGATATAAGAGGATAACATTGAATACAGTCTTACCTTTAATTACAGATGAAGGCATGTTCAGCCCAGATTGGTATACATGCAAGACTTCTTCAAAGGCCTCCAGTGTTTTGTTAACACTGTGTTTCAGCTCTCCTATGGCAAAGACCAGCATTAGTGATACAATAGAAGCAGATGAATTCTCCACCAATAAAGACATGTTGTTATGATGACTGAAACCACACACAAGAGAGACTGTTCACCTGTTGTATTCATTATCTGGTCCACGAGAGGTTTCAGTATTGTTGGAGCCTGATGAGGCAGCAGATAGATGAAGAAATATCTGGAGACACACAGCAAAGACAATCTGAATAATAAAGTCCTCCTTAGAACAATGTGTCCTATGACAGTCAGCCATAAAGCATACGAATACACACAATAATAAGCTATACAAACAACATGCTTGTTTACATCTCAACAAAACAGACACTTGGTTGGTAGGGTGTGTCGGCGATATACCTCCCAGACACACCGACCCTGACTTGTAAATTAAACGCTATCATCCATAAACATGGAACGTGTTCCACTCTCACCTGTAAGCATTGTAGAGGTTCCTCATCTCGTTGAGGCCTTGGCACAGCCCGCTACCCGAGCACGGGAAGGTAAAGGTGCGCAGTGGAAACTGCAGCGCACAATCTGAACTTGTCCTGCATCGAGTCTCCGTTACAACGGCATCGTCCAGATCAGTCAGCTTGAGCTCACCAGACACCATGATGAACTGACGAGGCTGGAAGTCCAGCAAGGCCACAGAGCCAAGAGGAGAAAGAGACAGATAGTGAAGAAGCCTGACCAAGCCGAGACACACCTGCAGTGTGGAGAGAGCAGAGGTTCTCGAAGAAATCGATAACAATATTCACAAATCAGACAATTTAAACTAGCATTATAGTTAAGAATGCAGACATCTCCGTCCACTTACTTACTCAGAAAGACAGACAGACAGACAGATAGACAGATAGATAGATAGACAGATAGACAGATAGATAGATAGATAGATAGATAGATAGATAGATAGATAGATAGATAGATTCCACTTATAATCATATGTCTGTGATGAATGAGATATGGCGAGTCGAAGCAGTATAATAGATGATCGCAGTACTGGAATTGACAACCTGTGTCTTAACACAAATCATAACCATGTCCAGGAGCTAATGGTCAGACATATGAGCCACGTGATTATTTGATAAGCTTGTAAGGAACAACAAATGTATTATGTCAGTCTTCTGTATTCGATCACAATGGAGGAGCTGAACACTGTAATAACAGAGACGGAGTTTGTATTAGTATCAGTTCAGTATATTCACTGAACAGACTCTCAATTACACAGTCCCTTCAGGTAAAGCCATTTCTCCTGAAAACCTATTAAAAAAATCAAAGAGCACAGACACGCTGCACCTGCCTCTGGTGAGCCAAGCACTTCAATTTACCACTTCTCCTTTCCTGGAGCCGGGTATCAGATCCTCCGTCTATACCACAAACAGCCAGATACTGCTCAGTTTCACAGCTAGCCAAGATATCTGAGACGGGCATCTGTCCCTCAGAGTATTTGAGCCGGCTCAGATGGTTTGGAGATAGTGCTTCAGTCAAACCAGAGAATTTTCATCCACCCCCTGCCAGAGGTATGCCCTGTGGGGGGCTGTGGGTGGGAAACTCCTGATTAACACTCCACAGGAGGTAGGGGGGGAGGTGGTCAAGTTGAGGTTCTTACCCGAAAGCGCTCTTCCCAGGGGCTCTGCAGGAGCTGAATCATCTGCACTGGGGTTCCCTGCTCCAACACTGCTGTGATGCCACCCACCAGGGCACTGTCCTGGCACCGACCTTTCAACTGTAACCGCAAAACAAGACAATCATTTAGAACCACGGGGCGGTATTTTAATTGCACAACTCATATTAAAAGCACAAAGGCTGTAGACAGAGGAAGCTTTCTTAACTAGAGTAGATGTTTTTAAACGAGCTTCAATGGCAAATTTACTTTCCATTATTTTAATGAATAGTAGGGAGATAAATGTGCAAGGGATGGTGAGCAGCCGAACACTGACAGACGATACAGCGAAAATAGACACTTAGCACTGATCGGTTGCGACGTGAAAACAGCAATGGATTGTAGCTATTAACCGTCGGAAATCGGTTTTCTGTACGTTAACTGCCCCGCCAACAAAGCATGCTGTTGTGAAAAAAGAATAAACGACAGGGTTCTATGAAAAGTTACCACACAAAAAGTGTTTTATTCCTTTTATTCCACAAGAATTTGTCAAAGAGTCCAGTGTTATATTTATTGACTGACATACCATGCATTCTAACCATTTACAGTAACACTTAATATTGTGCAACATCCATGAGCCAAGTTAGTTCCTGTTATCACTTACATAACAACAGCTACAAACAGTCATTCCTTTACCAGCCTCTATTTGTCTCTCTCTCTCTCTCTCTCTCTCTCTCTCTCTCTCTCTCTCTCTCTCTCTCTCACTAC
>JAOUWY010000002.1:10269531-10280183 GCA_025728095.1 Prietella phreatophila | reverse complement strand
AGTCCAAAGACATCCATGGTAAGCCGATTGGCGTGTCCAAAGTGTCCGTAATGAATGAATGGGTGTGTGAACGTTTATGTGATTGTGCCCTGTGATGGATTGGCACCCTGTCCAGGGTGTACCCCGCCTTGTGCCCGATACTCCCTGGGATAATCTCTAGGTTCCCCATAACCCTGTAGGATAAATGGTATAGAAAATGGATGGATGGATAGACGGACTATTATATTTTTTTTATATATTATGTTACTCCGGTTTCCTCCCTTAGTCCAATAATATGCATCGTAGGCTGATTGGCATCTCTAAATTATTCATGGTGTGTGAGGGATGGTACCCCGCGATGGGTCCAGGGTGTCCCCTGCTTTGTGCCTCGGGTCCCCTGTGATAGGCTCCAAGCTCTCATCGTAGGATAAGTGGTAGGCTACAGAAAATGGATGGATGGATGGACTACCCGTGAGACAATTATCACTTACAGCAGCTAAACAATAATTCCCTCATCAGCCTCTCTTTTTTTTTTCTCTCTGTCGAGGTTAAAAATGTAGACAAAAAAGACAAAAATGTAGCTCGTCATATTATAGAGAAACCACAAAGAGCACATAATTGACTCTCCTGTGGTGGAAAAGTTACTAATAGTAACTAAGTAAAGTAAAGTGCTAACACTGGAGACTCTTTCCATAAATAAATGTGAAGGAAAGCTTCACTATACCGATGTTTACAATTTATTTTCATCCATTTATTATCAGCCTTAGATTAGGACTATGTGCTGCACCACCTTCTAAGTCCCTGTGAAAGAGTATTACTATAAAACAATAAATTAGCAGAAATATAAATGTGTGGTTTGAATGGCAGGTTACTTCAAGGGCTGCTATTAAAGAAAATGAATCAGCATCTTCTGACCAATCAGAATTCACCAGGGTTGTGACGTTAACTTAATGGGTGACAACTGTTGTGCTCATCCTGTAGAAACAAGCTTGTATATCATTAGCTGTAGGTTAACACACAACCTGGGTATAATGATGATTATTTTTTATGATTAGGGGTTCATCAGTTTGTCTCTACTCGCATGTTCGGTTATTTAACGTCTGAGTTAGCTTTTTTACACCGGTTTCCATTCAGGTGATATCTAATCTGTTGTAAGTGAAAGTTAATGAAGTCCTGAATCCAGGCAGGAGTGTGGGATAAATGCACCCCCTCCTCCTCTCCCCCCTCCCTTTCTGACTCAATGGGATCTCCCACAGCGGGATCTCCGCGCGCGCCTTGGCTGATTTCCCGCCATTCCCGCCCTGTGCTGCCCAGCGGTGCGCGCGGAGCTCGTTTCCCTGAGGAAAGCGGGGTCTCAGAGGTCCAGCAGGAGAACTGACTGAAATGTCAGCTCAGGATGATGTCGACAGACGTGGAAGCTGATAATAATGTGGAGGACACCGCGCTGAACAGGCCCAATGATGATGCGGAAACCCCGGCCAGCCTCGATACCACAGAGGAGGTGAGATCAGCAGCACGCGCCGTTCCTTCTGTTCAGATTTACTTCATGTGCACTTTATAGTGGTGAATTGTTGTTGTTGTATTGTTTCTACAGGACGCTGCCTCACAGCAATGTTGAGACCGATTTTGAGTTCGTTCTCTTTAATGACTGACTTGTACTAAGGGCTCTTAAGCTCCTCTCTCTGTGATAATAAACTGCTCGCATTATTGATTGCCATTGATGCTCAGACCTATTTTAGTACCTTGCAGCACTCCTTTGTGTCACAAGATCAAACTGGAGGCCTCGTAAAATCTTAAAAAACATCATTTGCATGTATGTTTGTGGGCAGCTGTGGCGCAGGTGGTAGAGCTGGTTGTCCACTAATCGTAGGGTTGGAGGTTCTATTCCCAGCCCGGGTGACTCCACATGCCGACGTGTCCTTGGGCAACCCCAAGTTGCTCCTGATGGCAAGTTAGCGCCTTGCATGGCAGCTCTGCTACCATTGGTGTGTGATTGTATGTGTGAATGAGACACAATGTAAAGTGTACAAGTGCACATTTAATTAATGTACACTGACAATCCAGCATGACTTTACAAGGAAGACAGGATCCACTCCAGGTTTTAAACCTCTGGGTCTGGTAAGTACCGTACTAGTGAGGTGCCCTTCATGAACGATTCGTTCAGTCTGAACGGATCTTTAAAATGACTCGGGAACCACGAGTTGTCTCAGAGAGTGATTCGTTCATTTCTGACCGCGCATGCGCTGCAACATCCCCCGTAGGTTCTGTACCGGAAACAGAAATGATTAAATGATTAGTTCAGCACTCGAGTCTTCGGGTTCAAGTCTACCGGTGACCGCCGCGTAGGCAATGCACAACGCAATACCGGAAACAAGATGAACGAACGACTCGAACCCGAAGACTCGAGACGTTTACTGACCATTTCTGTTTCCGGGAAACAGACGTGACAAAAGAATTCTAAATATTCTCCTGCGTTATGGGGAGAAACAAAGGCTGAATGGTCCCCAATGGTCGCAATGATTTCGCTTATCCAACTACATTCACGCGCATGCACGTGAAGGATTACAGGCCAGGCGCATGCATCAATATCATCTGCAACCACATGCGTAGAACGACTCGGATCGGGAGGTGAGGTGAAGTAACAGACTGCATAGCCTGAAGACCAGCTAAGCGATTAATGAATCATTTATGTTTCTCATAATGCGGATCAGGCTGCATTAGCCTATAGTTTATTTTATGGTTTATTAAGTACTAGATGTGTCGGGGAATTTAACATGTAACGTTTTAATTATATTCCGCTGAAATAAACGAAATGACACGTTCGTTTTGCTGAAGGAGAGTCAGTAAAACGATCCGGACTTCCCATCACTAATAAGTACATTCACATTTACTCTTGGTGCATTAAGCACTTCCGACGTACATAAGTGCTGTGTGTTCTTCATAAAAACACATGCTCGTGCTAGTACAGTAGGCCAGGGTCCAAGAACATCATCAAGCTAAATCCTGTTACCGAGAAGCAGCAGGTTAAGGGATTTTTTTTTAATTATATTAAATGTGCTCATAGAGTGTATAAAGTATAAAACCATGAAAATGAAAAATGCTTCGGGATAAGCGTGTATATTTGTTTAAAAATAATACACTTTTACACCAAGGTTGTACAAATCTTTTGTCTTTAGACATTCCTATATTCTCTGCAGTGCTGCTGGCTCTGTAATGCAGATCACGTTTCATCTTGTCCCTTTCATTACACAGCCGATGACCTTTATAATCAGCAAGATTGTAAAAACTGAGGGACAAACTTGTGAAATTCAGTAAAAAATCATTTTTGGTATCGAAAAGGGCCAGAACCCTGTGCAGGATCTAACAATATTATTTGAACACTTGAATATAATATACAGTGCGTGGCCACATTGAGTACACTCTCTGGCTGCCATTTTTACATTACATCACCAGATGTGTATGCACCTGCATTTTCCAGAATTCATCACTGCAAATGTTTTAGATGATGCTAAAAATCTGATCAATATTCTCATATTCCGAAAGTTGGGATATTGTCTCGCCTATATCTGTTTTTAAAAATCACTTCCAAATTTGTGGTTTGCTTTATAAGTTTCTTTTGGCCTCTTGACCACTTTTAGCATAGCTGATCTGTCAAAATATTTTTGTTAGGTAAAACTGATTGCTGAATATGAATATGAGAACTTTAGATTATATAAATAACTGGAGCATTTGATCTGGAATTTGCTGTAACACAAGCCTAACCTGATTCATTAATAATACCTAATTGAGTTGTGTTTTGGGATGCATGGAAGCCTTTGTGAAAACTGTATGTTTTATCAGTTATCTGATTATAACTATTTCATAACCACTTAGCCATGGGCAAGGAGAGTAATGTGGTATTTTCCACCGTGACCATGTGACTTGCTCACTTCCATGTGGGATCATTACTGATGGCTCATTTTCTGCTTCCTTAAAAGCCAGTCAGCTCTTAAAGTTATCAGCTGGCTAATTTCACAGACTGCACGACATTGCTCCACTGCTAAACCTGCCAAGAAGATATTGTATTGGTCAGTTAGACGTGACAGGCTTTTCTGCATGTGATCAAATGTGCAACTGTCAACTCAGTAATATCCTTTAATATCTTCTGAATATACACCAATCATTCATAACATTAAAACCGCTGACAGGTGATGTGAATAGCATTTATTATCTCGTTATAGTGGCACCCGTCAAGGGGTGGGATAATTGGAAGTGGGAAAAATCTGCAAGCGTAAGGATTTGAGTGACTTTGACAAGGGAAAAATTTTGATGCCTAGACAACTGGGTCAGAGCATCTGCAAAACGGCAGGTATTGTGGGGTGTTCCTGTTACGTATGCAGTGGGTAGTACCTACCAATAATGGTCCAAGGAAGGACAAGTGATGAACACGCAAACAGGGACATGGGTGCCCAAGGCTCTCTGATGTGAGTGGGGAGTGAAGGCTGGCCCATCTGGTCCGATCCCACAGAAGAGCTACCGTAGCGCAAATAGCTGAAAAGGCTAATGCTGTCTATGATAGAAAGGTGTCAACACAGTGCATCGCATGTTGCTGCGTATGGGCTGTGTAGCTGCAGAATGCCCATGAATGCCCATGCTGACCCCTGTCTACCGCTGAAAGTGCCTACAATGGGCACGTGAACATCAGAACTAGACCATGGAGCCTATGGAAGAAGGTGGCTTGGTCTAATGAATTAATGTTTTCTTTTACATCATTTGGACAACCTGGTGCATGTGCGTAGCTTGCCTGGGGAAGAGATGGCACCAGTGTGCACTATGGGAAGAAGGTAAGCCAGAAGAGGCAGTGTGATGCTCATGCCATTAATGTGGATATTACTTTGACATGTTACTTTGGTTTTCCCTAATGGCAGTAGCCTCTTTCAGCAGGATAATGCTCCCTGCCACACTCCAAAAATTGTTCAGGATGGGTTTGAGGAACATGACAGAGCGTTCAAGGTGTCTACAGATCTCAATCTGATCATGCATGTACGTGATGTGCTGGACAAACAAGTCTGATCCATGGAGGCCCCACCTCGCAACTTAAAAGATTATGACTTAAAATATCTGCTGCTAATATCCTGGTGCTGGATACCACAGTACACCTTCAGAGGTCTTGTGGGGTCCATGCCTCAACGAGTCAGCTGTTTTGGTGGCTCAAGGGAGACCTACACAAAATTAGGTAGGTAGTTTTGAGGGTATGGCTGATCGGTGTATTTATTAAGCTGTCCTTCCAGTGTTAAAGAAATTCCAAGGACCCCATTGTGATCACATATTTCAAGTTAAAGGGATAGTTCACCTAAAAATGAAAATTCTGTCCTCAGTTACCCACCCTCATGCTGCTCAAAACCCATAAGACTTTCACAAATGAACACATTTTAATGAAACCTGTGAGATTTCTGTCCCTCTATTTACAGTCCAAGTAACCAAAACTTTCAAGCTCCAAAAATTTATAAAGGCATCGTAAAAGTAATTCATTAGACTCTAGTGGTTTAATCGGAATTGTATGAAGCGATATGAATGCTTTGAGTGTGCAAAAAGTTAAAAGTAAGCCTTTATTCACAAAATATCTTGACCTCCGCATAGATCTCCGATTCATGAGAGAACCACGATGCATACGTGTTGTGTTGACACAAGAGCAGACACCACATTTTTCAGCAGACATATAAATTATCTAACTTAAAAGCCATTGCAGATCTAATGGCGATTCTCAATATTATCCTCAGTTATTCTAAGCCAAACATTAAGGGACATGCAATCCTCATATCAAACAGCCTGGTTTGTACATGCTTTTTAGCTCAATGGAGTCAAATTCCTGGAGGGTCTGTGATAATCTAGTTCTGCCTTGTGAGTTTCCAAAGAGATGAATTCTATCCTTCTCTTGCAGCTTTTTCCAATTCATAACACTTGCGCCTAATTTAGATGGCTTAAGGCATCTTCTGCATTCTGTCTCTCATGTTTTCTGTTTCTGCAGCAAAGGCCAGTGAAACAGTCCCTGAGCGCATCTATGCGTCGTGAGACACACTGGCGCTGTCTACTCCTCTCCTTGCTCATGTACAGCTTCCTGGGTGCTGTGGCCTGGTGCCAGTTCACTCGTGTCACCAAGCTGAGCTTTGATTCATCCAGTACCTCATCCTTGACTGCCCCTGAAAAAACTCTGCGAGGTGGAAGAGGGCGCTCCATGATCTATCATGACAGCCCCTGCTCTGACGGCTACTTCTACATCCCACTTACGTTTCTGCTCATGCTCTATGCAGTCTACCTGATGGAGTGCTGGCACTGCCGTGCCCGCAGTGAGCTCCAGTACAAGACCAATGTAGACAGTGTCTATGAAAGGGTGCTACGCATGCGTGAGGCTAGGCCATGTGTGTGGTGGAAAGCCATTGGATACCATTTTGTACGGAGGACACGGCAAGTCACACGCTATCGGAATGGAGACACCTACACCACTACGCAGGTTTACCATGAGCGAGTCAATACACACATGGTGGAAGGTGAGTTTGATTACAGCCATTGTGGAATGAAGGACATCTCACGGGACCTACGTGGCCTGGAGAGTCATCCAGCTACAAGATTACGCTTCACAAAGTGCTTCAGTTTTGCAGGGCCAGGATCTGAGAACGCATATCTCAACCAACGGTCCAGATTCTTCTCAGAGGTCGAGGGCTTGGACGACTACATGGAGGCACGGGAAGGCATGCAGCTGAAAAATGTTGATTTCAGAGAACACCTTATAGCCTATGTGGACCCTGATCAGCTACCCTGGTACTCTTCTCAGATCTCCTTTTGGCTGGCTGCCCTCCTCATGTTATCCTGGCCACTGCGGGTTTGGATAGAGTATCGGACAGCCTACGTACACTACCAAGTAGAAAAGCTCTTTGGGCTGGAGTACAGTAACAGCAGCCCATCTTCAGATGAGCTTCCGTCTACAAGGAATAGTCATTGTGGTATCCCAAGAGGGGAAATGGTAGACAGCACAGAGCTGGAATGGCATATTCGCTCGAATCGCCAGCTTATCCCTAGCTACTCTGAAGCCATGCTGATGAACTTGGGGAACTCTAGGCTAGGACAAGGTGACATCAGAGCATCAAATGTCTTCCTATTAGATGACTCCCTAGCCCAGAGCTATGGCACCATGCTACAAGACTGTGATCGTTGCTGCCAGCTTGAAGGAACGCGTCGGGGCACCATCAGCTCCAGCTGCTCCTCCATCTTCTCCCGGCACACTTTCCATTCGTGCGTGTCTCAAGACACCTCCCGCTTTTCACTGTGCCGAATGTACGGCTCTAGGCGTACAGTGGGGCTGTGGAGGAGCCATAGCAGCACACTGACTGAACGCTGCTGCCTGGATGAGCAGTGCTGCAGGCCGTACTCCAGCCAACTAGCACTTAATAATAGCCCCCCCAATTACCAGGATGCCCGCTTCTTCCCTGTCCTTATAGTGCACAGGTCCGAGGGATGCGGAGATCCTTCAGAAGTGAGGAGATACTATGTCCGTAGAGGTTCCCTCTGTTTGGAGACTTCCCTTTAGAACTGTATGCATCCTGGTTTTACTGATCAAATATGGTGGAAAGAGCACATAAAGACTTTCTGAATTATTGCCTTAGTAGAACTGGGAAGGAAATATGCAATGCCGGTCTGTATAATGAATGTGATTATAACCCAAGTGCTTGATGTGAATGATTAAACAGACTGAAAGCCTTAAAATGTTTTTAAAATGTGTGTATATCAAATTTTGCATCACAAATTATATACAGGTTGATTGGAGTAGCTTGGAAAAGGACTTCATACCCATTACTGGCACATCATCTGCAGTGGAAAATCATCACATTTGGAGTTTATAAAGTCATCCAGGAAGAATTGAGTGAAAATATATTGAAAGAATGACTGTATATTTAACGGAAATGTTATGCATTGACAAGATACATCAAAGGTTCAGTTTTCATACTCATTTCACATTTAGGTCAAATTAATCTGCCCTACATCAAATAACTTCCATACATTTTTTGTGTGTCCTGTGCAGAAAACAAATAGTCAAATAAATATTGATGAAAGGAAATATTGTTTAACCAAACAAAACATTAATTGAGTATTCCATTAGTGATGCACCGATGTGAAACTTCCAGGCCTTAAATGAAGCCAAAATGCAGGACATTGCAAAAAAGATTTTTATTTATATTGTTTTTATTTTAATGCAGTATGTGCCCAAGATACAAAGATGTAATACCCTGAAAATATTTATGTATTTATATTTATTTAAATATTTACATATGTGTATTATCCTGTTTTGGTATATTTCATAGCCAATTTTAATATGAATATGAAATATGCAAATGGAAAAAAAATAACATTTTCATATGAGTGATGATTTAAAAAAAAAATAGCACTGACAACTGATTTTCAAAGGTTCAAAGCAATATTTCAAAAACTGCATTGTAACGGTTTTGCTTTTGTTTTTTTTAAAACACTTGTTAGACTTTCTTTACATTTCAACCAATAAAACTGATGCTGTAAGAAAAAACTGAAAAAACTCTAGTTCCTGTGACTGTCCCAGGCTCTGTAATCAAGATCTCAAAAATCACATAAAGACTGAATGTGCTGACCAGTAGCACTTGGTGTTCTTGCATGCCTGACTGTCAATTATTTTGTGCATACACTGCAGTCATTGGGAAGCAACATACTGGAAAAGAGCAGTTGTGGGTTAATGTAAAAGCAAGTCGCACGGTGGCTTAGTGGTTAGCACGTTCGCCTCACACCTCCGTGCTCCGGGGGTTTCCTCCGGTTTCCTCCCCCAGTCCAAAGACATGCTTGGTAGGTTGATTGGCGTGGCTAAATTGTCCATAGGGTATGAATGAGTGTGTGTATGTGATTGTGCTCCGCCAAGGACGGTCCTAAGCCCGGCTGAAAAAGGAGGAAGGTGGTTGTTGTGGCGAAATGACCGGAACCAGGAAACTGGGGAAATTAGCCACGTAACTGTATGGGACACGACAACGTTCATTTCGACAACGATTGGTCGTACGGAAAGCTTGTGACCAGCCAGCACCTACAGCAGCATACTGGCTTCGAGGACACCCTCAACCGGATGCCAGCTAAGGACGAATGAATGAATGAAAAAAATGAATGTAAAAGCAGGCCTTTTGAACTTACACCGTGGTAATTAATGGGTCACAATGAACAGTTTCTACCTCAAAGTGGGGAAAACACCATAATTGTCTCTTTTTTTTTCCTTTTTTTTTTTTTAGCAACCAGCTAACTGTAATGTGTTTTAATAAATATTTTCCTCATCAAACAGCAGTCTGTATAGTTAGTGGTATAGATTTGATTGATCGTGTATAATCTTGTATAAGACTTCAAATTAAAATGGCTGTACCCAGCATCAGAATTAAACAAGGTAGCACTTCTTGCCTTAAAATGAATTATGCTGTGTATACAAGTATTTGCTTTAGATCACTCAACGTAGACATGTTCGCTTGTTAAATCTGTAACTGACTGTACAGTTCACTGTTTTGAGGAAGTAAATATATATCACTAATCACAGTTAGCTGGCTAGCTTGTTGCTAAAGAAAGATGAATATGGCTGTGTCCAAGTAATTTCACCCCACACACACACACACACACACACACACACTTTTTGTATGTTGATTGCCCCAAGGTCGAAATTGACATCATTCGGTCTTGTGAATTACCCTTTATGAGGTAGATCAAATGCGTTGGTTTCATCTCTACCTAAAGAGACTGGTGCAGCAGTGCTTTAATCTGTCAAGCTCTTTCAACTCCTCGACCTTCATGCTAATACCGCTGTCAGCTCCATCATACTTGTTATCTCATAGATCACTAACTAGCTGAGCTGAAGTTGTAACTGCGTCACAGAGCAGTGGTTCTCAAACTTTTTCAGCATGAGGCCCCCCTTGTCTAGGGTGCAACCCTTTGTGGCCCCCTAGGGTCGTCTAGAGAGTCAATTTTGCTAGGCTCTTCTGTATTAACTTTCTCAGCTAAGAGACTATGTCCTCTTCTAAAAGATTATATATTTTAAACAGTCTTAGGTTTTATCAGCGTGTGGCTAACAGTTCTGTACACTAGTATGTTAACAGATATCTCTGTTTGGTGTGTGTCTTCATGTGCTATGCATAATTGATTTAATTTATTAGTATTTCTCATTTTTATGTACGTCATAGTTCAAAGGTAGACAGTCCCGACGTATATATACAGATAAATTCATTTTAAAAAAATAATAAAGTTCTAGATTTAGCATTGTTGCACAAGAATGCAACCAGTGTATTCGCCTGTTTTGTTTTACATGACAAAATGTACGAGAAAGAGAGAGAGATTATTATTCTCGCCTAGTGTGTGAGGGAAGAAGTGAAGGATGTCATATTTTGTCATCTGTAGATAAAGTTATAGTCTGATTTAAAAGTTTACTTTAATAAATATCA
The DNA here is from genome assembly GCA_025728095.1 of Prietella phreatophila. Lineage (NCBI taxonomy): Eukaryota > Metazoa > Chordata > Actinopteri > Siluriformes > Ictaluridae > Prietella > Prietella phreatophila. The sequence goes on along the minus strand of JAOUWY010000002.1, from coordinate 10,269,738 downwards.
AAAGCTTTTAAAGTTGTGTGTCATACCTAGCACCGAGTCAAACACTTTACAGTTGGGTTTGTGACTCAAATGCTACTGAAGTTAGAATCGTGTATAGCAGTGTCGTGTGTCACTTTAGAGACGGTCCCACGTCCTTCTTCAGGGTCGCGGGGAACCTGGAGCCTATCCCAGGGAGCATCGGGCACAAGGCGGGGTACACCCTGGACA
>JAOUWY010000002.1:10256842-10267772 GCA_025728095.1 Prietella phreatophila | reverse complement strand
CCTGTCCAGGGTGTACCCCGCCTTGTGCCCCATGCTCCCTGGGATAGGCTCCAGGTTCCCCGCGACCCTGAAGAAGGTATAAGCGGTTGAAGATGGATGGATCTTCTGATTCTTTTCTGGCAAAGATACATGACCCAGTACATGCTTTGAAACAGGGAAATGAATATGTTTTGTATTACTGATCTAATGTACATACACAACACGTGCCCTAACTGAGACCCGTACAGGAGGAGAGGAGTCGACTCTATAAATCTGCAACACAGCCAGTCAGGGAATGATGAGTAATGTGTGATGTTTGAAGAAGTTGGGGGGTAAGGGGAACGAGGGGAATATAGATATGTAAGCATCAAGAAGAAATGTCCGCATCTTCAGCTTAGCTTATGTATTAACTGTACATTTTCAAGTCAGTAACTCTTCCTTATCTATCGCCTGGTATCTAGCCTTTAAGTCCCCATGGATTTACAGGAGCACATAAAAGGCATGGATCAGTGTCTCTCTCGCAGAAAGGAGCAGCTTTACTGGCGGCTCCTTACTAATGCCTCGAAAGGTTTAACTTTCTCTGAAGATGTCATGTGGGAGATGGGACCGGATAACATCCCATACAGCAAAGCTGACTTCAGCTGGCTTTTCTGTGCTTCCGGCCCATTGGCACCAAGCACCAGATCTAAGAGCAGAAAGCAAGGAGGAACAAAAGCTTTGCCACACCACGCTCGACTCCGAGGCTCTGTGACTCCGCCTTTAACAGCCTTGCCACTGTTGCAACCTGTACATCACCATTCACTGACCACTAATGAGACTTTTATGACATTGCCTGGCCACCAAGATGGATCATTGGACTCGGTTAAAAGGATAGGTTTGAGAGGAGTCTTAAATATGTACAGTGTAATTCCCTATCGGTTCCCTACCATATTAGAGGAGGAAGAGCCGAGCATGAAGAAGGTGACGAAGAATACTGCTCAGTGCATTGTCAGTCAGCAGATTCCTAGAGATTATAATTATAAAGCAAGACTGCAATCACAACTGAAAGATCAGTATGGGTCAGTCAGTGCCACCGATCTCGGAACCGATGACTCCAAGGGTAAGGAGGAAAGTGGCTTCTACAGTGTTCCCAAAACCAGAAGAGAGACCAGAGCACTGCAGAGCAGCAAACCCGAGACATCGCTACCAGTTTATTACAGGCAAGTCAACATTGTTGTTCTTTTATACAAGGAATAAGAAACACTTTGAGGCATGCTGTAGAAAGAGAATCCATGAGGAGCTGGTGTGATTATGGCACAATGTGAAGCTTTACTACCCTGAAATGGATTATTTACTATCACAGCACATCCAGACCTGTATTACCCCAATTGATGGTTTCCCAACGATAATTTTTTTTTACAATTTTTAATGAATGACAGTATGCTTTTTAACTAAAATGTAATATTTGAATGAGAAGCTGTTTTACATTATTAACTATTAACACTATTAACACAGTCTTAATGAACCAATCTGCAGCATGCACATGATTTGGCCAAAAATGTGTGGACACCTTACCAGGCTTTCTCATCCGGCATCAGTACCCACCCTCTTGCACTCTTGTGGCTAAAGGAGCCACGCAGCCATGCTCCAAAATCTAATGGAAAGCCTTCCCAGAAGAGTGGAGGCTGTTATAGTAGCAAAGGGGACACAACTCAATATTTATGCCCATGGTTTGGAATGGGATGTGCAATGCTCGGGTGTCCACATACGTTTGGTCATGTACTGTATATTTGTGTGAAATAGAAAAAAAAAAAATCATTAAACTCTTCTCACAGGATACAAGGGTACAGTGTCTCACCAGTTTGGATAAATGAACAAAGTGGGATCAATAGGACGGTGAATGACGTGGCCATAAATCATATTGAGACCCCAAAGCTGCCTCGCCTACAGGATAGCCTGAACTCACATGCTGGAAAATATGTTTATCACACTGACAACAACTTTGAACTGGAACTCTACACAGGTATTATATAGACCTGGCTTCCTAATGAATATTACTACAAGTCTGTGAATTATAGGTCCAGATAAACTCTCAAAGTCAACTCTGTTAGTGACACTGAATACTTTGCTGTGCTGTGCTGTGCTGATGGTCTGCAGGACAACAGAGCAGTGGTGTAGATAAACCTTTACAGTTCTTAAAACTTGAATCTGGGATCTTGCTAAAAGTCAGGGTGCAAGGCGCATAGAAAGACTGAGTGTTTAATTGACATTTAGGGATGGCCAAACAAGTGCATCAACCAGGCAGAAAAAATCAAGACCGCATCGTCATGGACAACAACTCAGAGTACCAAAAGAATCTCCAGGACATGTTTCCATGTGGACCAGAACGGTGGACAAACTTGCCATCAGCTGGCTTGCTAAGTCAGACTGAAGGTTGGTATTTTTGTGTGTGCATCCACAGTACACTTTTGTGAGCATTTGCATGAAAAGCTACAAGTATATTATCGTGGATGTTGCATATGTTGGTATGCCTTTGCTTACCTGCTTTTTTTTCCTTTCCCTTCTGCAGAAATGGGTAGAGTGGAGAAAGGGGTACGGCGATGGGTGGGTTTGCCCACCAAAGCTGACTATGCTACAGAGCTGGGGCTCAGACCTCCTGATTACAACAGACAAGACACAAAATTGCACAAACAGCCAATTCATTACAACCCCATCCCAGGGCTTTCTTCCCTCCGCTATGCAGTGGAGGGGTGGAGGAATGCCTATAAAATCAGTGAGTTCCTGTACTTGCTTGCATTATGGTGTTCAGCAAATCAACACTTTTCATTCAGTCAACCCTTACTAAAGGCTCAGAACGGTTAACATTAAAATCTGATTAATGCATATACCGTTTGGGCGACGTGGAGGCACAGTGTAGAGGTGACAAAAAACGATCACATTTCTCAGACATTTCTACAATACACAATGCGTATCACAGTACTGTATGCACAGTCAATGATTATTTAAAGTCTACAATTTGTTTCTTAAAATTTATGTGTATATATATATATATAGAGAGAGCACTGAAAAGTGAAAAACAATTAAATAAATTTGACATTTTAACATCTAATCAGCCACTTTCAATCATCCAAGTGTAAATGAATGTGTACATATGATGATTTCTGTCTTGTGCTTATTGTTCCTGGGATAGACTCCTGATCCACCACATTTCTGAAGTGAAATTTACATATTGTCCTTCCAGAAACTAGCTGGCAGAGTGTCACAATTGAGGGTTTGAAGAAGGATCTCACTGACCTGCACTGCCAAGTGCGAGTGGTAGCTATTGCTACTTGTGCATCAGGAGCAGTTAATAGACCAGAAGTGGGTCCAGATTCAGATGAAACAGGTCTGCGTAATAAATGTGACCATGGCTGGTTGACTCAACAGAGAATACTTAATCACCTCTATCCAAATACCTTTAAAACTACTTTGTTCAAAGTTCATTAGAATAGTGCTATTTAAGAGATGTATGTATATACATGTGTGTATATAATATGTATTGTAAATATAACATAGAAATGTCTTAGACCTAATATATAATATATTTGGATGAATTCAACCATTCAGTTTCTCTGTACACCAAATCACACATACTGTAGCATCATTCTTTGTTCTTCTGTTAGCTCCGTATGGTCAGAGCCATGAGGTAGAGGCAGTGCCTCCAGAACTTCAGCCCCTGCTTCTCACTGCCCTCAATGACCCGGTGAAGAGAGTTCAGCTGGCAGCCGCAGTGTGCCAGTATGCCATCGGTACACCCAATGCCCATGCACGGGATATACTGCGAAAAGCATTACAACATGGTATTTAGAGCTGGGCAATATGACTAGACTAACAATGGTAGTGAGAAATTATGTCACAAGACAATTTTGTGAGATATTCTGAGAATCTGACTTTTTAAAAATCCCTCTTTTCAGTGTTAAATAACTTAAATAACCATGACACTCCAATACTGAATAGTACTGTACATGTCATTAAGTGTTTGAGGATGAAATTATTACAAAAAACGTTATTAAAAAAAAACCTGACATTATGTTTCCATGTGTGCCTTTCCGACTGGGTCCATTTGTCTGGTTTCACAGATTCCTCGGGAACAGGAGTAGATGGCTGGGTTGCAACTCAGTGTTTAGCGATAGAAGGCGAGGCCAGTCAAACTGTAATAGAAAGATTACTCTCCCAGCTCTTTCTCAGCAATGCTCCATCAGACCAAGAACAGGCTACCAACCTACTAGCCAGCATTAGTAGCAAGACTGTGAGTGATTTTGTGTGGTCTTTTCAGGTGTACACTGGATAAAACAATTCTACACACCACTGTTAAAATCGCAGGTTTTTGAGGTAAAAAAAATGAAACCAAGATGAATAATGTCAGATCTTTTCCCACCTTTAATGTGATATAGCAATCAACTAAATTCAAGGGGAAAAACAAATAGAAACATGTTAAGAACAGAAAAAGAGAAGAACTACAATAACTTGGTTGCACAAGCGTGCACACCCCATAACTAATACTTTGTTAAAGCACCTTTCACTTGTAATACAGCACTCGGTCTTTTTCTGTAAGAGTCTACTGATTCAGCACATTTTCCGTCCATTTTCTGTACCGCATATCCTACACAGGGTCACAGGGAGCCTGGAGCCTATCCCCGGGAACTCAGGGAATGCTAATCAGCCTACAAAGCATGTCTTTGGACTGGGGGAGGAAACTGGAATACCCGGAGGAAACCCCCGAAGCATGGGGAGAACATGCAAACTCCAGGTACGAAGGACAGGCGGGAATCGAACCCCCAACCCTGGAAGTGCGAGGCAAACGTACTAAACACTAAGTCACTGTCGGCACATCTTGATTTGGCAATTTTATTCCACTGTTGCTTGCAAAAAAATAAATATCTGGGCTCTAAATGAGCCGTTCCTTTGTTAACTTAAATTTGTGCTTTGGGTCATTATCGTGCTGGAAGGGGAAATGTTTCTTCATCTTCAGCTGCTGCCTAACACAGGCCTGCACGTTTTGTGAAGCTATCCATGATGACCTCCATCCTGATTAGTGCCCCAGCTGAGGAGTATGAGCATGGTAGCATGATGCTGCCACCACCATGCTTCACTGTGGTTATGGTGTTCTTTGGGTGACGAGCTCTTATTTTTGCAATAAAAATATATTTCAGAATTATGCCGAAAAGTTCTATAATGGTGTCATCAGATCATAACACATCTTGAAATGTGGTTTGGGGTGATTTAGGCAGGCTTGGATTTTTATTTATTTGATTTTTCTGAGAATTGGCTTCAGTCTAGCTATATTCAACAAGTTGAATATAATTGGTTCTGAGCACAGTCACATGCCCCATTATAAAAAGGTGTACAAACTGATTATTATAAGTTTTTTCCCCCTCTTTTTCTTCCTAAAATATTTCTCAGTTGCTATATCACATTAAAGGTGGAAAAGAGATCCGATATGATTTTTCTTGGTTTAATCGGTCCTGCAATTTTTTAAAGGGTGTGTATTTGTTGTTGTTTTTTTTTTTATATCCAATGACCTGCACCTTTTATTTTATGAATGTATTCTACTGCATTGTAGCCCTGCATACTGTTCTGTGTCGCACCATTGTCCTGAAGAAATGCCATTTCGTTCCAATGTATACAAGCTATATAGAGGAATGACAAAAACTCTCTTGACTTAAAACAGGGGTTTTGTCCATTTTCATTTTTTAATCTCAATCTTGTTCTGTCTACTTGTTTCCAAATTTACAACATACTTTTTGGATGTCCCTTTTTTTTTATATGAAATTCTAACCAAAAGGACATAAACTGCTTCTCTTCAGATTCTAGTGCGCTCATTGCTGGGAGAGGAATTGAACTGCGCTGACTGGACAAACCGAGTTCTGGCCTGCAAAACAATCTCGGAGCTTAAATGCCCAATCAACAAAGTACTATCTAACTCACACCAAACATGTGCTTAACTTGAATGCTTCGTAAATACTGTGCGGTAAACTAAGATTTACAAATGATTTGTGATTATTGGTCTTCTATAGGATATGACCAACAAGTTGCTGTACTTGATGTGGAATGACTGGAATGGTTTGGTGCGTCAGGCAGCAGCACAGGCTCTGGGCAAACTGGGCTTAGGCAATGACATACACAACGAGCTGAGGTATCAGACTCTCGGGACAGGAAAAAGCCTGCATAGCCACAGATTATTGTGTTCCCACCATGCTTGATGTTGGTTTCGTTTGTTTTCAAATATAATTTATTCGCTTGGCAGTGTCAAACTACATGAGGGTCCAACGCATTTGCGGGTGGAGGCATTGGTCCTCATTGGTCAGCTGAAGATACTGACAGCCAAGCTGCTGCCCAGTTTCTTGTGCTGCCTGAATGATGAATTTGTTGCTGTACGCAGGCAGGCCTGTTCAACTGCTGCCTCTCTCATGATCAAAGATGAGATGGTGAGGCCACGAGGCTTATCATTCCCTACTGAGCAACAAGATGGAGGGGCACATAGTAAAGAAAGCTGGATAAATCAGAGAATGTAGAAATGTTTTACAATGTGAAAGTTGCTTTCTTTCTTTCTTTCTCAGATCCAGAATCGACTGTTTCAGTTAATGCAGAATGACTCATCTTGTGATGTGAAGGTAGCAGCAATAAACGGTGAGCTCGATTCAGGTAGCACAGACCTCACTTCATACTCAAGTCTACATGTAGTACATATTAGAAGAGGTTTTGTTTTTCTCTAAGACTTATAGGAGGAAAAATATTGCGTAGAACCTTTCTCCAACTATTTAAAAATGGTGCTGATAATAAACCTAGTAATGACCATTAGCTTTACACAAATCAGTCTGATTGCACCCAAGTGATTTTCACTCTTATTTCTGTTGGACATTACTGAGTACTCAAGCCATTCTACATTGGTTGCTTGTGCTGGTTTCCATGGTTTCACTGGTAGTGCCAGGCTAGTGTGATATCCACACAAGCTAGCTACAGTACAGTGAGCGCAGGATAATTCTTGAATATTTTCTGCAGCATTGGGAAAGATCGGTTCGCTGACACCTACGCTCCAGGGGCTCTTACTGTGGGCGCTACAATATGAGAAGGAGCCCAGTGTGCGCATTGCTGCCTGTGAGGCCCTGAAGATCTTAGGGGTGAAAGGTCCTGAGCTACACAATCTTCTGCAGGAACGCTTTGTCTTGGAAGCCAATGCTCAAGTTCATAGGTCTGAACTGTAAATAAATTGCAGAACATAAAGAAGCGTAGGACTCGCAGGGAATTCTGTCAGGAAAGTAACATGTAGCAAAAAAAAAATGAACGAAAATATAAGCTATAACCTCGCAGATGTACTAAGTGTCTAGCACATCAGTGTACAACAGATACAAGTATATACTTATATTTATACATTTGTATCAGTTTGTTATAACACGAACACTGGTTATATGAACATTTCATTTCTTATTACAAAGGCACATTGAGGATCTGATGAAACATTATGGTTACAGCCTAGACAAGGGCATAGACGACATGATAACAGAGCAGGTAAGTGTACTGCATATCAGTTTGTTAGGTTTGACACTTGAGGTCCTTCTTGCTATACAAAAAGGCTTCTTGTGCATTTGCATAGTTTTGAGCTCAGTCCATGTTCCTCTTGCTCTGCTGGTATGAAGGTAAAAAAGCTCTGCACAAAGAGTAATATCACAGCTAAATTGCTGCTACTGGAGGACCAGAAACAGCAAGCACAGAGGAAGATGCCAAGGAAAGAGAGCTGGCCAGAACCCGCAGTCATGTCTGCACTAATTCAGGAAAGATTCAGAGGTAGGTAGACCCTGAAGTTATTTGTTTCACCATTCCTATCTGTCATAGCTATCCATCATATGTTTGTCGTGCATCTCTATCTATTTATCTGTCTGTCTGTCTGTCTGTCTGTCCACCGATCAGCAATAACATTAAAACCACCTGGCTAATATTGTGTAGGTCCCCTTTGTGCAATCAAAACAGCTCTGAGCCATTGAGGTCCATATAACTTCTGAAGGTACTGTGGTATCTGGCACCAAGATGTTTGCAGCTGATTCTTTAAGTCCTGTAAGTTGCAAGGTGAGGCCTCCATGGATTGGACCTGTTTGTCCAGCACATCACACAGATACATGATTGGACTGAGATCTGGGGGATTTGGAGGTCAAGTCAATACCTTGAATTCTTCGTCATGTTCCTCAAACCATTCCTGAGGTGTAGCAGGGAGCATTATTCTGCTGAAAGAGGCCACTACCATTATGTAATACCATTGCCATGAAAGGCAACGATCTACAACAATGCTTAGTTAGGTGGTACATCCACATGAATGCCAGGACCCACGGTTTCTCAGCAGAACATTGCCCAGAGCGTTACACTGCCTCTGCCATGCATCCTGGTGCCATCTCTTCCCCAGTTAAGTGACGCACACACAAATGGCCATCCACATGATGTAAAAGAAAGCGTGATTCATCAAACCAGGCGACCTTCTTCCATTGCTCTATGGTCCAGTTCTGATGTTCACGTGCCCATAGTAGGCGCTTTCAGCGGTAGACATTATGGGCACTCTGACTTGTCTGCACTTGTCTGACATGTTTCATAGCATTAACTCCTTTCACCAATTTGTGCTACAGTAGCTTTTCTAGAACCAGAGGGGCTAGCCTTCACTCCTCAAGCACATCAGTGCGCCTTGGGCACCTATGACCCTGTCGCTGGTTCACTGGTTGTCCTTCTTTGGACCACTTTTGGTAGGTACTAACCACTGCATATCACGAACATCCCACAAACCTGCAATTTTGGAGATGCTCTGACCCAGTCGCCTAGATATCACAATCTGGCCCCTGTCAAAGTCACTCAGATCCTTACACTTGCCCGTTTTTCCTGCTTCCAACACATCAACTAAAAGAACTGACTGTTCACTTGCTACCTAACATATCCCGGCCCTTGACAGGTGCCACTGTAACAAGATAATCAAATGTTATTTATGAGTGGTTTTTAATGTTATGGCTGATTGTGGTGTTGTAAATGAATGTGTGAGAGAGAGAGAGATTTAGGTATGTATATTTATTTATATTGCAGACACACTGACACACTCATCAACAAAGAACTGATCTGCAGATGGTCCAGACAGTCAGGTATTATATCAGTTTACAAGAGCTTTGCGATGCATGTAATTAATTATAGCGGTAATCATGCCTACTCATAGTTTAGCCCATAACAATCCCATCTTTGTAGCAAGAAGTGTTATTTATTGATGTATTAAGGAACAAAAGTAAACCACTCGTACATAAAATATTTACAGAGACTGTAAATGTACTGTTTTTTCTGTTCTACTATTTATACCAGAAGTTCCCTTGACACTCAAAAGGAACCACGAGCCAACAGCGGTCAGACCGCTCCTACTGAGGAGTACTGACAGATTGTAAATAAAGCAATAATTACTGAATTACAGTTTTAATGTGATTATATAGTGACAGACGCAGTGTATCATTTTCTCAGCTGGACATATTGTCCTTTGGCTTGCCACTCCGCTGAAGAACTTGCTTCGTCAGACTCTCCACCTCTGTGACTTGAGCCAGGAGCTGAGTCATGCCATTATTCTGATTAAGAGATAAAAATAGAGATGTAAAGGGTCTGTATACAAACTTCTGGTAACAATATGGTCAGTTGAAGACAGTTAAGATGAGAGCCTACTGAAGAGTGAGATGTTTGACTGTATGTTAGGAGTTTCCTGGAGGACCACAGAGGTTTGTGTTCCTCTTCGAACACACCAAACTGAGCCGATAAAGCCTTTCTAATAAGCTGATCATGTGTGTCAAATGAAGCTGAATAATGAACGCTGTGCTATGGACTTCGCTATGCTTTTTTTATTATTATTATTATTATTATTATTAAAGCCTCATGATCTCTAAAGAAGGAGAACCCTGCAACAAAGTGTTTCTCTAATACAGATCCATGTAGAATTCCTTTAAAAAAACAATTACTTTCCAAAAACCTTTAAGAAACATTTTTTCCTTGAGAGACAACTTCTACCCTTTTTGATTTATATTCCTAATAACAAACGCATATTTGGAGTAATATTTTCAGCTCAGTTCAATTTCAGCAAATGCAGTCAGTCCATCCAGGGATGGAAGTTATTTTTGTGGCCAAAAATGCTTGACATTTTTCACAATTTGTGAAGCAATTTGCTGAGATTTTTTGCGGGAAACTACTCGAATCTGTGAAATTGCAATCGCACGAATTGTTTCGCACCGTCTGTCCCAGTGAGGTTTGTTGTTGAGACCTTATAGCTGTTCGACACGTGAATCGAAGACGGCTTTGGCTGAATGTCCAGCGTGATAATGTCACATGACACATCGCGACCCAAATTTGTGGTCATTTTGAAAAAGTTTGCTTGATTTCGTATTCATTTCTGCGCTCGCAACATCCTGGAGGGACTGACTGACTTGCAAATAATCATACTTAATCATAAAAATCCATGGTGAAGTACAAGGCAGTACAACAACCCGTGTTATTCAACATCTTCATTTTATTTATGCAACATGAAAACCTAGGCTTGCATCCTAACCTAGCGTTTCCCAACCTTTTTTCCGTCACGGCACCCTTTGAAAATGTTCACAAATTTGTGGCGCCCTACACAAACACACTAATGCTAGACAACGTTATTACACACTCATTATTGGATAATACACACGCATGCGTTATGCATACTGACACTGACGTGCTGCTGACGTGTCAGCGAGGGGAGGGGATTATTATTTTTTTATACATATGGGAAATGGTAAATGTGCACTTATACAGCGCTTTTATCCAAAGCGCTTTACACTGTGTCTCGTTCACCCATTCATACACACACTCACACACCAATGGTAGCAGCACTAACTTGCCATCAGGAGCAACTTGGGGTTCAGTGTCTTGCCCAAGGACACTTCGGCATGTGGACTCACCCGGGCCG
>JAOUWY010000002.1:10041054-10052698 GCA_025728095.1 Prietella phreatophila | reverse complement strand
AGATAGAGAGAGAGAGAGTGATTCAGTGTATTGTGTGTGTGAGTGTGTGTGTGTGTGTGTGTATGAGAGAGAGAGAGAATGGGTGTATGAGAACCAATGTAAAGCACTTTATAGACCCACTAAGGTTGAAAAAGCACTATATATGTGCAGACCATTTACCATTACCGTTTATCATTTTGCAGATGCCCTTATCCAGAGCGACTTGCGTTTATCTCATTTATACAATTGAGCATTTGACTGTTGACCCTTGCTCAAGGGCCCAGCAGCGGCAGTTTGGCAGTGGTAGGATTTGAATTTGCAACCTTCTGATCATTAGTCCAGCGTCCCATTTATCGTTGGTTTGTGGTTTGTCTGTATTGCACTTACCACGCCAGCCTGGGCGACAGCTTGGTCTATAACAGCAAGGCCACTGAACATGTGTGCACTTTGCTGCAGGGAGTGAATATAAAGTGTGATGAAAACAGGCAAGGTCATCTGTCAGTCAAGCTACAGCATTTCCGCAGCCTAACAATGGTGAACTGTAGTGGTGGCCAAAAAGCTTGTATACATTTTACCAGGCTATGCCACCCACCTAGATTCGTTAGTGCTGCAGTGCTGGGGGATTTAGACAGTGTGCTCAGTGCTGGTACTGTGCATGTGCGTGACCTAGTTTTAACGAATAGATTAACGTTAGTCATGACATTTACTCAGCTAGGAAACATAAGAATATAAGCTTCCTGGTCATCTGGCATCTGGTCATCAACTCTTATATGGATGCATTATGTCTATCTAATGCTTTGTCCTGCTACTTCCTGTGTGTGGATGCAGTGTGTTTCTTGATCAGTCAAGGTTGACATTTTTTTGTGTGTGTGTTTGATCAACACTTTGTTCCAGCATTTGTTTGGGCAGTTTATGATCTTTGCCCCTCTAAACTGATTGAGTCATCCATGATGTCATGATCTTGAGCGTAAGTAGTGTCTAAGTACATTCCTGTGAAATGGTAGTTAGGGACGTTTTTCTATACTGACCTGACTTAAGTGGTTTTATTGTGTTGAATTTTGACTTTGTGATGTATTATAAATGTTGTGTGCTTTTATTTGTGTTGTCGTATGACTTTATGATGACATTAAAAGCAGAAAAAATAAATTAGTCATAAGCTCTATAAATAAAATGTATCATTATTATCATTATTATTATCATTATTATCATTATTATCATTATTATTATTAGGATTTTTGACCTAGGTGTCAAACACACACAAGAAATGAGTAGTTGAACAGCACTGATCTTATGACTTTTGAAAACTGCCCCTCGATATCAAATGACAAATAATAGAAAAACGACATGTTTAACAGCTCATTTAATCAGTCTTCATTTATTATCAGTAATTTGGAAAAAAAAACCCAAAAACATTACAGTCGTATCCCTGCTGGGGAAAAAACAACAATAGAAACCCCTCCATAGAATTTGTAATGGTTTTAATGGTTATAATGAGAATTGTGTTGGTTTTAATGGACACTGTAATGGTCCCTGTGGGTGTCTACTGGTAATTTGTTGCCTTTTATTGGTGGCATGTTATGTCTAATGGATACTTTTAAGGACCAGTAATGGTTAGCTGATGGTTTTTTCGAGCAGGGATGTTTATGCGGAATTTTCTATTCCTGAAATCTTTCACTTTCATCTGCCGTTCCAAGTTCTCAGTTTAAAACTAGAAGGAGGACATTGATTGGCTGCCCTCTCACTTATCTTTCCAAGGGTAATGATTCCTTGGCTGTGATAGAAATCGAGTTGACTCGAGTCACTGTATGGCTGGTTGTCTACAATGCAAAGCGTTAGATAATTGCTCAAATCAATCTGGCCCACATGACACCAGTGGCAATACTTCACGCCGTTGACCGAGATCAAGGAAGGAAAGAAACCGCTCATCTAAATGGAAGTGGTTCACCTTGTTTGACTCGTGAGTAAGAATAGTCCGTCGAATTGCCTCAACTTCCTGCACCTGTCCTTTGTGTACACAGGCCTGTTTGTCTACGCGTAACATTGTGCCTCACCTTAAACTCCAAGTTCTACTGGCTCTGACAAGTGGGGGCATCCCAGGAATGCGCAGTAGTTCAGTTTTAAAGTTTGCGGGACAAAACCAAGTGACCAAACCACTCTGAATTAGCAACCGGAAGCCATTTGTAAGAAATGACTCTCTTTCACAGAGTTTGTGCGAGTAAACATTTGAGTAATTGTATCAACTGCGTCAACAGAGACGGGTTTTCATTCGAGCAGCTTTGATATGTGGCAGAATACGGTTTTCCTATTTTCCCTTTTTGGGGATGAGCGCGAATGTTTCATTGTTGGAATGAATTAAAGTCATACAAAAGCATCGAGTCCGTGCAATGAGTAAATGTTTACACTCAAAAACGACTGTACATCCTGACAGGACAGGTGGGTGAAATATAATACTGTGGTTTTCTTTTTTATATGATGTTGTGAGTGAGGGAGGTTTTTTTTTTTCTTCTCCCCCTTCAGGTATGGCACCAAGGATTGATACAGAGTGAATGAAACTAATGATCATGTACAGGAAATATTTCACTGTTAGATAAAAGCTCAGATTTTGGGACAGAAATGGAACAGGCCTTTGACATGATAAATTATACAACTAACCATCTGACCTCCTGTATACCACTGATCTGGAGCTAAATTAGGACTCCCTATGTAGGGCAGTTTTAAAAAGGAGGTTGGAACAGTCAACATTGTTGCGCCTTCAGTAGCACGCAGTCCACAAATAGAGAATTAGCCTAGCCTAATTTCACCTCGTGCAAGTTTTCAGGCAGAGCTGTTCCTTTTAGCGTTCGCGTTCATAACGTTTCATCATTTACATCATCCCTAATTGTAATCACTGTGCTGCTTTATTTCATGTGGGACTTTCTCAGCCCTGTTAAAAACCTCTCGTGCTGTTTGAGGCTTTAACAGCTACCAGCTTTGTTCCATTAGACAGTTCCTGAATTGATTTGTTTGCTTCCTTCTTTTCTAGGGCTCACCACGGAAGGCCTGTATCGTGTGAGTGGGAACAAGACTGATCAAGACAACATTCAGAAACAGTTTGACCAAGGTACTTAATCAGGCACTGTGCCGGCAGATAATAGGCTGTCATTTCCACAAATTTGAAATAATAACGTGATTGCTGAGAAACGCAGTGTTGGTAAGCTAGTTCATAATTAATCTCTCTTTAGACGTCATTTTCCATCTTCTTAGACTTCTGCTGAAAAATTATTGCTCTCATCTCTCTTTGCTCTACAGGCTAATGTATTCACCAGGGAGAAACAAAGCTTTTTACTTATCTTATTGCCTGTTAGTCAAAAGCAGATAAAAGAGATGTCAATAGATAATAAGATGGGAGTAATTATGTTAATGTCTGACAGGGTTACAGTTTATAAATGTTATGTTTCGGTGTTGTGTTTCCTTCCCTGCCATTTTTTCTCCTATTTGGTCATTTGCCAATTCCCTCCCACCAGCCAGCTGTTCCTCTGCCACACAACAGCAACCAACTTAAGGAGGGTGAAGGCTAATCTGCGCTTCCTCCGAGACACATAAGGCATCCTTTTATATATATATATATATATATATATATATATATAAAAACTGCTGCTCTTGATGTATCACAAGGAAGCGTAACACACTCAAAGGAAATCCCTATCTCGCAGGAAAGTGCTATCTGCCGTCTTCAACATACATGAGCACAAACACCCCCACGATGGGTTAGTGTAACTGACTAAGTTTACATGTACATCAAATTCCGTTTGACCCGACTTTATTCGGGTTGCAGCCATATTCCGAATGCGACATTAATATACGTACAGACATCGGAATATTCCTGTACACATGGTTGTCGTAAGTATGCCGATGTATACACGCTGCTGTTGGTTATAGAGTATTCTCAGTTATTAGTTGTATTACTACTTGTTTACACTAATTTAATTAGGACCAACACCTCTCACCATCAAAAATGCCCGACAGCACCATCTCGAAATGGTAAGGTTCGGGTTAGCATCTGTTAAGCAAAGTATCTGAGCATGTGTATACAGTTGCAATAAAAATTATTCAACCCCCATTGCAAATCAGGTTTATTGTCAAACTTGACAAACTTTCAGCTGTTTGCAATGAACAAAGCAAACAAAAGCGACTGAAATAGTTCATCGGGGCGGGGCATAGAAAAGGAAAGCTATCAACGGCTTCAACCAGATTTCTGAGAAGGCTGGTTGTGAGAAACCCTAAAGTCACTGCAAAAGACACGCAGCAAGACTTGATGGCAACATGCACTGAGGTTTCAGTGAGCACAGTAAGGTGCATACTAAACGCAGAAGGTTTCCATGTCGGAACTCCACTTTTCGGCACGATCGATCAGCGGTATGCCTGGAGGAAGAAGAATGAAGAAAAAACACTGTCCACAGTCAAGCATGGTGGTGGCTCGGTGATGCTCTGGGGCTGCTTTGCATTCTCTGACACTGGAAACCTGCAGCATGTGGAAAGGCAAGATTGATTCATTGAAGTATCAGGAAATCATAGGAGAAAACGTCATGCCGTCTGTGAGGAAGATGAAGCTTGGTCCCAAGCATACCTCAAATTCCACCAAGGCTTGGTTGCAGAAGTCGTCTAGAATATTACTGAACTGGAGGTCATTGCTCACGAGGAATGGGCTAAGATTCCTCAGGAAGCTGGTGTCTGGCTATGCATCGCATTTGCAGCTGGTCGTAACAAAAGGGTGGTCTACTAAGTGATAAAAATGCTTGCCATGAAGAGGTTCAATAATTTTGTAACTGCAGAAGTCATAAGTTGTATTTTCAGTTGAATTTGGGGAAGCCACTTGAAGCATTTTTTATGTAAATTTGAAAATGTTGACTATAAACCTGATTTGCAATGGTGGTTGAATAACTTGGATTGCAACTGTATGTCTCCCTTTTAGTGGATTTTCTGAATAAGGTTTTTTTTACATGCAACAAATTTCCGATGAAACCAGGCATATTCCAGGGGTGGGAATCAGAATTTTGTCTTAATCTGAATCAGACAATCGGATTGCGGGGTTTACGCGACTCCATGCTAATTAGAATATCGCCAAATTCCGATTAATATCATAATATTGATGCGCGTGTAAAGGGAGAGACTATGACCGTATGCTCTGTTGATTTCCACCACAGATGACTGTGGCGTCGCTGGGATTTGTACTCGCGCGAGATCTCCTCACAGCAGGGTGAATGCTTTGTTTTTTTTTGTTGTGCCACTCTGGAGCCCCAAAAAGTATTTCGAATGTCCTGCAGTTTGATACGAGTTTGATAAATGATATCGTATGAATGACGAAAAGCTGAAATGCAATGAGGAGGTTGTTTACAGTGACGGTGTGTGTAACTAGGCAACAACTTTCTCTTTCATTAAATGACGTGTTGGTACATCCCAGTGCTTGCGTACTCTTTTGCTACACAAAAAGAGTGTGTACTTTATTTGGAACAGAGCAGCTGTATAGTTTTCATCTTGTTCTGCTGTCCCAGACAGCAGTCTCGCACCGTAAGAAACCAATTCTTTGGTCACGAGTCGAGATAGAAGGACATCGTAGGATGGCTCGAATCTTGCAGGACAGCTACGAACGGCGAAATGTAAACGAAACCGGCTAACCTCATTTCCGTAATCACAGGTCTATCGTTAGAGGATCTTCATCGTATATAATCCGACATGGAGAACAGGTTGTCGTGCGAAATGCGATAATCTTTTAAAAGACTGCTGCACCAAAATGGCTTCAGGGTGGACAGGCTTTTCACAAGCAGTTAGTGGAAGTAGGTTTATGGCTGAAATGCAGAGATTGTGCTTTTTGTTCAGATTAAAGCAGCCTGCTGGACTGCGCAAATGAGTGTGGACAGTGACCAGATTATTCAGTCATCCAGAGTTTGGTTTAAAAACAAAACTCTGTGTGCTGTGCATCAGTTTGCCTGCTCGCTGGCTAGGAGTTATCATCTTGCCTCTCTGTCCGTAGAATTTCAGAGTCTCTGTGTTTACTACATAGCGAGATCTGCTCTGACAGCTGTCAGTTCACCTTCAGTTCGTTCAGCCTTTTGTTTTTGCTTCCACTGTTTGTACTGTTCATTGTTTTTGTTCTGCCTTTCTCTCCTTCACTACCTCTTTTATTTCTCTCTCTACACCTACTCATTCTGTCTTCATCACCCTCGGTGTTCTCTTTTACTCCGTTTAACAACACTGCTAAAACATCCAGCAAAGATGCCGTATTTACATCTCTGCCGTTTCCCTACATAGACCACAGTGTGGACTTAATGGCCATGGACGTCGCTGTGAATGCTGTAGCAGGGGCACTGAAAGCTTTCTTCGCTGATCTCCCAGACCCCCTTATCCCCTACAGTCTCCATCCAGAGCTCGTAGAAGCAGCTAGTAAGTATATCTTCGCTCTCTCTCTTTTAAGATGATCCTCTGTCAGAGACGTGAGATTGTTGGCAATCTCAGTCGGCGTACTTTTAAAGAGAACGGCCTTTAAGTTGTGGAGGAATTTTAAGTGAGATGGAAGGAATTACAATGAAACTCATCCTTGCTTGAGCTCGGGTAATAATTGCTGTGCCTGAATTTGTTCCCTACTTTCCATATAGTGCTCTAGAGCCGGGCGATACCTATAAATAACGATAATGATATCCTCTTGTAAAGAAAAAAAGTGATTTGCCCTGCCTCCCACCCCCATGTGTAATACTGTTTACAGCAGGGTCGTCATGGTAACCTATGTGTCAACGGTTTACAACTTTTTCCCGCCCAGCTCGCATCCTCATCTGCCACACATTTTAAAGACTGCGCCAGAATATAAAACTATTTGTGTTTCTTCTGTATAAATGCGGCTTAACTATAAAACCCAGACGCCGCACAGACAGGGCACGTCATCCCCCTACCCGCACGCGCTGCCGTGATCGCATGTGATTGCCTGAAATGCTCAGCCAAAGCAAAAAGCCTGAGAAGAAGGAAAGTATTCTTTTGTGCATTGTAGTATTTTATTCATTAAAGTTATTAAACCCGTTTTAGTTCGATTGTGAACAATTTCCAAGTTTTGTAACAGTGCCTCGTGAATAATTGCTTTTATACACACTATAAGTGTTTGTAAACACTTGGTGAGGAATTTATTTAAAGGCAGTTTACCTGTAGCCCACACCAGTATTATTTGCACCATTAGTGTTAAGTACTTGGCTAATCCTGGCCTATTTTACAAGCTATTCGTTTCCGAAATAAACAATATCATCATCTGTTTAGTATCAGTAGCGATTTACATTCGGCATCGCCGATCTTTCCTTGCGTCGTCCCAGCCCACGGTGCACAGGAATGCAGCCATTTTGTAGAGTTGTCCAAATTCTCACTGGATCAATTAGATCCCCCGAATTGTGACTATATTATGACCCATACTTTACCATAATTGTAAGTGCACAACCTGCTATTGCACCACAGAATTAATACCAGTGCAGCTACCTTTGTATATAATTCCATCCATCCATCCATCTTCCGTACTGCTTATGCTACACAGGGTCACGGGGAACCTGTAGACTATCCCAGGGGACTCAGGGGGCACAAGGCAGAGGAAGCCCTGGATGGGGGTGATGTGTTGTAGAAGTGCTCACTGGTCAGTGTTTTCTGAATTCAAACTGGCGTCGCCTTTCTGCTGCTTTCTATAGTGCACTATACAAAATAGTTTGTACAGTTAATAGTAGACTTTTACTGTAGACTTGAATCTAAAACTCTAATTCAATCTAAAATGAGACTAACGCTCATTCTCATGATCCTTAGAACAAGCTTAGCACTGCGGGAGTATACAGTATACAGCTGTGAATGCGTAATGACTCATAATCACACTCGGTCATGCTGATGTCATGCAGCTGGTCATGTGACCAGGAGCCAGCTAATAACATGAGGGAAAGCAAAGCACAAAATGCCACCTATAAAATCATTTCAGATCAAATATATATATATATATATATATAAAAATATGCATGCAAGTTTGTCTCCAAATCAAGCGGAGAAAGCAGCAGTGGATGTTTATGTGGCTGTCTTTTGGTTTCAAAATGTAGTATAGTTTAATAAGAAGTGTGACAGCTACACTGCAAAAAAACAAAAAAAGAGAGGCACCTTAGCAAGTGGCTTGCTCAGTTGGGATAAATTCTATTTATGTTTCTCTCTGTTTTATATCTGTTTCTCTCTGTTTATATCTGTTTCTATTTCTGTAAAGCTGCTTTGAGACAATGACTATTGTGAAAAGCGCTATACAAGTAAAATTGAATTGAATTAGCAAGCGAAAATATCTTGTATATAGTTTTATTATAAGATTCCAATGAACCAAATATAAGCTCGTTAAACCTATTTCTAGACATTCTTGCTCATTTGTACATACAGATCTTCTTATTCTGTTGGCAGATCATTTTGCTTCTTTAAGAAATAATTGAGTAAAATTTTCAGCCAATAGAACAAGGCTATTTCAAGCTTGGAAAATCTTAATAATAGGGTATACAATCAAATTGGACTATTATTCAGGGTATTTCCACTGGCTAAGGATGTCATTTTTTGCAGCGCGTGTACAACGAGTAATACCGATAATATAAATATAGTGTACTACAGTAAATAAACCGAGCAGTAGTGCTGATGCGTCAGAAGGCAAAGATCTGAATCGGCTGTGTTTGGCCTTTAGGTCTGCGCGGTACAGCTAACATTTGGAGGAAGGTGGCGAGTTCGAATCCCGATACCGTTAAGCTGACACTGTTGTGTCCTTGAGCAAGGCCCTTAACGTTCCTCCCTCCAGCTCCATTTTAAGCCACTGCCGGGCGAATAAATAAATGCAAGTGCCTCTCTGCTGATGATGAGACCCGCCAGCAAGAACCTGTTTTGTGTCTCCAGCCTCATGATTTTGCAGGAACAAAGAAATCTGTGCTGAACTCAACAGGAATTAAATCATATCATCGCTCTGTAATCCCTTCCCCAAGGAGGCTGGTGATTAGTAATTTAAATGCATGTGTATGTATGTATTTATTTATTTATTATTATTATTCACACTGATGTTGTGGGGTTTTTATTTATTTATTTCCCCCTCCTTGGGCTAGGATTTCTCTCTGTCCCCCTTTCCCCATCCAAGCCCTTGATCTGGATCTTATCTGGAGACTGGTGTGATGTGTTCTTGATCACTCTGTAGGCTCTCAGCAGTAGGCTAATGTCTCTGTGCTGCATTGCTTCTCCTCCTCTCTGCGTCTCTCAATCCGTCTGCCTCCGTGCCTCGTTTTATTGTCGTATTGCTCGAGCTGCTGCCAGATTTCCAATCATCTCTTCTCACTCAGACAGCCATTGTGCAGTGTGTTCTGAGCAAACATTTTTTCTCGGTGACGTCAGCGTCAGACTCGCAGATGTGTTGCGACTAGTCTCGCACCGGTTTTCGAGCCACTGTTAGCAGGAAGACAGATGACCGAGCTGCTTTGGAGACACTATTCAACACCAAACCCAGATCAGAATGGATATTTTAGGACACGTTTAGTTAAATTGCTTTTCAAAAATGTTATAAAATGCAGTAATGAATGATCTCTATAAATCTGACGCGTGTTTATTGTGCTTCCGTCCTTGCAGAAATAATGGACCATATTGAAAGACTGCAAGTGCTGAAAGACATTGTGAGGAAATTTCCATCTGTGAATTATGAAGTGTTCAAATACGTGATCACTCACCTCAACAGGTAAAACCTTTTGTTCTTCAGGTTGGTTGTTCAGTTAATTCACACACACCTTTATTTTAGTGTCCTTGTGAGAACCTTCCATTGCCATCTGTATAAAACTTAAACCTGTCAACAGAAAGGACACTTTTGTCCTCCCAAGGTCAAAACCGTCCGATATTCTTGTCCTTGTGGGGGCGTTTGTGTCCCACTCGGTGTCCATCCCAAGATATAAAAACGTGCCTATACAAACACGCATACAGGGGTGCTTGAAATTTTGTGAACCCTTTAGAATGGTCTAAATTTCTGCGTAAATACGACTTAAAACATCATCAGCTTTTCACCATAAGTACTAAAAGTAGATAAAGAGACCACAATTAAACAAATGGGACAAAATTATTACACTTGGTCATTTATTTATGGAGGAAAATGATCCAATATCTGTGAGTGGCAAAAGTATGTGAACCTTTGCTGTCAGTGACTGATGTGACCCCGTTGCGCAGCAGTAACTGCAACTAAACATTACCAGTCAGTGTTGATCAGTCCTGCACATCGGCCTGGAGGAATTTTAGCCCATTCCTCAGTACAGAACAGCTTCTGCGATGTTGTTGGGTGAAAGATCTGATGATGCTTCAGATCATATTTATGCAAAAACATTATGGAACATTCTTAAAGGGTTCACAAACTTTCAAGCACCACTGTACCGCTCAAGTTTTTGTCTTCGCTATGAGCTGATTTTACAACCTCGCTGTAATTTTAGAATGTTACGCTGTTAATTAGCTTTCCATGTATAATGCAATGGTTACCCGCTTAGAGATGAGAGAGAATCTTTTTTTCTTTTTAAATAAATATTCATATTAATAAAAACCCTTTTAATAATGTACCGGGGATTTATCTTGCAACTCCAGCGTCTAGCATGGCCACATGTTAAAAGCAGGTGAAAGCGGTGACTGTGATGAATAAAACTATGAATAAGGAGAGTTATAATAACCAAAGGCTTTTCTTTCTTTTCTTTTCCTGAAAAACACGTGTATACCTCGGGCTTAGGCTTTTTAAGTACATTTTGAATAGTGAGGAAAACTCACGAAGGGTTGTAGGCCTTTTGAATACAGGTTTTATGCGTTTGCCTTTTATCCGACATGAGCTCTTTCGTAATGGTTCTTTTCTCTGTCAAAGAAAAGTGTTAACGGCTTTTTTAAGGACTGTTTAAAACTTCTCGAACTGCTGGCCGACCATTTAATTTGCTCTGATCACGGATCAGGACGATGTTTCATCATCCAGTTATCTTTGAATTTCTGTACCCCAGTGTAGAGCATTACCAAAGGAAATGTTGTACTTTTGAGATTCTAGCAGTAATTAGGACCACCTGTACACCTGCACATTCATGCAGTTATCTAATGAACCAATCACGCGGCAGCAGCTCAATTATAAAAAAAAAATCATATAGATACAGGTCAAGAGCTTCAGTTAATGTTCATCAGAAACATCAGAATGAAGACAAGATCGTGATCTTTGATCGTGACATGGATGCTGTTGGTGCCAGACAGGCTGGTTCTTGAGAATTTCACACACACACACACACACGCGTTTCTAGAAAACATCAAGCAAGCGACAGTTCTGTGGGTGGAAACGGCTTTTTGAGAATATTTACATATTGGAAGGCAAAAATTCAAATTTGAATGTTTAAGATGTTCTTATACTTTTAGTCCGTTAATTACAATGTGCTTCTCTAAGCTTTTTGGCTAAATGACCTTTGTGCTCTCATGATGGCATTTAGCCTCCCCTCCCCCTATATGGTCATATAATTAGAATATCATCAAAAAGTTGATTTATTTCAGGAATTCCATTCAAAAAGTGAAACTAGTATGATGTATACATTCACTACACACAGACTGATATATTTCAAGTGTTCATTCCTTTTCATTTTGATGATTATAACTGACAACTAATGAAAACCCC
>JAOUWY010000002.1:9886990-9899067 GCA_025728095.1 Prietella phreatophila | reverse complement strand
GTCTACTGAACTTTTCTGCTCCACGTCTGAATGTGGGAAGAGGTCCAGAGATGATGATCTTCGCTGTGGGTGATCTGC
The DNA here is from genome assembly GCA_025728095.1 of Prietella phreatophila. NCBI lineage: Eukaryota > Metazoa > Chordata > Actinopteri > Siluriformes > Ictaluridae > Prietella > Prietella phreatophila. The sequence goes on along the minus strand of JAOUWY010000002.1, from coordinate 9,898,989 downwards.
CTCGATCATTCTGGAGAAGTCCCTCTTCAGAACCTCCATCTGCTGTAGCCTGGTGTCGTTCATCCCGGTGTGCAGCACAACGGCTCCAATGTGCTCGTCCTTTTTCAGGATCCTGGATACCTGCACAGTGACATCAACAACATGAGCACCATTAAAACAGTGTGTGTGCTTTACTTTACCTTTGCATGAGGCTACACGGACGTTCCGCACGATGGAGTCCCCGACGATCACAGCGTTGGGTCTGCTGTGACGGAGATGGGCGAAGCGGTTCCGGGTTGGAATCTGGAACACCGGTGGTGGAGAGGCCATCGCCTGGAGTACAGCCTGCCCCTTCCGCCGCGGGTTCACCCAGGGCCCGAGGTGTGTTGGCGCCGGTGTGACGGAGACCACGGCTGGGAAGGTCCTGGCTGCACGGTCCCTGTATAGAGAAACACACAGCATCGAGGGGATGGGAATGGAAATACTACGCTGTGTGCTTACCTTGGATGTGTGGGCAGTGGCACAAGATGATTCCAGCGCAGTTCGTCGCTCCTGCAGCTGGGCCTGCTGGTCGAGTAGGCCACGGATCTGCTTCCCCACATGCTCCAGTTCCAGCAGCACCATGCGAAGCTCGAGCGAGGCCTCATCTGCACTCAGAACCGAAGAGATGGTAGACATATTTGTCTTTTAAACAAAACAGCGGTAAATGCTAAATATGAAATATGAAATGCAAACGTAAACAAGGCTAGCGGTAGGTGATGCTAGTGGGCTAGCTAATCACAAGCTAGTCGTCGATGTTTGTACAAACAAACCAAAATTTAGCGACAGCGCAATATTACGATTTGTTTTATCTAAACTAATGTGTTATATTTGTATAATGTAAGTAAATAATTTTAAAGTATAGAAATAGAAGAAAGTAATATAATAGCGTTAGCTCGTAGGGCAGCATCAAGCAGGAAGCAGCATCAAACCCGAAGCAGCATCAAGCCCTTAGAGTCAGCCTCGGAGAAGCTTCTGACTCTAAAGGTAGCTCTTCTACTGACCCTGACATCTCTCAAGCGAGTTGGAGATCTACAAGCTCTCTCTGTTGCCCCCTCCCACCTTGACTTCCCTGGATTAGCCAAGGCCTTCCTGTATCCTAGGCTGGATTATATTCCTTAAGTGGCTACATCTGCTTCCCATCCCAGTAGTGTTCCAGGCTTTCTGCCCTCCTCCGGTCCTCATACTGGAACAAGATATATTGCACTGACTGTGTCCAGTAAGGGCTCTCTGTACTTACGTCCACCAGTCCGGCTAGTGGTGTAAGTCAGAGCAGCTGCTGGTCTGCTTTGGTGGCAACAGTAGACGTGATGCTGTGTTGAAGCAGCGCATCTTGAATTGGATGGTGGAAGCAATCTATATTGCTTATTAGGCGTGCAGTCTTGCTACGCCTCTGGGCATAAGGGCTCATTTCACTACTGGGACTGTCTCCTCACAGGTTGTGTGTGCTGTGGTTGTGTGGTCTATGCCACATATATTCATTCGATTTTTCAGCCTGGATATACATTCCAGCCCAGGCTCGAGTGTCTTGCACTGATCCTTGGGCTCGGATCCTCAGTATAACGGAGTGGGTATTCTCGTATTCTCGGAGTGGGTATTCTCTTTGAAAGGGAACGTCTGGGTTATATATGTAACCGTGTTCCCTGAGAAGGGAAAGAGACTGTTACGAAACGGGACTTTTAACAGGAAGTAAACGCAGGAGCAAGGCCTTTATTAATAAACAAACAAACCAAACACAGGGAGTGCGGTCTATACTGAATAAGATTAACTAGATTAACCACGAGACTACAGTCTAGGCATTGCATGAGAATAAACACAAAGCTACGACTGCTAGCATGCTACACATACATGCTACTAGGTGCACAGTAACACAAGGGGTTTAAATAACCAACATAATTAAACTAAAGCATAGACCTGGGGAAATAAAGCGACACCCTCGAACATAAGACAATACCTGAATAGAAAGAGAACGAACCAAAACATTTCACACAGTTCAGTCCCGTGCATGCGTGCATTCAAAAGCCATGCTGCAGTGCCATTTGCCAGCGAGGCGTAACAGAGACATTATGTAGCTTTGTCATACTGGGACATGCTTGTGAATTGCGTCTTTGCTTCAGATAATAGACGCTGATGCCGCAGTTCACAGGTCTCATTATACTGTATATCACACCATGTGCTTAATTGCCACGTCACCTGATCACGGCAGATCTATAAATAGGCATGATGTTACACAAGTTTTCAGATACCAGTCATGCGCGAGGGTTCAGCTAACGCAACGTCACGTTCCCTTATCAGGGAACAGTGTTACATGCATAACCCAGATGTTTTCTGGACTGTCCATGCTATGATTGTCCTGCGAACAGCTTCTCCCATCTAAGTGCACATTCAGACTTATATTAGCAGCCATACATTCCCATTCCACAAGATGCTTCAGATCATTAGCAGTTCCTTCCCTTCTCCATGTGGTTTTCCTGGCCTTTTGTCATTCCTTAGCTCAACAGTGCATTCCAAATTTTAGATGTAACAGTATCAAAATTTCATATCACGGTTATTGTGACCAAAATTATCAGGGTTATCTCTATTATCACGGAATTCTTAAAATAAGCTAAAAATGTTCAAAAAGTACTGATACACACACACTAAAGCCATTTAAACAGGTTTTATATTTGACTATAAACTGATGGGCGGTTGTCACTAAGCTTGCTGTGATAGTCGGTACACAGTGTTCTGCATCACACTGATTACATCACTTGCCCACCATGGCACCACCCAACTGTCATTTTGCTTTCTTATAGTAATAAAAATCATTTAGATCAGTCAGAGAACAATTCGCTACAATTAAAAACTGAACGCGTCTGCTCAATTCAGCGTGAGCCGAATGAGCCAAAGTCACAGCACAGATCAGCAGGTGACAGATTTCATTTAGCACCTGATGAGAGTGAGGCAAGCTGACTGACAGGAAGAATGAGGCGAGCTGACTGACAAAACAAAGGTGGAAGATTGGATTTAATATAAGCAAGTTTGTCATTGTACGATTTTTATTGTTGTTGTGTTTTTCATTATAAATAATAATGAACTAGGGACATGATAAAGAGTTCCTCAGGGGCAGGAACTCACACGTAAAAAAAAGGGGGGGGGGGCTATATCACCAAAGAGCTAATTTTACTACTTTAACTAAGTTACTACTTTCCTATCTTTAATAAAACTACATATTCGTATCACCCTGGTTGAAAATAATGAATATGAGAATGACACTACTAATATAACCTACTGGTATTTTTATTTTTTACATTTATAGAATTAATTACAAATTAAAACAAAACAGCAAATTTTCATGGAGAGATAATCCAAAGAATCATTAAAAGAAAGTTTATACATTATGAAGTGTATTACCATCCACAAATGTAGTGACACACCCACTCTATGTCACTTACTGTAAAAACAGTAAAACTAATTTCACAATTAACTTTAAATTTGCAGCAGCACCTTGATTTCCATAAACCTGCAGCACTGTTTGCTGAACTGGCTTTTTACTCTCAAAGTTTTAAGATGTCCCTTTCAATGCCTCCTTCTTCAGATGTAGATTGCTGCCATCTCTGTTTGTTTAGCATCGTGCCTTTACTGACTATATAACATACATATAATATAACAATTACTTGCATGTCTAGAAATTTTATGAACTTGACTAGCTATTATTTAGCAACACATTCCCTCTCAATCAATTTGAAAACTATCAGCATTAAGCATATAAAATGCTGCTAAAATGAAAAGGTTAGCAAAAGAGCTAGTGGTCTCAGCATATCTGTCTGCCTGTTGAAGCAAGACACATCGCAATTGCATCATGACAACAAGACTATCTGACGGCAGACTCAAGTGAAACAAATACTGTAAATGGGAAAATTCTCAAATTTCTTGTTATTAAATTGCTTCTATTTTGTGCACACTCATGTTAATTCTAATTCAGATGTTTTTACATAATATAATTGTTTATTAATTAATGTTGAGAGGGGCACTTTTAAATCATTTAAAAAAAGAGCAGGGGCCCCCAGAGACCCCAGAGACCCCCTTCTGCACGTCCCTTTAATGAACCCACCATTCAAGCAATTGCCCCCCCCCCTGAATTGACGCTAATTTAAAAGCAAATCTGAAATGTGCACGGCTGCATGGGAATTCATAAGCGATTTAAAAGCAAGGGGGAAAAGATTAAAAAGCGTCAGCGCAGCGCAGCGCCAAAGCTCCCATTTGCAGCAACTTTCTTCTGGCAAGCTCTGCAGACAGGGTTACCATCTTCTATTAAGTTTTCCTCAGAATTAAAAAAAAAAAATCCAGAATATGACCACACTTAAGATTTGCCTCAGACTCATGCTGGGTGTGTGGACAGCATTTACAGTGTGCTTTATAAATCCCGATAATGGTTTTATGATAATTAAATGTGGCACGGTAATACAAACCATCTGGGAATTTTATCATGGTTTATTGTAAAACCAGTAACCATTTCGTCCCTATTCCAAATAGTTGATTTGACCACACCTAATTTTTGCCATCTCTCTGATGGGTTTAACAGCAACAGATTTCAAATGTAAATGCAACGCTTGAAATCATTTCCAGACCTTGTATACTTGTAAGTCAAATAATAAGGGATTAACACACAACTAGCCATGGAGTAGCTGTGCTGGGGTGTCCAATTACTTTTGGTTCCTTACAGTGGTGGCACAACATATAAAAAAATGCTTTAATTCCTACATTGTTTACACTTGAGCTCATATTGATTACTTAATTTCAACTCTAATATACTGTGGTAGACAGCTAAAATAACTTTGTCAATGTCCACATTTTCATGGACCTGACTGTATATTGATATCAAATGACAATTTCATTACGCAAAAGTGGACTACGTTAGGCTAATTATGTGACCTCTGATGTCAGCTGGTTGCACCTAATTTAGGGATTTCATAACCACAGAGGTGAAAAGCTATGCAATCACAACTCTTAAATTTTTTATTAGTAAATAATTTTACAAACTATTACCAAAACAGTATATTAATTAAATAGAATTGCAGTTAAGTCCACTTCAGTTCCAGGTTTTGTGCTACAAAATATGGAAAAGTTCATGTGGGTGAATACAAATTTAAGGAACTATACATATCATACTTCTAAGTTTAGCTGCTGTGACATTACTGGGAATTATATTGTAGTGTCTGTTTAAATGTCCAAAGCAGGGACAAACATGGCACTGCCTTCTATTTTCCATGCACAAATTTGTTAGTAGAGTTGAGTCTACTATAAATCTTTCAAGGGTAGGATGAAAAACAACAAATGGGTAGGCTGAGGTTCAGGATTGTGAATCGACTGCCATGTCTTCATACCTCTGCTTTTCTGTAGTCTATTTCTCACCGGGTTATGTGATTTCAAGCAGTCACTTTATGTTTTCCTAATTGCAGCTCTGTCACAAATTGCAAAACGGGCACATTTTGTTTGTGACAATTTGTGCAGTAAACAGTCTGCAGTCTTTTTTTGTAGCAACTCTCCCTAACTGCTTGGCTCTGTTCGTAAGTGAGTTTTCAACCAACTGTTCATTTTTGATGAAGCACTGGTGTTATGTTATCTCCCTTAACACATTAAGTCAATCAGAAATTAAGCGATATGATTATTTTACTTGTGAGAGAGTTACAGATTTGACAAGGGGATTTTAATTTGCAACATATGAAATACTGTACTATTCAGGAAGATTTTAAACCTCAGCAAGCACAGACCCTCATCTCTAATGCTATCCGATTGTCCTATCCTAATGAATCTTTTCTGTTTCCATATTTGCTGTCAAAAATGGGACTGCATAGTATAACCCTATAAAAGCCCTATCAGCATGCATACTGTATTTACCTCATTCATAGATATGAGTCTGAATTCAGAAAGCTCAATGTCAGCTGTGACTTCCACCTCTATATAAAACAGGGAGAAAAATGAGCTTTGTCTGCCAGGATGTTGTGAGTTAAGCAATAAATAAAACTAGGCCGTCTGTGCTGAAGCTGCAATCACTGTCAATTTAAGCACTGTATTTCCCCATTTCCCTCTTTCTCTTTCTCTCTCCCTCTCACACAGGAGTAATGGTTAGTAAGGAGGCAGGCCCCTGCGTCCTGTCAAATTCAGAGTCGGACTCAGAGGCCGAAGGTCCAACCCTCGGAAGTGAGATCAGCAGAAGTGGGGACGTAGTGAACAAAAGGAACAAAGCCCTGCAGGTCCGCTTCAAGGACATCTGCGAGGCCCAGAATGAGGCAGCACGTCTAGCCCGGGGTGCCAGGGTGCGCTCTGTTTCATGTAAGGTTGTACACAAGAGGTACTTGACTATGCCGGCACGTCGCTCCATACCCAATGTGACCAAGAGCACAGCGGTTCAAACCTCACCCGAATTAAAGAAGCGTTATCAGACTTTCCCCTTTGAGCGTAAAAAGGGGCACACTATTAAACACACAGCTCTGGTGGAGAGCTATGAGAACCAAAACAACGGGTTCTTAAGTGAAGTGCAAGCCACTGAGGAGGAAAAGCCACATGGGGTGAGGGTACAGAAGACTCGAGTGCTTCTGCACAGTATGCCACCATGTGCTGATGTGCAGGATTTGTGCCCAGATCGCAGCCTGGGTTCCTCAGGTCAAGCCAGGGAGACATATGCAAACTTGCACCAACCAGACTCAAATGAAGAAGACTGTTCCCAAGGAAGCAGCTCCAAGCACAAAGGATTACCCAGTCAGCGTGAGGTGGGAGCAGAACAAGAGCCCAACTGCACCAAAAGCTCCTCCTCATCTTCATCAATACAACCTCTGCAGGACAGAGGTGCCATTTCAAAGGTCACAGGCCCCATTGCATGGACATCTTTGACGCAAGTGGAATGTCTGGACAGTCCCTCAGTCCAGTGCAAGCGTAAGAAAAATCCGGCACCATTGAATGGTTTGCAGTCTCAGACCTTACCACGTGCTGCCAGCTGCCCCTCCCAGGATACCAGTCAGGCTCACTTCCATGGTAGCTATGGCTTTGGTTTTACGGATACCCGAGAAGTCACCAGGAGTCATGTGTGTGGGCAGATGATTTCGCTGCCTGGAGCAGATGGAGATGTGAAAGCCCAACTTCAGGCCATGGAGTCTCTCATTAGCTCAAGCCAGGAGACCATTAAAGTGCTGCTGGGGGTCATTCAGGAACTAGAGAAAGGAGAGGCACAGCGGGAGGGGTGAGTCACACTCTATATATAAATACATATGCCACTCAAATGCTACACTTTCACCATATCACAGCAGTCATCTGTGCCTTCTCAATACAAGGTTCAGTGTTCATGGAGAGATAGATAAGCCTATGTGAATCTGAATCAGTTGTTAGGGTAATACATTATGTATGTTGTAATAACCCTTCGTAAGACTATGTCACCCTTCATAAGCATCTCTGTATTTGTCCTAAAGAATCCTTGCACCATATATTTAACACCTCTACCATAGTCATGGAGCCAACCTTCATATAATGTCTATTCACAAAAAACAAAAAACAAAAAAAAAACCCACTGCAGAATTAAGAGTGATTTTATGATCCATTTTGAGAGCATCCTTTTAGTACAAGATTCTTGTAGAAAAGTAGAATTTCCCAAAACCCTAGTGTATGGCACAGTGATGCCATGTCTATAACATTTACATTCCCACTGCATACCACTTTATACAGAATCATGGCTATGTCCATTAGATTATGATCTCACAACAGAGCAAAAATACATAGATAAAATAGTCCAACTCTGGAAGTCTGACCACATATAAGCTTTAAACCTTTTAAAGGCCCGACTTATTATTTAGTTATTTCAATGAAAGCATATTAATCTGTAACTACTACGAACTGCGTTGAAACTATTAGGAAATATCTGAAGAGTATGCAATATAGATTTGGACTTGGTGAAGGTTCTGGGTGTTTAAGGGATCAATGCACTTTTGGCTCAGGCTTGCAGATGATATTATGGGAGAAAGTGGAAATGTTAATATACAGGACAAACATCACCTACAGCTAAAAGTGAAAGCCAGTGAGAGTGAATTTCAGCGATTCTCAATTTGCCAGCATTGCTACAGAGTTATACATGTGTAGCAAGTTTGTATTACATGCATGTGGCATCTGTGTATTATATAATGTAACAAACATCAAAGCTGTGCATGGAGAGGGTGGGAATCAGCTGAACATCAACATAATCTTTTTTAATAATGAGAACTCTCTCCCACTGGCGCATCCAGCCACTCCTTTATCTTTATGCAGCCACTCCTTTAGAACTCTCTCCCACTGATTAACCAAATCCTCACAACCTGGCTTCTCCCTCGTAATCCTTGTCACATATAGTAATACAGTATAGTATAAGTGTCATGTACTATCATTACTATAATCCATAGTGAAGACAATCAACACTATCGTTAAAGGTTAACATAAAGTTTGTTTAGCTCAGGGGTGCCACTCAGTTCAGGTTATTGGCCACATTCCACTTAGTCCAATATCCAGTGGGTCAGACCAAAAAAAACCATAACACATCAACATCTTCTGTTAAATGTGATTATTGATTGATATTTATCTGAAAGTATATCCCATGATATTGAGGGGGAAATCTATATATTATATTGGGGGTAAAAATCAATAGTTTTCAAAATAATTTACAAATAAAAGTTCAAAAGAATGCATAAACATTCAACCCTATTGCTTTGAAATCTTACATTTTATTCTTTTGAAAAGAGACATGGTTACAGCATAATAACATTTTCAGCTTTCTAATGAAGAATTATATACACTATATGGCCAAAAGTTTGTGTACACATGATCAATCACACCGATATTTCCATTCCAGATTTAGTCCCCCTTTGCTGTTAGAATAACAGCAAACTCTTCACTCCACTCTTCTGGGAAGACTTTCTGCTAGATTTTGGAGCGTGGTTGTGAGGATTTGCTCATGCAGCCACAAGTGGGTCAGTGAGATTAGGCACTGATGTCAGGCGAGGCCTGGGGTGCAGTCGGCATTCCAGTTCATCCCAAAGATGTTTGGTGGGGTTGAATGGGTTCCTAGGTTTGTGCACAGGAGGACTGTCATACTGGAACATGGTAAATATTGAAACTACAAAAGACATAGAATGTACACTGTACAATGTATGTACAAAAGCCATACAAAGACATTCTAGACAATTGTGTGCTTCCAACTTTGTGGAAACAGTTTGGGGAAGAACCACATATGGGTATGATTGTCAGATGTCCACAAATGTTTGGCCATATAGTGTATCTTAAGCACATTTTGTCAGTAGCTGATTTTACGGCCCAGCCTTTAGTGCTCTATTTTGCCCTCTAGTGGAATTAACAGAGACTAGCTCTTTTTCCCCAAATAATTTAATGCAGTTACATTCCACCAGACAAATGAAATTCATGGCATAAACCCTATATTCATTTGGTGGGCAAGATTAGAACATTTATTGGGCTGATCCTTGCCCGTGGGCCATGTGTTTGACACCCTTGGTTTAGCACGACCTTGCATACCTGGTATGTCTTTTATCCAAAAATACATTTTCCCTGATTATTTTAAATTGTCCAGTGAACCTGGGCTAAACCACCTTTGTATCAGCAGTAAATGGCCATCAGGGATGTGTGTAGTGTAGCTAATGGTTTTAAAACCTGCCCCACATAGACACTGAAACAGCAGAGTACTGGCTAATTCCCCAGTAGGAGAGAAGCAAAAGCCCTACATGGTCTTGGAAGCACAAAACCACCACTCAAACAGCCTCAATTAGTAGTGCCTCATCAGGCAGGCCTTTCATCTTCCAAAGAGGTATGTGTGTGTATGTGTGTGTGTGTGTGTGTGTGTGTGTGTGTGTGTGTGTGTGTGTGTGTGTGTGTGTTCATATTAGAGATTCTTCCTACCATTCTGCAATTATTATTAGAGTGACACCCTCTGATCCCCTACTCAGGCTTGTGCTGTCTTTAAAGCAGCTGTGTTCATGAGGGGAAGCAGAGCAGCAGGGGCACATAAAAGCTCCTGTTTGTCTCAGCTGGCCATGAGAGCTGCCACCAAGGGATTTTCTGTGTTCCTCAGACTGTGAGCATAGAATTTACACTTAAACCAAATGGCAGCATGGCATGGACATGCAAGGTGAGACCTGAAAAGCAAAGTACCCAGCATTTCTAGAATTATATATCCATCTAATATATAATGCTCACTAAGATGGACTTATCTTTCTATAGAATCTTGAAGCGTCTCAATACTTCTATATGTATTTGTTCACTACTCCAAATATCAGACCATACAGGATTTTCTTTTGATGGTTGTGGCCAAAATAGCTTAATTTAGCTGTGGAAAAAATAACTTTTTTCAAAATCTGTGATACAAGTTACAGAGTTTGTTTGTGTTTTCTTTGTGGAAATGACTTGAATTGTCAAAATTGCAATTGCACACAATTGTTTTGCGCACTTTCGCAGGTAAATGCGAACTTTTAGCTGTACTTATGTTTGAGGCACGTGAATCTAAGAGGGCTTTGGCTGGATGTGCATTGTGATGATGTCACATGACCAAAATCTGCTAGAAAATCTGCGGTTATTTTGAAAAATTGCAAGCTCATCCAAATATATATTTTTAAAATTAGATATGAATCCTACCATTATGCCCATGGAAACACTGTAAAACACTGGGAAAAAACTCAGAGGTCTAAATACCAGCACTGTTAGTGTGATCAGTGAGTTCTGGCTCTGACAGAAGCTCAATGTCATATCCCTCAAGTATTTTTAATCCTGCTTGTGCAGTTATAATTTTTGTTTGTACCAGCCTGCAATATTTTATAACACAATTAGTTGGTTCTCTTTCGCAAAATATAACCAGTAGCCTAATTTAAGTCATCGCTACCCTAACCAGTCAGTTACTCAGGCCTGCCACATGCTCATGTTAATAAATGTAGTCTTTATTTGAGCTTTAAATCTGACCACTTGCTTGCCCACATGAAAGCACAAACTTCATTTTCTGTTTTAGTTGTCTGCCATGTGAACTTTTCTGGCAAATTAAAAAGTAGTAGTTTATATATCCTCCATACATTAGTAGTTCACCTGTCCATACATTGGACTACATACATACATACTTCATATATACATACATTAGACTAGAGAGTCTCAAACATCTCTAGTCTACACTGTATAATTTAGTGTTATTTAGAGTGTTAAATGATTTGTGGAGTAAAAATTTGAACAAAATTTCTAGTCTACTGTTTGCCACACTCCCCAAACTAATACTTTAGTGATCCAGATGTGATTCTGACTTTATTTTGACTGTCTCACAGATGGCTGTAATACTTAACTGTCTCTGGGAGTAATCATTTTGCTTGATGGTATTCATTTTGTGCTTACATTAGCTAATGGTAGACTTTTTTGCAACAGTACTTTCTAATGACTGTTGTTCCACAATGTATCCATAAGAAATTCAGCAGCCCAAACTAATTTCTGATCATTATCACGGCTGGCTCGTTAGCATGTCAGTTGCTAAACAGTTTATCCAGACTGGCAACAGATTGCCTGTAGCTGGCTGACAATAGCGCTCACAAAGCAACCCCCTGCAGGGATGCCATATTTGAGAAAACGTGTATTTTTTTAGAGCCTTCTCATGTGTTCATGGAGAATACATAAAGGATGTACATTTGAAAGGAGGATGTGTTTCTGCTGGTATGTGATTATAGATTGTAGAAAGAGTCACTTGCCTCCTATGAAATAGGAGTGAAATGTTGCCAGTCTTGGGTAAAATCAATAAGCCAGGGTTATTTTGTTACAATTTATGTTTCAACTCTTTTTGTTCATCTCAAAAAAAAGGTTAACATTGGGGTTGTGGGGAAGCGAGGGTCATAACATGAATCAAAGTAAATAGCCACCAGCTTTGTCAGTTAAAAGTGAATGTTTTGAAACATATAGAAGAAGAAGCTGCTGTACAGTTAGCATTGGGGTGAGTAATGGAAAAA
>JAOUWY010000002.1:9830484-9840825 GCA_025728095.1 Prietella phreatophila | reverse complement strand
TTTCATTCAAAATCTTCCAGCCAAAAATATGTCTTACACATATTTTCTAAGCCATTGTTGTCTGTTGCTTGTACATCAAGAGTATTGTGTGATATAATGATTTTGCATTAGAGAAGACCACAAAGTTATCAGTGATTGTGTTATGTTTAGCCAATCAGACAAGGACTGTAACTGTAATAGTACCTACGATGGAGAGAGACTGTATAGCAGCATGTGGTGACTGAATTTATGGTGTGAGTAATGCTTCTGGAAAGCTTTAGGCTGGATGCTTCGGTTCAGTTTTAACCAAGACATTGTAAAATCAAGGAAAGGAGTCTGGGGACAGATTGCAGATTGTTTACTGCTGCGCCTCCGCTTTTGCCGGCTTACAGGTTTATAAAATGAAATGACAGAATTAAAGGAGTTTAACTGAGTTAGACAAAGCTTGACAGTGTTTTCTGGGGGTGAGATTAATAATATGAAGACTGAAGCTGCTAAATAGGCTCTATGGCATATATTGTATCCTATTGCCTGGTTGTGCTTCAGCACTCCAGTGCACGTCTTTATGTACTTGGACATTGACATAATTCTTGCTGTTGTAGTTCCGTAGCCTATACTCTATCACATGTAAATTGAAACAATTACTGTGAGGTTAAAGCACAAAATGTCAGCTTTAATTCACCTTCATGAGGGGAGAAGGATCCTCACAGGCCTGTGATAACTAGATGTGATGTCTACCACACAGAGCCCATTTACATGAAGAGCAGCCTGGGTCATCCTGATAGATATTCCCCATACACAACCAGGCAGAGAGATAGAGGGAGGAAAGACAGCACAAATTAACACATGGGGAAAGATCTCTCACCCACCCAGCATGGACAAGGTCATACACCCTATTCAGAGGAAAGAGGTTTCCAAACACTTCCACTGTAACGAATTTCAGCCGAGCATTAGGATTAATTACAAAAGCAAACGAGTGATACAAAGAGAAAAGGGTGAAGTACCATCAATAAAAACAAACAAACAAAAAAAACAACATGTAAGAGAAAGGTACAGCCCAGTTAGGCTGCATTTTAATCACTGACCCCATGTTGCTTTAAAATTACATGCCATCCTAAGAGCTCATTAAATAATGATGGAGTGCTTGAGCTTGGACAGCTGTAAAAAGTAAAGGCGAGTCACCCCAGCCTGCTCCTACACCCCCACAAATGTTTAAGAGGCAGCATGCAAAAGCTCAGTCATGAACCTTGTATAATGGTGTATAATAAAAAAGTGCAGCAAGGTGAAGAGGTTTAATGGAAACAACAGGCAAAGGTTAATCTTTGAGGTAGCAAAGACAGTGCTAATGGGAAATGCTTAACCTGTACTGACTCTGAAATCTTGAAATGTTCACATCTCCACAATGCGCAATAAGCCACATCACCTTTTAAAAATAAAATATGTGGTTATTGTCATGAAGCTAATGGCATTAGGACTCCCATATTGTACACACAGATGCTGCATTATGACCTTCAATATGGCACAACATATTTGAGAGACGTGAACATTTCAATCACAATACAGCAATACATTAGTCAATGACTGAGAGGCTGTGGCCATAAATGAGTTGATTTCCTCAGCATATAATGTGTACTACAAAAGCAAGCTGATTTTCGATTAGCTACTCAGGTAAATACTTTGTGTTGCATGGAATTGCGTTATTATAAGTGTTCAGTAAAGCATGTAAATTCTTTCATATTAAAACACTGCAGTTTGAGACAGATAAAGGTCACTAGAATGGACCCCACCATTACTACCAGCAGACTGGACTGAAACTTTGGATTATACAAGGATAAATGAAGGAATGAATATTCTAACCAGCTTGTAACATATGGTTCTGTGTGGTTATGTCCATAATGTTAGTCAGAATACAGGCAGACAACCTTAATCAGAGATAATCCATACTGACAAAGAAAACACAGGCATGGTCTACACCAGTAAACAAAGAGGCAGGAAACCAGGCTTGGAAACGCATAATGACAATCGACAAGACTTCTGCTTGAAATGCAGATACAGTGTAACAGAACAGGTGCACACATTTTGGGGACAAACTAATGATAAGACAATGGTGGAGACAGGGTTGAAACCAAAACAAAGGCACATATGGTGGACCATATGGTTTAGCAATTTCTGTCACAGGATCAATAAAGTCTGTCTGTCTGTAGGTCTATCAATCTACCTATCTATATAAAATGAAAATCATATACTGTGGCCAGCACATTCATCAGATCTCAACCCAAGCGAACACCTTTGGAAGATTTTGGAGAGACGTCTTAGAGATACCACTCTCCACCAACAGAATCAAAACAACAACAACAACTAAGGGAATATCTTTTGGTGTGCGTTAGTGTAGTACATTTCTAGAGACTTTTGGAATATCTGCCAAGATGCATCAAAACGGTCATAGTGGCTTGTGGAAGCCCAACAGCTTAGTAAAACACTTGTTGGTTTGTCCTTTCATTTGTCATCTGTCTGTACATTATGAATATATTAGCTTATATTATGAATATATCATGTGGGCAAATGTGTGTGTCTGTGATGTTCCATAATGGACTGCTGTACCATCTAGGGTGCATCCTGCCCTAAGTCCAGTGTTCCAATAATAGGCTCCAGATCCACCATTACCCTGACCAGGATAAAGTAGTTAATGAAGATGAATGAATTAATATCTTGTACACCCTTCAAGGGTTCATTGGATAGTAAAGGTTTCTTGGCTTCCTAAAGGTTTTCTAGTTTGAACCCTGTCTGCCAGGGAAACACTCAGGCCCTGATTTACCTTAAGAAGTGGGTGTGTTGTGGGTGATTTATAAGGAATAATAGCATGAATTGCATCACATGCACATGGTTAGAGAACAATAAATGAATGAGGTTTTCACATGTGCTGTTTGTTCATGATAGCTGTAGCGAGTTCTGATCTCAAAGAGACTCCTTCTAGTGAATCCAAAACCTTGCCACACATGCATAATTTCGTGTCTAGAATAACACAAATTAAACACTGTAAAGTGTGAATGTGTGGTGAATATGTAATATGAAGCCACATTTTTTGGCATCACTTTAAGAAAATTCTGAATGGGTATGCTGTAAGATGCAAGAATGCCCTTGTGAACTATAGTTAGCAAGATTTCTAGAACAAATGCACCATCTTGCCTCACAACATGAGGACACATAAAGTGTCAAAGCGAACCATCATTAGTTTCCATATTTTAGTCTATAAATGTGGGTTAAATGAATGGATTAAAGCAATTACACTACTACACTACCAGCCATTCTGCTCTCCACAGCAAGACGGCCTATACTTACAACAGTAACCATGTAAGAAGAGTCTTGAAAACAGTCATCCAGCTCTTTCTCTATGTACTTAATTTCATTATTTGGTGCTTTTGAAAAATCACCTAGTAGTAAGGCTTTGAAAGCTTGATTTATAGCTAAGTCACTGGCACAGGAAAACTATATACTTCAAATCAATACATCAGCACAGTGTGCAGATGACAGTTTGGGTGGTAAGGTACAGGATTTGGCATGAATCCTGCCAGGCACAGTTCTGCAGTTTACATCTAACCGATTCCAAGAAGTTCCTGCTCCTAGCTGTGAAACCTATCCAAAAACAGTTGCGCTACCTGCTAATGTCAGCGAAACCAGACGGCCATTTTGTGCTCTCATTCCATTTCACCCTCAGCTCTACCCATCTGTGGGAAACAGGTGTTTCATATCTGCAAGCGCAACATCAATCATCTTAACACTTTACAGAAAGATAGCTGATGTTAAGATTACAGTATTCCAGCTCATGTTTGCTCAGTAAACCATGTGGGACCTAAATGTGTGTTTTGGCTCGATGGTTTGAGTGTGTGTTCTTTTCACCCACCCACCTGCCTGGCTGGGGAGCAAATGAAGCATGAGGGTCATTGATATGGTTCAATATTTTTCATTAAACCTCCAGCAGGACAGTCTAGTCTAAACTGGTGGCACTAGGCAGCACAGTTCTCAAGCACCATGAAGCAGCTGTCAGTTTTCTTCATTATTACTTATTACGGTAAGAAGAGAGTTCCTATATTCTCTGTAGCCGATTAGAAGACACAAGACCCTAAACAAAGTGAAAGATGGGTATTAGAAATGAAGTTTGCATGGATTTTCTCCTGAAATCTTATTACATCAATAAGCCAAAGAGAACCTTTCCATTAAGTTAGACAATGACATGAATGATGTAAAGCATTCATGAAGGCATTCACATATTATAAGTTTGTAACTGTATATTCTTCTTCAATGACTTTCAGATATGGATTTTCTATAGGTTGAGCATTGAAAGCTTTACTTGCCATTGACACAAATCTCCTAATCTCGATAATGCCAATATGTAGTGCTGAAAGCATTAAGGTCTTTTGGGAAATAATTTTAAAGCACTTTACTCAATTGTAATGGGTTTGAATGGTTGGAAAAAGAGCATGCTGAAATGGCAAGAAAACCTATGCACAACAACATTAAATAGGAATTAATTTTTCAAACAAACTAACTTTCAGATATTCATCATGGAAATATCTCAGTTAATGGATTCATAAAACACAGCATTTTAATCACCAAATACATACGTTTTACTAATGAATGTTGAAGGCACCAAATGTATGTATACCCTCTAATTAAAGTCTGAAGTGTGGAAGTACACTCAAGAACCAGCCCAATCATGTTTTTTATTTATTTATGCAAGAATAGCTAGTAACTAAAACAAAAACAGTGACAACAATTATGACAATAAATAACTACATGCAGGAAATTGGCTGTATTTTACTGCCCTTAAAATAAGATGTAGCTTATAGCTGTAGTTCTCAAACTTTAGGCACATTTAATGTTCACAATAACATGTTTATTGGAGCCAGACAATTTTTTATAACATTATTTATAACATTAAAACCATCTGCCTAATATTGTGTAGGTCCCTCTTGTGCCACCAGAAAAGCTCTGACCCATCGAAGCATGGACTCCACAATACCACTAAAGTTGTGCTATGGTATCTGGCAACAAGACTACAGCAGCTATTCTTTGATGAGACCAGGGGTGCTGTGTAAAAATCCTTCAAACATTTCTAAAATGCAAGAATGTACATAAAACATTTAATATATGATAAATATCTGATGTCTAAAATAATAACACAGGCACACATAACAAAAATAATTTAAAAAATTAAAATAATTCCCTTCCCATCAACCCCTCTCACAGACCTGTCAGCTGCACGTCAATGTCAGTATGTGTAACGTATGCATGTGTTTCATCCTAATAATTAGCGTGTGAAGATGCATGTGTAGTGAAAAAGAATATGGACAGATTTCGTAAAAGAAAACCTCCAGATGCTTCTGGACCATCAACTTCATCCTCATGTAGCTAACACTGTCTAGCATTAGTGTTTGTGTAGGGTGCCACAAATTGTTTTTACATTTTCAAAGGGTGGCATGACTGAAAAAAGGTTGAGAAACATTGCTGTAAATTATTAGGTTTGGCCTCCATGGATTGGACTTGTTTGGGCAGTACATCCTACAGATGCTAGGATCTAAGCCCCCAATCTTAGTCCAATCAACACCTTGAACTTTTTGTCATGTTCCTCAAACCATTCCCGAAGAATTTTTGCAGTGTGGCAGGCAGCATTATTCTGTTGAAAGAGGCCACTGCCATTAGAGAATACCAGAGAATTGCCATTAAGGGATATACTTGATCTGCAACAATGTTTAGGTAGGTGGTACATTTCAAACTAACAACCACATGAATGCCTAGACCCAAGGTTTCCCATGCGAACACTGCCTAGAACATCACACTGCCTCTGCCAGCTTGCCTTCTTCCCATAGACAACCTGGTGCCATCTCTTCCCCAGTTAAGTGATGCACACACACGAGGTCATACACATTATGTAAAAAAAAAATGTGACTCATCAGACCAGGCCACCTCCTTCCATTGCTCCATGGTCCACTTCTGATTCTGACGCACCCATTGTAAGCACTTTCGGTGGTGAGCAGGGGTCAGCATGGGCACTCTGACAGGTCTGTGGCTATGCAGCCCCATATACAGAAAGCTGCACTGCATTGTGTGTTCTGACACCTCTCTAGCACACTCAGCATTAACTATTTTCAGCAATTTGTTACTCTTCTGTTGGATCGGACCAGATAGACCTTGTGGTGCCCATAACCTTGTCACTGGTTCACCTGTTGTCCTTCCTTAGTCCACTTTTGTTAGGTACTATCTACACTGCATACTGGGAACACTGCACAAGACCTGCTGTTATTGACTTCACGTGTCAGTGGTTTTAATGTTATGGCTGATCTCTGTAAATTAGTTTTATATAACTATAATGAACCTAAAATTGGCTGCTTAAAAGGACGTTGTACCTGAAAGTTAACAGACAAACAGAGTACAGATGCAATATCCCAATCATTGCAACTAGCTAGCTAACATGAGAACATAGCATGCTGTGATTCCAAGAACATCATTGCTGTGTTTAGCCTTGTGTTCCTCACTTTAACTACTGCCAAGAAGCAGAAGCAGTTGGATGAAACTGTGAGCTTAATTATGGAATGCAAATCAAGAAGAAACATAGCAAAAGTAAAAAATGGTAGTAACAAGCAAAGAAAACAATTATCAGAAATACACGTGAACATTGAAAACCACACAAAGATGAGAAGTGAGTGAGAAACTTAAATACCCTGACTAAATGAGGCTAAACGGGAAACAAGTGCAGTTAACAATAGAATGTATGAACTGGATTTGAGTGTTTAATTTTAGTGGCTCTGTATGTACCATTAACATATAGTAGATTACTATTAGTTGCACTGATGTTACTGTAGTTTGGATGAATAATCAGTATTAAGTAGTATTTGAATAATATGCTTGAGACTTATGTGAGTTAGCATAAAGCTTTATATTTTTTACGATCCCAAGATGTGCCCTGGGGTGACTAAGGGTCAGGTGGTTTATAAGTATGAAAAGGAAACACTTAGCTAGGCACATACACACACCTAATTACACTTACCTAGAAACCAAAATGTCTAACTATCCTGGTCTTCATTTGCTAACATAAGTGAAGGGGTTGGCACTCGCCTCTTCCCTAGAGTGTTTAGATGGTTAGTTTCCTATGTGCTGTATGGTGTATGAGAGTGCTCTTGCTTACCTGTCTGAGCCACGTTAAATATTCTAGACATATGTGATGTTCTACAGAACAGGTTCCCTGTCTTGCTCATTTGACCAATTTTCTTGTTCTTACACACCCAGTTCATCACAGATTGAGTTGGTAAATCAGGTGTCTTGAGAGCAGAGAAAAACAGTTATTCATTTGTAATTCTAACAAATTTAACAGTTGAATAACAGTCCACTGAATTCGTTTGAGCTGGTTGCTTCTCTATCTACTTTCTTATTATTATTTTAATTCTTAGCTCCAGATAAGCATGCATGCTCAAGATCATGCTACCGCACCAAACAATTTGGTGTTTTGGATTTCATATGGATCCCCCATGTTGACTGCTAGAATCTTGGGTCCAAGATATATTTCTTTTTTACTCTTTTGCCCACCTTTTAACAAACACCTAAGACCTCCCTTGGTGGCTCAGAGACCTTAGGTGACCTTAGGTGTTTATGCTGCTTGTACCAAGAATGGCCCTGAGCACACTGATTGAAATTATGAGCACTCTGAAGGTTTCTGCCAGAGTAAGTTTGTCTCTGTTGACTTGTGTTAGCTTACCATTCTGATGTTGTACCATCTCAAGATTAGTGTGAACAAAAACAGATAAATCCTACATAGTGAGTCTTGAAGAATGCTTAATTCAAGGGGTGAGTGAGGGAGAGAGTGATAGAGTAAGATGTCTCAGTGCTTGGAAAGCTTTGGCATTGAGTGGGAGATCACCACTGAGCTGAAGACCGTGCTTTGTTGGAGAATCTGAAAGAGGCAGATAAAGATTAGAGGTTAGGAGCAATTGATAGCACAAGCCACTTGCTGTGTGCCACTGCTGTGATGAGTAGCTCCCAGCAGCACATGCTTGACTTCAGCCTCTACTACATGTTAAGTTTTGCACAGTGTGCACTGTCCATGGTTCTGAAATGCCTGCTCTCGAAATTACTGATATTCTGATGTTTTCTGGTCATCAGTGCCACGTTATGGTATCAATGGATGGAGGAGTTTTTAATCAACAATCACAGCAATTAAAAAGTTTTAATAACTGACTTCAACAATAAAGCTGAGCTGTGTGTCATCAGGCTTGGAAAACCCTGACTAGTTTCTTTGGCATGAACATGCAGATTATGAATATTATGTAGTTTTTATATTCTCAGGCATTTCTTTATGAAGACCTTATTGTTAAACTGCTTCTGTGCTTCTAGTATCCATAAACAGTTTTATTGGTACAGAGTTTATGCCCTGCATCCATAGTACTGCAGTGCTCTTCACAGACATTAACCCAAACTCAGGATCGAACAGACCCTGGAGCTGTGAAGTGGCAACATTAGCCTCTGCACCACCATGCTGCCAGAGACCATAATGCTCAGTTATATTTCTGGACAATGTTTGTATTGTTGCGTTATTATGCACAAGAGACCTGCTTAGAAAAGTGGGTTTCTCAACTACTATAGTTTCCTTCACTGAACCCATGATGGCCCTAACCAGGATAAAGCAGTTACTGAAGATGAATTAATAACTAAATTAATTACATATGATGATTATATATGAAGATATTAATGATTATTAACATATTAATCAGGATAATCTCAGAGAATTCCCCACATACACCTATTGAGCCACAAATGTGGAAAGGCCAGACTGCCTTTAAAACAAAACAAAAAAACAAATACAATCCTCAAGCACTCTGGATTATGGCTTATGGACAGAAGATTAACTTGTCCCAGACTGATGAAATTGGGAAAGAAAAAGGAACTGCTTATGGTCCAAAGCATCTCATCTGTGAAATATTGTTGCATGAGAACTAGCTTACTTGTTCCACTGATTTGACTGCCTGCAGCACAATGAACTTCAAAATGCATAAACGTTGTTGTTGTTTTTTATATTTCTTATATACTATATATACCCAAATGACTCAAAACGTTTTTGGACAGCATTTCATCTTACAGCAGGGCAATGATGTAAAATTGTTATTGTTATAGGATTTTCAATGCCAAAAAGTGAAATGTTCTTTACTAGCTAAGTTACTCACTGACACTGATGCCCCATTGTATATGGTTCACTTACTGAAGACAAGACTGCAAGCTATGAAAAAGATAGCACTGAAAATGACTGCATTACCAAGGATGAGATGCACATCTGTTGTCTTTTGTGTCTATTGCACAGTTTATATAACATTATTTTCTAAATGCTTATGCACAGTCTGCTGAAAGGTAGCTATGGATAAAAATGGGGCAGCACAGAAAGAAAATGCTCTCCTTTTAAACATTTACGTTACATTTACATTTACATTTATTCACTTGGCAGACACTTTTATCCAAAGCGACTTACAATAAGCAAAGCGATATACCGAGCAGAGAACAATACAAGTAGTGCTACTATACAAGATCCAAGTATCCAAGTAAACAAGTTTTTATGTACCTTAACCTCAAAAACACCCCCCCCCCCACAGTGTCACTGTCCAAACACGTACGCACTGCACTGTATGTCTCTCTGACAGTGCTGAGCACAGTATAATGCTGAAAGTCTAAATTACAAGATAAATTGTTTCGAACACAGTCAGGCAAATGTAGGCTCTGCCTGTTAAGGATTAGCTAGGATTACAAGATAATCCTCAATCCTTCTGACAGAAAAATAGAATTTATGCATTTACTGGTAAAAGTAGGGCTATGAAAAAAAATTATATAAATATGTATCAAGAACAAGAGCGGCACAGAAATGAAACTTCCACAGTGAAGAGATGGCGTTGACGCAGGGTCCAAATGAAAGCCTGTATGATTATTGCTTTGCTAGTTTTTTCAGTTTCTCAGTATCACTGCAATGTAGCATGCTGTCAAGCTCTGGTCTGGAAGAACCAATGGAGCAGGCCTAGCTGAGTGGAACTATCACAGCATACAGTATCACTCCTCTCGCTCTCACTTACACACACACACATATACACACACACACATATACACACACATATATACACACGTATACACACACACACACACACACACTTATACACACACACACATACACACACATGTATACACACATGTATACACATATACACAGACACACACACACACACATTTACACACATACATACACACACACTTATACACACGCATACACACACACACACACACACACATACACACACAAATACACACACACACATACATATACATATACACACA
>JAOUWY010000002.1:9802441-9817893 GCA_025728095.1 Prietella phreatophila | reverse complement strand
GAAGAAACACAAAAGAACTGTCAATCTCCCTCGGCCTGGGGCTCCATGCAAGATCTCACCTCGTGGAGTTGCTATGATCATGAGAACAGTGAAGAATCACATTTAACATGTGCTTATTGTGAACAATTCCCTTTAGGAGACGAGCATCTACAAAGCTTTGAGAGCTGCAAGGACCTTGGTTAAACATTTTAAGAGAATTGAACTGGCCCATACTAAGCTGATGGAACAGCAGAAAAGCAGCAGCCGATGAACACACCGGAGCATAATCCGACATGTCAGTACCCGGTGGAACAGAACCTATTTTAAGGTGGACAGACATCTGGAGCAGTGCTGGCCCATTACTGTCACACTTTCTGATCCTGAAGTGACAGCAAGGGGCAAACATTACTATTTGATTTGAAGCCTGATCGGTGGTCACTGCTTGAAGAGCTGGCCCAGGGCCTGCAACCTTTTCAATGTGCCACTGAATTTCTTAGTTATCAAGCGTATGCAACATTGTCATGCCTTTTTCAACGTGCATAAGGAGTACAGAGGTCTGTGCAGCAATTCCTTAGCTTCGAAACAACACCTGGAAAAGCTTTTTTAGCAAAAGTGAGATGGGGGAATATCAACATTTTCTTCAAGGACAAAGACTGCACAGTTCTTCTGTCAGCAACCCTAGATGCAAGATTTACAGAGCTTAAGTTTATGTATGCCGAACAGAGGATAGAAGTTCAAAGCACTGTTGAAGTCCTGGCTATTAAAGCAGGAAAAGAGTCCTGGAAACCTACAGAAGTAGGGCAGACACAGGGTGTCACTGTTGCAAGGAGAGAGGAAGAGTCAGTGCTAGAAAACGTCATGCAGTCTGACACAGACAGCCTCAGTGAAGAGGAGGAGTCACATGAGGACCAAAAGATTCAGGTGGTGAGAAAGGAAGTACAGATATACTTCTAAGAACCACAAATACCCAAACAAGAAGATCCCCTAGGTTGGTGGAAGGAAGATGAGGGACATTCCCCTAACCTATCAAAGCTTGCGAGATCTTTTCTTTACATTCCCACCATATCCACTCCAGCAGAACAGATCTTCTGCTGCAGGAAACATTTGCTCACAAAAAAGAGCAAGCTTGTCATGAGAGCATGTTGATATGCTGACCTTTCTTCATTTTAATTTGGTGCTTATTTGACAAAAAAGAAAGTCCAGAAATGACACAGTGACTTACGGTTTATAATTAAACAGAATGCAGCTGCATTACTGAATAGAGATTTGTTTACATTCAAACATAAAAATGTTTGTCTGTAATGCAGCTGATTTTTATTTATTTATTTATTTATTTATTTTTGTTTCTATTTAAAGGATACAAAATAATTACATCAATGCTTAGAGAGCATTTGTGTGTGATTATTTAATTGGACAGAATCAGAAAACCTGAAGAGATTGACCTGTTCAGTTGGCTTAAAGGTCATTAAAAACACTTTTTCAAAAGCTGATGTGATATTTTTGTTTGATTTATTAGTTGGAATGAGTATAACTGAATGTTTTAACTAATTGCAAAAGCTGAATAATCGTTCAAAGCCTACTGATAAGTTGCCAAAATAATTGATTAATCGTTGTAATAATTGTTCGATTAATCTATTTTCAAAATAATTGTTTGTTGGAGCCCTAGTTAGGTCTACATGTACATATAGCATTTATTATCTACTTTAATAATGATGCCAGTGGAACTGCAATAGTAAGGATAGTAAAACAAATGTGTTGATGGAGTTGGAGTTAGTGTTTCAATATTGTCAAAATATATGACGATTTGCCATATGAGGGTATAGTTTACAGAAAAGTGTTTGGGCATTTGAAACCAAAGAAACAATTTCCTGAAATGGGTATAATCAACTGAGGAAACATTTTATAATATTTTAAGTCAAACAGAAGCTGGGAGAAGTATCTTTTTGTGATGTGACCACAATTTTATATCAGTGTTCATTTATTTTGTGACGGTGGGCCTGCAGCCTACACAGACAAAACACTGCGCACTTCTTGCACACCTGCCGGCAGGGTGCACCCTGAATGTTTTGGACAGCATGGAAGCACATGGCTACAAGGTGGGGCAGCAGAAATACACACGGCTGGCAGCCAATAATTGGAGCGTCCGTTCTTCACCATCCAGGAAAAGCTGGGAGAGTATAAAAGGGTATAAAAGTATAAAAGTATCTAGCCGGTGGGGTTGAGCAAGTTTTCCTATGCTTCATCTTCTAAGCCAAGGTGTGAGTTTCTGCACTCCTCACACTCTGAGCAGCTACACATTTTCAGTCACTGCAAATTAAAGAGCATGTTTTTCCCTGTGTGTCTGTGTTCCACCCTGCCTCAAATGCTGAGTAGCTACACTGGTGGAGAATGTGAGTATAGAAACACAGACCCAACTACACCTCACCATGGAGATACCATACAGATCCATACGAGATCCCCAGGACCTGAGCCTGCTGGCTGCCTCGGCAGTGACCAGCCCAGACCTGCGAGGCTCTGAAACCCAACTACTTTTGACCGAGAAGAGAGCGAGCCGCGAGCAAACATGCCTAATTGTAAGGTGTTTACAATGCACACAGTCAGATTTTGAATTACTTTCTGGACTCGACTCAGACTTGGCCATTAATGACTCAGACTTGAGTCCAACTCGGCCTCTTTTAGACTGTGACTTGATTGGTTAAGAACTTGGTCTCGACTCGAACTTGACAAAGGTGGACTCATACCAAACACTAGTAATAATTTGTCTAAATATTTTAACCTACATAAAATAATCATAATGCATTCCTTTTTTTTTAGCATTTTAAATGTTGCATTGTTCTTTTGTGATGTTTTTTCAGGCTTGTAGTGCAGCTTTTTTCAGTTATTGTTTGCAGCTTCAGTCTCCTCTTCAGGAGGTGAAATGCTGCTCAACTGGGTTAAGGTCTGATGACTGACTTGGCCAATCTAAAATGGTGCACGGTGACTTAGTGGTTTGCACATTTGCCTCACACCTTATTTCGGGGGTTTGATTCCCACCTCCAGTGTCAGGGGTCCGATTCCCACCGTTGCCCTGTGTGTGTGTGGAGTTTGCATGTTCTCCCCGTGCTGCAGGGGTTTCCTCCGGGTACCCCAAGTCCAAAGTAGTCTGGTAGGCTGATTGGCATGTCCGTAGTGTATGAATGTGTGTGATTGTGTGCCCTGGGATGGATTGGCCCGATGCTTGTGCCCAATGCTCCCTGGGATAGGCTTCAGGTTTCCCAGTGGCTGCATTTCTCTGTATTAGGAGACAAATGTTCTTGTAGACTTTTCCGAATTCAATCTGCTCCTACCATCATGAGTTACATCATCAATAGAGCAGATCCTTTCTCAGCACTTTGGCCTTTCCATCACTTTAGGAGAGGTTAATCTTGGTTCCAGAACTTTTGTGACTGTTGTTTTTTGGATTTTTCTTCACTCACAATGTTTGTCATCAACTGCTGTTGTTTATGTTGGTTTATCTTTTTTTTTTAATATCATCTAAAAATACATTCTTCCCAAGGCTCAAACCAAGAGTAGATCTTCAGAGCTATTAATTGGTTAATATTTTAATCATTTCTAAATGAGATGGTTTCAAACAAATGGTGCCAAGTCAAGTTGTTTAACAAAATTGAGGTAAATGTCAGGAAAAGATGTAAGCTTCTATACAAGTGCCATTTATTCTACTCCTCCAAATTTTGTCCAATCTTAAGCAAATTTGACTCGCATCATCTTGAGGCATGTTTAAACAAAAGTTATCAAACAAACTCTGATTTTCAAAACTGTTCTCCCATAACAGACTGGCAAATGTGTGAAACTAAAAATCATTCTTGAATGACTTTGCCTATAGTTTGCCTATGGCTCTACTTTCCCGTGATTGCTTATGTAACATTTGTAGTGCATCTGTGAATGTGTGGCTCATCGAGTCTGGCTGCTTGGCCCCTGAAAATGCAGCTTTTATTATTATTATTATTATTATTATTGCTTATTGTATCCGTTAATTTTTCTTCTTCTATTTCTTCTTCCGCTCTTGAGTCTATGGTAGCCTAGAACTGCTTGCAGGAAAGTTATGAAATTTGACCTATAGGTACATTTACATTTATTCTTTTAGGAGACTCTTTTATCCAAATGAGGAATAACAAGCAAAGTGATATGTCAAGCAGAGCACAATATAAGTAGTGCTACAATACAATAGTTTTAATTAAGTTCTAGAATAGCAAAGTGCACAGAGTAGAGGTGTAAGAGCCAGTGTAGTTATTTATTTAGTTAGTTAGTTTTTAATAATGTGTATGGGTTGGGAGGTTAGGAGTTAGTTAAGTGCTCACAGAAGACAGATTCTGCAGTCCGGAATGAGGTTGGAAGTTCATTCCACCACTGAGGGACAGTTAGTGTGAAAGTTCTGGAAAGGGACCTTAAGGAGAGTGTTGAGGTAGGGGGTGCTGCCTTCAGGAGAGTGTTGAGGTAGGGGGTGCTGCCTTCAGGAGAGTGTTGAGGTAGGGGGTGCTGTTCCAGACAAGGTCTTGTACGTGAGCATCAAGGCCGTGGATTTGATGTAGGCGGCTACAGGAAGCCAGCAAAGGGAGTTGAAGAGGGTTGAGTTCTTTTGGGCTAGTTGAAAACAAGGCGTGCTACTGCATTCTGAATTATCTGAAGGGGTTTGATGGAGCTGGCTGGGAGGCCCGAGAGTAGTGCATTGAAGTAGTCCAGTTTTGAGATCACAATAGTCTGGAAGGTAGAGGACAGTATCAATATTAACCTTACCATGTTTATAGTGTCAATTTCAAACTCTCTAGCATCACCAACCTCTAAAAGTTTGACCCTTTTCAACCATAAGGCCAAGAAACAAAATTCTTTTTTCCTCTGATTCCTTGGCTCAAGACATTATGACGTCATTTTCCATTTCTGGATGGAGCTCTCATTTGCTGTTACGCTATCCGTTGTTACCCAGATGAGGATTTGTTCCCTTCTGAGTCTGGTTCTTCTCAAGGTTTCTTCCTCATAACATCTTAGGCGGTTTTTCCTCACCACTGTCGCCACTGGCTTGCTCAATTGGGATTAATATACACACTTACAATCTATATCCTGTGTTTATATGTTTCTGTAAAGCTGCTTTGAGACAATGACTGTTGTAAAAAGCACTATACAAATAAAATTTAATTGAATAAATATATTCCGCCATTTTGGATTTTCTGAAAAACCTCCTTTTTTTTTTAACTTGTCCTGGGCGCTTTATGGGATCTTCACCAAATTTGATACAGATATTCTTAAGACTATTCCAACAAAAAATTATTAAAAGATTTGTGATATACCAAGCCATTTTCAAATAACATGCAAATGGATTCAAAGTACACCACAACAGTCATGAGGCTATATCTCTGTAACGCTTTAGCATATTCAGACTAAACTTAAGTTGTGTCCCAAATTACATACTATACACACTGCTGTCTAATGTATGAATTTTAGAATGGTAGTATCATCTCAAATGGCACACTTTTGGTATTGTACTAAGCAGAAGTATATGCTGTTTCCCAGTCGAGGAAGTTCATTACTAGCATTAGCGAAATAGTCAAACAGATAACAAAAATTAATTGGTACATTTTACTGTTTATGTTAATGTTTTCTTTTATGCCCAACAAGACCTGTCACAGTGAGCCAGTGGCATAATCATTTCCACAGGTGAATTTTGCTTGCACAATTGAAAATCAAAATAGTAACTTGTGGTTGTTGCTATGGCTGCTGGCACTGTAAACATCTTTTTTTTTTTTTTCATTCAGCATCTGAGCCTGATATAGCCCCTCCCCATCTGCTAAGGAAAGCTGTGACTGTTGAGTGCATGAAGTGTCCATCATTCCACACTTTGTTATTCAGTTGAATGTGTGCATTATTCAGAAATTTAAAGTGCACTTAGTTTTTTGGGTTTTTTTAGTGTGAACTAACCACACTATTTATACTATAAAATGACATAACGGTGCATAAATGTGTGATTTGGGACGCACTATAAGTATTTGTCATAGTGTTCATGACTTTAGGGTAACTGCATAGTTTCAGAACAGTGTTCACAAGATACGAAAAAAGAACAAACATTTTTGCTTATAACTTCTGAATGGTTAGTCCTAAAATCACGATACTCATCTAGTTAGATTCTGTGAGGTATTCGGAGTCAAATGATAAGTTCTTAGATTAGTTTTGTGTGTCTGCCATTTTGAATTTAATCCTAAAATACTGTATTTTACAAATGATTTGGCATATGTTAAGATATACCATGATATCGCACCATGCCCTGAAGGCACTCAAAGTTTTAATGCAATTTTGGAAAAAATTATTTTATTTTTTTTTACTTTTGATTATTTTTATCTTTTTTCATGACACTGATCTTCACAGATTCCTTGGGTCATGCTAAGATGATTGATACCAATTATGCCATGGTCAGCCGAAATGGCTGTCTGCCATTTTGAAATGTTTGAAAACCTACCTTTTCAAAATCATTTGTCCAATTTTCACGAAAATCAAATCAGATCATTTTCAGATTATGCAGACAAGAAGTTATTAATTCCAAGGTGATTCATTAAACCGCTCTCGAATAATGTGCAAATGTATTTGACAATTAGCATATGCTAAGCATGTGGTATATTTAAACATTTATATATTTTCATATGCATTTAGTCTATTTTTTTGTCGACTTTTATTGGCCTGTATTACAGAAAATAGGCATGGTTGATCAGTTTATAGTGATACACCTGTTGTACTTCATGCTTACAATTTATTCTAGGAGTAACACATAATGCTCACTAAGCGTTGCTCTGAGAACGTTTATAACACACTTTTAATCCTAGTTTTTGGTCTCAGATTATTTTTGGAAATAGTTATCAGAAGCTTTTTTTAACACAGGCCCAGACAGCATTCTGGCAATAACAAACCATTGTAAAAATACATTTCATCTGTAAAAGTGCATACAATTTTTAAATTGTCCAACCTTTACAAGTCTTAAACTATGCTGCAAAAGATTTAAAAAAAAAAGTATATAGACACAATAATTATTCAAATCGAGTCCAAGTTTGAACTGTAAACACAGATTCTGACTTTATTCTTAAACTATATTACAAGGGTAGGAACTCCACCTTCTGCCATGCTTGGTCTCGTTCCACGTGTGAAATGCCAATGTCGCAGCACGTGAACATCAACTATATCGTCAGTATTGCGGGATGGCAAACGCTTATCATGGAGAGGAGTTTTACCAGTGTATCATGTATGAAACAGTTTGGCACAGTCTTATCTAACCGTGTATGGCAATAGTGATCTTCAAATACTGTGTGATGTGGACATATCCCAAGGGCTTAGTGTGAACACAAATCACCATGCGTTGAACCCTCCCAAGTGGAGTGAGAGAGAAAAGTGCAGATGGTGCAGTTTTGATGTGTTAGTCATCAGAGTGCTCGGGTACGGGGAGCGCTTTGTGTTGACAGTTGGAAGCTCAGCTGTGATGCTTGAGGGAAGACATTTTCAGGCGAGTCTGATGTGAACAGGAGAGAGAAATGTTAGGTCTTGTTAGCATAAATGAAACCTGCATATATCTTCTCTTCCAGTGAGTAGCTCTTTTGTGCTTCTCTTCATGAGCTGCCTGGCAGAGAGGTATGGCAGCCTGATGCACATGCATTTGTTTGTGTTTTGGTTAGTATTCTAGATGGTGTTCCTCTCTGATGTGTTGAAAGGGAATAGCTGGTGATATGGCCTTGGTGTTACCTATGCATGAGGCTCTGTTAACCCATTCATACATTCAAGTAACCATTCATCTTTCCTTATTTTTTTCCCACTGTAACATACCAAGGTGTCTGAAAATTATCTTTATAAGTCTGACACCAAATATTTAATTCAATTCAATTGAATTTTATTTGTATAGCTCTTTTTACAATAGACATTTTCTCAAAGCAGCTTTACAGAAACATATAAACATGGTATACAGATTTTAAATGTGCGAATTTATCCCAATTGGGCAAGCCAGTGGCGACAGTGGCAAGGAAAAACTCTTAAGATGTGTTGAGGAAGAAACCTTGAGAGGAACCAGACTCAGAAAGGAACCCGTCCTTATCTGGGTAACAGATAGTGTAAAAAAAAGTTCATTATGGTTTTATATGAAGTATGTTTGGCCTTAGAAGCATCCTTAGTCCCAGCAATCTGGGATTGGCGTAGATGAGCGCTCCATCCAGAGATAAGACATCCGAAATGGATCAAGCAGGTCCGGAGAGCAGAAAGCATCAAGATCGATAGTATCTCCATAAAATCGTGTTTTCAGCCTAGACTTAAACACTGAGACTGTGTCTGAGTCACGAACACTAATTGGAAGGCTGTGCCATAACTGTGGGGCTCTATAAGAGAACACTCTTCCCCCTGCTCTATTCGATATTCTAGGTAATATTAAATAGCCTGTACTTTTTGATCCAAGTAGGCATGGCGGATCATATTAAACCTAAAGGTTGCTTAGATACTGTGGTGCGAGATCGTTTAGTACTTTATAAGTCAATAATAGTATTTTATAATCAATGTGAGATTTTACTGGGAGCCAATGCAGTGTTGAGAAGATCGGGTGATGTGGCCGTATCTTCTGGTTCTAGTAAGGACTCAGCTGCAAAGAGTTTATAGTTTAGTCTTGCTGCATTCTGGACTAACTATTTATCTTCCTACTGGTACATCCAGACAGTATGGCATTACACTAAGCTAGATTAGAGGTGACGAAAGCATGAACTAATATTTCTGCATCATGTAGTGAAGATATATTTCTTATCTTAGAAATATTTCTGAGATGAAAGAACGCTATCCCAGTAATATTATCTAAATGAGCATCAAATGATAGACTGGAGTCAATAATTACTCTAGGGACTTTTATTGCTGCACGTGATGAAATGGAAGTCCATCCAGAGTTACTATGAGATCAGAAAGATTACTTCTAGCTACACGTGGTCCTAGTACAAGCACTTCTGTCTTATCAGAATTAAGTAAAAGGAAGTTAGTTAGCGTCCAAAGTCTAATGTCCTTTACACAATCCTCAACTTAACTAACCTGCTGTCTGTCCTCTGGCTTTGCTGAAACGTACAACTGTGTATCATCAGCATAACAGTGGACGCTAATTCCATGTTTACGAATAATTTGACCTAGAGGTAGAATATATAAAGTCATTTTTAAATAAAAAAATATATATTAATGACGCTCTGTCTCACTCTCTCTGTCTCACTGTAACAATGTGTGTGAAAATGATCTTTACAACTTTGACAATAAATTAAACATTTACTAGCATGCATAGAATTATCAATTTTGAAATTTAGACACACAAAACCAATTTTTTTTTCTTAATGTAATAATGTTATGAAAATTAAATATTAGAACCATTTGTGATGCGCAAAAACATCCAGGAAATAATCCAAAACCTGCCATGTACGCTGCAACATATCCACATCAATGCTTTCAATAACAACTGTGATTCTCTCCTTCAGTTCATCTATAGCTATGTCTACAGTACATTAATCCGGATAAATTTGCCAGAAAAACTGATCTTTTTCTCTATGGTTTTGGCCATCCATCCACACTGAGATGGCGTTTTTGTCCAGACAAAACTGAGCTTTTCGAAAACTCTCTCCCAAGTGGATAATTTTGAAAATGCTGTTTTACTGTTGTAGTGTGGAACAAGAAAACAGAGTTATTTAAAAACGATGATGTATTTTTAGTCATGTGACGCAGTCATGTGACCTGTTCAACTGAACACAAACAAGACAGTGGAAAATGTTGTACTGCAATTGTTGTACCTGCTATCCAGTTTGATAGCTCGATGAATGTCACTTTGTACAGCCTTCAGATTGCATTTTTAAATAAACGCCTGATATGATGCAGGCTGAAGCTTCTTATGGTTTTACACATGCGCAGTATAGGGAAAACGAAAATGCAGTTTTAAGATCTATCCGGATTAATGTAGACGTAGCTTATGTCTATCAGTTCGTACAGGATTTCACTGATTAATCTTTGCGGCTAAAAATGCTTGATTTTGCTGCAGCTTTATTTCAATGTGAGACGACTTGTGTCAAGTTTTTGTGCTTTTTTGCGGCAGATACTTGAATTGGCATAATTGCAATTGCACGACATTATCTTTTGCGGTCTTTCGCAGTGATGTTTGTTGGTAAATGAAGCTTTTAGTTGTACTCATGTTTAACACACTTTAAACGAAGATGGCTTTGGTTGAATCCTGGAGGGACTGGTCTGTCACTGGTCTGAGTGTTGTATACATAATCTCTGATGAATCCCCAAAGAAGTTGAGGGTGTGATGTTGGGTGATGAAGGCAGCCAAACAATGCTATTGTACCTCCATGGCCAATCCACCTGTTTATGAATGTCTTCGAGTTCAAGTGGTTTTCTTGTCATTTCAACCATATATAGCTGGTTCAGTACACAGTGAAACAAAACAACGTTCCTCTAGGACCATGGTGCTACACAACACCACATGAGACGACACAGAACTAAATAAGACCTACACATTTTCACATAAAGTGCACATTCCAACATGTGCTAACAACACAAGACAGTAAAATACTACTAAAACAGGACAATAGGTACAATAAGTGACAGTGTAGCGCCAACTGGTACACAGTTTTAGTGTGGAAGTGTCTGATATCACAAGTAGTACAAAAGATAGGTGCCAAAGAGTAACAGTATAATTTAAAAATGGTATAAATGTGAACACAACATGCTATAACAGTCTTCAGTAGATTAGCTTATACCAATCATGGACATAGCAGTTACCGTGGTAGCAGCGTGTGTAATAGTGACAATAAATGAAATACTATATATATTTTTTATAATACATTAGCAGCAAAAATGCAACAGAGTCAGTGCAGGAATGTGCAAATATTGCAATGGGAATGCAGAAGTCAATGCAATATTGACTTCTACAGTCTTATTCAGAGACTCATGGATACTCAAGGCCCAACGTGGTGGCATCAAAAAAAAAATTTTTTTTAATGTATTTTTATGTAAAATGGGACAATCCTAGTATTTAAACACCTAGCTGACTTTCAATATTGGCTAAAATATGTAAACATAACTCTGTTTAATTTTTTTTATTACATGCTTAGCAAAGTCTAAGGAGTACCGACTGTATCTAGATAAATGTTAGATATCTAGATATCTAACATTTGTTTTGTATAGCATGGTTGCATCACAGTAGATTCCACTTGTCTTTCGACTGTAAAAATAACCTTAAAAAACTATCACTCTTTCACCTGTTGCCATGAGCATTTTAATGCTGTATGGTGCAGTGTGCTATAGCTAATGATGTTATCTCCAGCCAGGTTCCTCAATAGGGGAGGAAAGCTGTGTTCTCAGTTACAAACACTTTAAATGACACAAACTAATCTCAGATTGGGTTCCTCTTCTGGAAAAAAATAGCAAAGCAGTTTGCCCAAAGCTGCCGCAAACTCCCATGATTCCTAATTATACCATGCAGATTATGTTAATAGTTTGCTCATTGCTGAGCAGAACAATGCAGTTAATTATGTGACAAGGTATCATGGGTAAGACAGAAGTCAGCCTGTATCTTGTCACATCGTTCCATGTGCAAAGATGTAGTATAATAAATATTGTGCATAGAAATTATATTGCTAGTGAAGAGAATTAGTTGTGTAGGTCTGTTGGGGTTTTTTCCTCATGGCTAAAAGTTTCATTTTGTCTAAATGGCATGTAGTGCTAATTAGTTGGTAATGTGTGTGCACGTGGTGTAATGACTTTATCGGCAAAGGCTTGAGAAGTGGCGCACTGTTGGCATCAACACTGACAAGTGTTCTGAAGACGAATGACCCTCCTGGTGGCAAAAGCATGAGGGTGGGTGGCAAGGAGCTTATTGGTATGTGTGTGTTTCAGCTGATGTTCTCACTGACATGGTGCTAGAAGAGATCTGCAGGAAATTATTCATGATCTATTTTCAGTTCTCCTTCCAACTTCTGAGCCTGAAGGTAGTCTTGCCTTTTTTCCAAATGGTTCCCCAAGATCAATTTTTAATTTACTGACAGTTCAACTAATAACAAATCCAATTACACAGCAGCTGCTTCCAAATAGACTTATTGAGGGCTTCTTGCTGATTTGGCCATTTAAAAGAGGAAGATGGTAGCAGGAAATAATCAAGCATTCAAGAAAGTGAGCTGGACCTTATTAGCATTCAGGAGGGAAGACAGGTCTCATGCCGTCCTCAGCCGACGAAACCTGCGGCTGTTGTCCATTTAATTTCAACAGGATGAATGCAAAGGTCAGCTCCAGCATCTGGCATCATACAATATGATGCCAGATGCCCCCCCGTTGTAGCACAAGTTAGATCAAGCGGTCAAATCTCAGGATCCTAAAAGTCAATTGAAGGCAGGTTCTTGGAGTGAGAGGAAAAAAACCTTGTTTATAGCACTAGTTAGAAAAAACACAGTTTTAACAGATGCCACAAAAAAAATGTTTAATCTGGAATTTGGATTATATAATTTATCATGTTAACTTGCTGCTAAGGTATCCCACTTCGTGATACAAAGATACAAGGAAAGTTAAGACAATCTGTCTGGGTCAACTTTCATCATCAGGAGTCTCATCCATCAGAAGAAACCCATCCACCCATTACAAACCCATTATCCATTACGAATGCTTTTCAAAAGATTATTAATAGTACGAATGGCTCATCAGACATAAATCTTTAACGTTCCGCAGCCCCTGCAGCTAAATGACTACACTCATTTGTGCCTCATTTACATCCTTATCCAAATCAAATTCTCACCCTGCAGGAGGACAGAGGGCTGCCCGGCATCCCCTACCCACTTAATGTCCAGATACCTGTGATTGACATCAGTTTGACAGCAGTTTATCAGTTTGGATGTGTGGATGAATATCACATAAATGTGGATTCTGATATGAGCTTTATTTTATGGCTCATGGATTTGTAGAGTTTATGGTTCATGAATTTGTAGGAATTTGGTGATGCAGATGAGATCAGTGACTTAGTAGGTCAGATCTCAGAGGTCCAGTTTGATTGTCTCCTGGGGATTGAGAAAGAGAAGTAAGAAAGAACTTTAAAAGTAAGTTATCAGATATGCAGCCTCTTTCATACTGATCCCTGGCCACATATACACAGACATATGAAAAATATGAGAGGCCGTCTCACACACACACACACACACACACACACACACACAGTCATGCATCAGGAAAGGATCTCTGGGCTGCAGTTCCCAGCAGCCACTGCACCATACTCATCAGTCACATGACCACATGCACCAGAATTCACTTCCTGGTTTAGAGCATGATTACATATAGCGACTGTTTACTCTGCTTCCTTGTCTCATGTTGTCTTACTATGTTTCTGTCTCTGCTGCCATGTTTTTGTCTGTGATTTGTGTTTAGTTCTTGCCACTGTGTTTTGCCTTAGCATCTTTGTATTTTGTTTGTTACTTTATTAAATTCTGCAGTTCCATCTGTCTCAGCTTCGTTTTGTGACACACACACACACTATATGGCCAAAAAAAAAATGTGGCCACCCAACTGATCACACTCATGCACTGTATGACATCCCATTCTAGATTTAGTCCTATATTTGCTGTTATACTAACCTCCACTTACTATTTTGGGAAGGCTTTCCACTAGATTTTGGAGTGTGGCTGTGGGTATATGTGCTCATTCAGATATAAGAGCATTACTGAGGTCAGGCACTTATGTTGGGTGAGAAGGCCTGGTGGCAAACAGTCAGCATTCCCATTCATCCCAAAGGTGTTCAGTGGGGTTGATGGCAGGGATCTGCACAGGCGACTTGAGTTCTTCCACACCAACTTTTACAAACCATGTCTTAGATGGTTTTGTGCAAATGGATTTTGCTTTATGCACATGTAGCAATGTGGCTCGTTTCACTTTTCGATTTAAGACCAACTACGCCACCCTGAATAAACAGGGAAAATAACCCAAATAAGGACACACAAGTATGTTTCACTTAGAACAGGCAAGAGGTATGGGTTTCCATACAAAAACATTTTATTTTAATGTTAAAAGAATGGCCAAAAACTATTTGAAAAAGGAGCAGCCAACACAGTCAAGCACTTGGTTAAAGAAAACAGTCACAAAAGAATTTAAGCAATTAATCCTAGGAGGACTGAGGCTTCCTGTATGAAGGGCAGGCTAGTACAGAAGCACCAGCTTTACAAAAGGGAAAGCACCCCACAAAATTCACTGCAACTAAACACAGCAGCAACAACAACAACAACAACAACTCTCAAGTACAGCCCAAGGTGCAGAAAAGGACCTCCCGCAGCCTCAGGAAGCACTCAGCTCCTACAAGGAGAAAAGAACAAAAAACACAATCAATTACAATCTGCTCAAAACAGACAAACAAAAGAACACAAGACATACACATGTACTGTCGCAAAAACATAACTCGCACTCAAACTGACTACAAGTGGCAAGTTTGCCAAAGCTGACCAAGATCACTACTACCACATAGCAATCAGTATAACTAATAGAAACAGTTACAATACCGTTGAGTTAAAGAATCTGATCTCAGCGACAGTAACCAACACAAAACATAAACAAAAAGCAGCCCCAAAGCAGCAAAAACAAACAGCAGCAGAACCAAGCAGCAAAACCAAACAGAACCAAGCAGCAAAACCAAACAAAACCAAGCATCAACGTGGCTCTGTGAATGAGGGGGGAGGCACTATACCGAAATGACCACACCTCACTCAGCCCGCCTTAACGCATGCCAAATCAAGGACCCTAAGAACAAACAGGTGTTACAACCTTAATTTGGAAAACATGCAAGATAGTTTAGCTCAAGTAACAGAACTAAATGATTTACCTACCATGATCCGATGACATGATACTTACGATGGTACATACGAAAGTCATGACAAAGTCTTTAATAGTTGCGATGACAACAGCTGGCTGGCGCTCTGACCAGAGCCAAGTTAAATTACCATGCTACACAGTTGGGAGCCTTGACGATACATGCATCTGAGTATGAGCAGCACATCACACCCACACAGTCTCAGTAGCCCAACGTGACACTAAACAAATAAAACGTATGGTAAATGGACAATACTAGCATCACACAGCTAAGCAACAAAGCTAAAAACACATACCTCTGTAGTCTGTAGCAACCAAAGGAAGGGGAAGGTTTTCAACCATGACGCATTCTGAGAGGCCTTAACCACCATTTATATACTGTGGTAGGGAGAGAGCCCATTGGCCACATACCGTAATTCTCGGACTATTGAGCGCACCTGAATATAAGCCTCACCTGCTAATTTTAAAAAGAAAACATTTTTTGTACATATATATATAGGCCGCACTTGTCTATAAGCCGCAGGTGTCCACGTTGTAACTGTCACTATTCGTGACGTAAACGAAGCAGGATGGATGCGAGTGCAGTTAGGACGAGAGCTTTTATTGAAACAGAGGAGAGCAGA
>JAOUWY010000002.1:9738486-9750643 GCA_025728095.1 Prietella phreatophila | reverse complement strand
ACATACACACACATACACACACATACACACACATACACACACATACACACACATACACACACATACACACACACACAAAATCATAGCAGGGTCATTTGGTCTGCCAAAAGCACTACTCCCTTTCTCATTTAAATTCTTATCCTGGGTGATTTTCCCCAGAAGGGGAATGTGCAACCAAGTATTGTTTTATCTCATCCTGTTGTAAGATATACACGTGTGGTCCTTATTTGGTTATTCTGGTCGCATAGGAACTCCAAAGTATACACATGGGAATAATAAAAAAAAAGTATAATAAAAAGGTTAACGGAGACTTCCATCTACTCCCACACTATTGCATGGTGGATATATTATATCCAACAGTCTCTGAAGACATTCCACCTGCATTCTATGCTTTCTTCCTCTCCCTTCACTCCACTGGTCTTGTCATTTTCTCCACCTTCGAATTGTTTTTGTTTAACAGATTTCTGTTATATCCAGGAAACCGTAATTGAAATTAATGTTCTGCTAAACATTTGGTTTAAATTATATTTTAGCCAACAAACATAAAGGCTACTGCTTGCATGTTTCTAATAAACCACTGAGCTAATAAAGTTACTATTCCATACAGTACATGTGTAGAAGGCTCTGAACTGGTCACATTTTTGTGAAATGGTGATTATTACAGACTGAAATAATTATGTCATGCTCATATTTAATTCATAATTGAAGCTGGGAGGGAGAATACTTTTCCAACAATTTAACTTTATAAATTAGAATTTCATTCATTCATCCATCCATTTAATTGTTCATTAATTAATTAATTCATTCATTCATATTCAGTATCTGCTTTGTCCCGGTCAGGGTCCTGGTAGACCCACTGCCTAGCCTCACTAGGCATAAGTTTGAAGAATTCAACCTGGATGGGACACTAGTCCATGCACACACAAACAAACTCCTTCATATCTTAGAGAAATGTAGCATTTCCATTTCACCTACCGCCATGCTTTTTGGGTGATACCAAAACTGAGAACTTGTAGGAAACCCACTTGGATTCAAGGAGAACATGCAAAATGTCTGGGTTACGCATGTAAGAAGGGAACGAGATGTTGCAAGAGCTTCACTCTGTGGAAAGTGCCCTCACACATGACTGGTCTCTGAAGTCTGTGTAAAATCATGCCCATTTATAGGCCTTGCATGGACAGGTGACCTGGCATTAAACGGTGACTATAAAACGGGGCCTGGAAACCATGTCATTAGCCTCTATTATCTGAAGCGAAGACACAATTAACAGTCATGCCCTAGTATGACAAAGCTACGCAACATTTCATTCCCTTCCCAGGGAAGGGGGTTACATGCGTAACCCACATTCCCTTTTAAAAGGAATTCAATGTTGTGTGAGCTTCATGATATGGAAATGAGCATACCCGCTCCATCATACTGAGGCTATGGCCTGTTCAAAAAGGTCCAAACCTGAGGATCACTGCGAGACCTTCGAGCCCGGGATGAAATCCATGTCCAAACTGTAATACCGAATGAATTTGTGTGGCATAGACCACCCCACCGCAGCACACACATCCTGTAAGTGTACCCCTTTGGATAAAGCCTTCACGGAGGTGACCCCCCCCCAGTGGAATGAGCCATTATGCCCAGAGGTGAAGTGAGACTGTGTGACTCATAAGCGATATAGATTGCTTCCACTATCCAATTTGAGATGAAATGCTTTGTCACCGCTAAAGCAGACGAGCAACTGCTACGACTTATGCCACTGGCATTGTCGGAGCAGTGGACATAAGCACAGAGAGCCCTTACTGGACACAGTAGGTGCAATTTTTCTTGTTCCAGTGTAAGGAATGGAAGAGGGCAGAAAGTCTGCAACACTATTGGCTGGGCAGCAGACATCGGCACTTTAGGAATATAATCCAGCATAAGATACAGGAAGGCTTTGGCTATTATAGAGGCAAAATTCAAGGCAGGAAGGGGCAACAGAGTGAGCTTGTAGATCTCCTACATGCTTGAGAGATGTCAGGGCCAGCAGAAGAGCTACCTTTAGAGTCAAAAGCTTATCTGAGGTTGACTCTAAGGGCCCAAATGGGGTGCCTGACAGACCTTCCAAGACCATAGACAAGTCACAGGAAGGTGTGTGTGGTCTGCAGATGGGTCTCAGCTGCCTGGCACAACATATCTTAGAGGTTGTTGCCCCACAGAGGCTCCATCAATAGGGGTGTGGCTGGTCGAAATGCCACATAGACCCTAAATGTAGAAAGAGCCAATCCTGTTGAGAAACAGCCCTGTAAGAACTTCAGGACTGTAACTATTGCATAGTTTACTGGGTCTAACTGACGTTCACACCACGAGGCAAAAAGTCGCCACTTGAGCTCATATAATTTTTTTTGTGGATGGTGCTCTAGTTTTCAACATGGTCTCTACAACCTTGGTTGAGAGACTGGAATTTATGAGCTGGTGCCTCTCAGGGGCCAGACCCACATTTTCCATAGTCCCTGCCGAGGGTGATAAATCAACCCTCTGGCTTGAGACAGTAGATCCCTGCAAATGGGAATCTCCCAGGTAGTGCGGTCTAGCGACCGATCCTGAGCCATTTCTTGATAGCCATTTCATGTATTACATTGCCTATTTTCTTTTTCCAAATTCTCTCATTTTCGATTACCCTTGCCTTTTTTGGATATTCTCTGCACCGATCTTTGCTCGTTACTGTTATACCATTTGGATATTGGATATTGAGTTCCTGCTTTGTGAGAATTTCCCCAATAATGTTGTAGAATATTCAATATTCATTCATCTAAAGTTTTTTAGCTAGAGCTTATAGACAAGTTTACTACTTGGTAAAAATGGTGTACTTATATAACGCTTTTATCCAAAGTGCTTTACACTGTGTCTCATTCACACACACACACACACATGGTAGCAGAGCTGCCATGCAAGGCGCTAACTTGCCATCAAAAGCAACTTGGGGTCAGTGTCTTGCCCAAGGACACTTCAGCACGTGGAGTCACCCGGGCCGGGAATCGAACCACCAACCCTACAATCAGTGGACTACCCACTCTACCACCTGCACCTCAGCCACCCCTACTTATATAATAAAAATCACAACAACAGGGATTATTGTCTAAAACAAGTTACAAAGCAGTCCAATTATTTTTTAAGTAATTAAAAAATTAAGAGGTTCAGCTTTCCTCCCTGTTAAGTTAGGTAAGGTTAGAAGCGAAGCTTTGTAGTTAGTGTTACACCATGGCCACCAGATGACACTGTGGCTCGGCTCCTGATGAGTCACGTGAGATTATTTTGGTTCCTCACTTCCTGCTCCATGTTTTGGGGTGATTAGGTTTTCTATTTAAATGCCTTGGTTACTGAGCACTTCGCTCAGTATTATAGTTTGTATCGTTAGTACTGTTTGGATCAGTTTTATCGTTTGCTTATGTGCCTTGAATGATTCGTTATATGTCACGATTCCCGTTTCTCGTTTTCCGGTGAAAACCGCGTTTACTTTGGTTTCGAGTTGTGTGTTTCAATAAAGACTGGTTTTAGGAATGGCAGGCTGTTTAACATTTAAGTAACTTTATTTAGTTTTTTTGGTGTATTTCTGTGGGACACTGAACTGTGCTCATTATCTTGGGTGCACAACAAAATTAATTAAAAGAAGATTTGCTTTCAAGCTGAGCGCATTGTGAAACAGAATCTTAATGTAAAATAGGAGGCTAAGAGTGAATTAATAGCAACATGTTTTTGGTCAGGAGTCACACACACAAAAAAACTGCTTTGTCAAGCAGGAATGGAACTGTTAGAGAAGTTTATCTATGTAATTTGTCTAATGGCCAGATGGAGGACCGGATGATTGGGGGGCTGCTTGATCATAAATCTGGGGAACATCTGTTATGACTGGGTAATGGGGAAAGAAATGGAGGGAAAATACAAAAAGCGACAGGTGGAATGGTTTTTCCATTAGAAGTTCTGCTATGCAGATGCCAATAATTATAGTCAAGGGAGCA
The DNA here is from genome assembly GCA_025728095.1 of Prietella phreatophila. NCBI lineage: Eukaryota > Metazoa > Chordata > Actinopteri > Siluriformes > Ictaluridae > Prietella > Prietella phreatophila. The sequence continues at coordinate 9,746,660 of JAOUWY010000002.1, read as the reverse complement.
GTTATGAGCTGTCAAAAACTATGACAGAACGACAGAACAGGAAGCCTAAGAAATTAGCAGAAATGGACCAAGACCAAGGTTGCCAGATTTGTTTAACTGTTTAAAGACCATTCATAGTATAAAACAAACAGCATTATCTTTTTTTTTTCAACTGTCATATCTCAGCCCAGCCATGACTCGGTTTCTCAAGAAGCAATACCCACTTTTAACATGACAGCTGAGGACTACACTTCCCACACATGCATGCGCTCACCTTCCTCGGAGTTCTGATCACACACACCTGCAGCCAATCACTTTGCCCTCTCACAGTTCTTAACTAGAGAAATTACGAAAAATGCTCGCTAAAATCCTTACACTCATTTAGAAGTACCATATGAGCATCAGCGTGGTCAATGCTTTTGAATAAATGCATTTGAGCTTGATGATCACTTTATGATGATAATCAGACCAGCAGGTACTGTTTTCACGAATGCACAGAAATTGGTCACATTCCTGACAATGAAAAACAGTTTGTGATTCCTTGTGGGGGTTGTTCTTATTTTCAATGAAAGGATTTATCACTATCGGTTTCGGTTTCAACATTGCCTGAACTTTCACTGCTGTCACTATCTAGAATCCTCGCTCTCGCCTGTGTAAGTTTTCTTTTTTTTCACTGTTTCAGATGTACCTGTGTTCACTGTAGGTGTAACTTTAGCTGGAACACGATTAGCTTTTCACTTTGGCGTTTTTAGTTAACTTCTACTTTTACACCATAAGTTTATAAACAACATTGACGCTCGGATCATCTTCAACATAATGATGTAATCACGTTGTGGCGTCATGACGTCATCAATCTTCCGGGTCAAAAAATTATAATTAAATAAGTAAGGAATCATAGCAGAGTAATGCCGGTATACCAGCCTTATGGGGATAACGTTTACACTGTAAAGCCGCTATATCGGCCTTACGGCTATTTGACATGGACAACCAAGCCGGTATATCGTCCTTACGGGAATAGGTCAAAGACAGGCAAGCTGGTTATTCGGTCTTACGGGGTTAGAGGGTTAAGAGACTTTGGATGCATACATACTTTGCGAAGTAAACGTTCAGCAAACTAGCTTCTCTGCCATTATCTAAGCCTTATCTACAGTGTTTATTTCAAAAAGTGACTTTGACCGTTGCTTACGTTCTTGACCTCGATTTCTGCCTTGCCCCGTTTTGTTTTGCTGTGGGGTTTTTTTTTTCAAAATTTGCACCTTGCAGAGTTCTTATGTGTTTTTTTGTTGTTGTTTTATTGCGGAAAACTACTTGAATTGGTGAAACTGCAGTTGCACTAAATTGTTTTTCATAGTGGTGATTGTTGGTAAATGAGACTTTTAGCTGTACTTATGTTCAATGCACACGAATCGAAGAAGGGTTTGGCTGAATACGCATTGTGATGACATCACATGACTCATCTTGGCCCACACCTGTGAATATTGTGGAGTTTGCATGATTGTGTTCATTTCTAAGATCGCAAAATGTTGGAGGGACTGCAGTAGCTGCATTTTGCAATAGCTTCATCTGCGTATTCTGTTCTGTAAATTTATTAGCCTGCACTAATCTCACACTGTTGGGTATTTGCACTTGTCATGTGTACTGTATGCACTTTATACAAACTCTATAGAGGGATGACAATAAAAACCCCACTTGACTTGATTACATCACCAACTACTGGCAGGGATACCAGGTGCTAAAAGCTTTCTTGAACAGCATCTCTCAGTAGTCCCTTTGAGTCCCTGTAACCTGTCAACACTCAGTGTACATCCAGCTGTGGCCCCAGTTTGGTACCACCTACACCAGAAGCATTCCTTGGTGCTGAAAGGTGATAGAAGTGTTATGCTAAGGTGTACTGACCACCAACACCAGGAAGTGTTTGGAAAGTAAAACTCCTGGTTAGATGATCTTCAGTGGCCTCTTATAGGCCCAGGAAAATTTGTCAGAACTCATAGAGAACCAACAATGAAGCAGTAAGAATGCTGTACAAGCTTTTATTGGGTTAGGGACTATTATAGAAGAATTATAGAAGAGGCCCTTCAGGTCTCCTCCCTAGCCACACGCTTTCAGAAATAGGCAAGAAGGACAGCTGAAGGACGCCTTAAGATTCACAACCATTTGTCCTACAGACAGATTGGAAAAAGGGAATCACACTGGGAATCATAGCAGTGGGCAGGTGAAGTGCAACTCTTCATTTGCATTAGTGAGAATGATCATCCACAGAGCAAAAATATGCAGTAGTCGAGAGGAGGACCTGGTGAGTAACGACTTACCTGTTTGATTGAGCTGCAGAGGATTCTTCAGGGATACCAACAGAGCACCAAGAAATCAGGCCCATGGACAGCAACGACAACACATTTACATATTACATGTTAAGATTTGAGATGCAACAACAAAAAAAATAAATATTTTTTTTCTCTATTTCCACTCTATTGCTTGGTGATGAGAATGCAGGTCCACTGAGCACAGCCAGAATAACAAAGCACTTTACTAAAACCTGCAAACAAGTTTCTAATGATGCTATTCCAATGGAGCACTTCAATTCTCACTCCTATTTCTGAAAATATGAAATACACCTATCCCTGCTTCCTCAGCCATCATTATCTGAGTGTGTTTATACTTGCCTTGTACCACATCACAGTACCATAACCTGTGCTTTTGGTTAATGCTTATAGACTTGCCTGCGTTAAGTTTGTCTGCCATTTCCTAACCACTGTTATAGACATTGACAATGGTATTGGGGGGAAAAGGCTCCGTACAGAGGCATACAATATGATTATAGTTAGGTAATGCTTGTAGGTTGCTGATAATCATTACTAATATTAAGGGAAGTATTACTTCACTGACAAATAGAGTCCACTAATTATCTAAAAAATTACAGCAGTGTACATGTGCACACACACACACACACACACACACACACACACACAAAGGTCCAATTATTCCTCCAAGTGATTTAATTTGATTAAATTTACCACATGGTTTATCTCTAACTTTTTTCTACATTTAAAATGAGATTTTAGACATCCTCTAGTGACCCCTGGTTTCATGAAACTTGAAAATGGAAATATATATTTGTACTCCATCAAAGCCATGTTTAGTAATGAATATGGCCCAGTGACTTATATGCTATAAACGTGTTGTTGCTGGGGGTGTAAAGCTCTCCAGGAAAATGTGTAAATATTCATGGATTAGGACACAAAACAGTAACGTTGGTGTTGAATTTTAAGTAATATATTAAGTTTCAATATATGGTTCTCTCCACTAATTTTGGCACCCTTGGTAAATATGAGCAAAGAAGGCTGAGAAAAATTGGGTTTATTGTTTAAATTTTTTATGATTTGTTAGAGTATTTTTTTAAATACTCTGCGCTCTGGATATCAACCAATTGCGAATAGAACACAGGTTTATAAAAATATCTTTGTGAACTATTGTTGTGCAACAATTAGGATCGGGTTCTATGGTCAGATGAAACCAAAAAAGAGCTTTTTGGCAATAAACACCAGAGGTGGTTTTCACACACACACACAGAGGTAGCCATATGGAAAAGTACCTCATGCACACGGTTAAATATGGTGATGGCTCTTTAATGTTTTGGGTCTGTTTTCCTGATAGACGTCCTGGACATTTTGTTAGGTTACATGGCATCATGGACACTATTAAATATCAACAGATATGAAATGAAAACCTGACTGCCTAATTCACTAATTAAAAGTTATTAATTGGCAGAATTATTTACTAGATAGAAACTAAGCATTTATTTCTAGAAAGAAGAATATTTACATATTTGCCAAGAGAATATCATTTAAATATCATAAAGAAGGTAATTTAATCCTTCAAATGAGTAAAAGCATCTAAATACAAGCTAAATATAGTTGATTTATAATAATCCCAAAATAAGAAAGAGCAATATAAGATATATATATATATATATATATATATATATATATTTTTTTTTTTTTTAAAGTGTATGACCTGTTACTGTAGAAAATTCAAATTCCAATGAGCACATTAAGATACACCTGAAATTTAAATTATGGCAGGATATGCTCTATATGTCAGCCAGTGAACATTCGCTAATAATAATCTAATTACTTCTTCTTCTTCTTCTGCTTATTATTATTATTATTATTATTATTATATGATTTTACAGAACACACAGCGAATACACAGATCAGCACACATCAACATTAGTCGCTGAGGCCACATCTCAAATGTTTAATGCATTATTTAATCGACAGTATGTAGAGAAGTAGTTCTTTTTGGCTCCCTTTATCTAAAATCATTTATCCTTTATTCTTGTTTTGTATGTGTGTGCATTTACATAATATAAAGCTACAGTATAATAGTACACACTAATGCTTTCTGTCAGAACAGTTGCTTTCTGATGAGAATCTGCTTCTCATGTATTTTTCATCATCACATTAAATTTTTACCTATAAAAAGGCTGTCATGCTATATTCAGCTCCTGAGCCAACAACGGAATGACATAAGGAGACATTATGTGCTAACCCTAGCACATAAAACATGCTATGTATTTGGTTTAGCACTTTAATAGAAAGTTTTCCACTTTAGGCAACTTGATTCCAGGGTACTTTGGTACAGTGACATGGCACTGGCATTCCTGTGGATGTTACATTGACACGTACCACCTACCTAAACATTGTTGCAGACCAAGTACAAACCTTCATGCCAACAGAATTCCCTAATGGTAGTGGCCTCTTTCAGCAGGATAATGTGCCCCGCCACAATGCAAAATTGTTGAGGAACATGACAAAGATTTCAAGGTGTTGACTTGACCTCCAAATTTTCCAGAGTTCAGTCTGATCGAGCATCTGTGGGATGTGCTGGACAACAAGTCCAGGATCCATGGAGGACCCACCTTGCAACTTACAGGACTTAAAGAATCTGCTGCTAACGTCTCGGTCCCAAATACCAAAGCGCACCTTCAGCGATCTTGTGAGGTCATGTGAGGCATCAGAAATGGGTCAGAGCTGTTTTGGTGGCACCTACACAATATTCATCAGGTTGTTTTAATGTTATGGCTGATCAGTGTATATGCCAAAAAATATATAATGTGGTGCTTAAGTGAGTACACAGAGACCTTCTGCTTCTGTGGAAGGAAAGGAGATTGACATTATAGTATTACCATTTGATTCAGTTTGAGTGATTTAAAGAAATTCATTATAGGATCTGAATGAGAGACTGTTTTATAGTCTATTAAGAACTGGAACAGTCTACCAACACAGTCAATTCTCACTATAACGGTACAGTAGGTTATTTTGTCTTTTGTTTCTCTTTTTCAATTTATTTTACTCAAGTACATTAAATGGGCCTGCATTTATATACAAATGTTGGAAGTACGCAGTTTTAGAACAGGAACTGACTTTGGAAATCTTCATTAACTGAATCAGAGTTTATCTCAGGGCAACCATCTTTTATAAGAGGAAAGCACAGGAAAACTTTGTACTAAAATAACTAACATTTCTTACCGGAGTTGCATAATAATGTATAAAGGCCAAGATATTTTTACACATCTCATGCAAAGCTTGTCTTTTGTAGCATGATTCTAATCACTTGACATCAGAGACTCCAACCTGACATTAGAGACTCAAGAAAACAAACTGAAATAAGTCTAAAAACATATGGGCCAGTGTGTATGGTATAGCCTACACTCATGAATAAATTGAAGCCATTGTTTGGCAGGAATACTGAAACCTGACTCATGTTCACCTGAGCCTTTACCTGAGGCTGATCAGCAGTGAGTGCTGCTTCAATGTCCACAGTCAAATAAAACTTTGCAGGAGGCGAATGCTGGCAAAGAAACACCTTTGGATACTCAAGTCCAGGTGGTGGACATTTTAGCCTAGAGGCAAAAGATGAAGCACATGAGGACCAGAGGAGCCAAACCTGAAGAGCTGAAAGCAGGTTTCTTGGGGTGCTGCATTGCTGATTTATGAGCATTCTTTTAAACTCCAATAGAATTAAAAATGAAAGGAATCAACAGAGCAGAGGTACTGACTTAATAACTCCTTAGTGCAAGGGTCCATGTGGGAGTCAGTTCTCCTGCTTTGACTATGAGCCGAGATCCAACTTGTGACATGGTCTTTCCGCCTAAACCACTTCACCCTGACTTGAACCTGAGCTGGGGCTCTGATACAAAGCTGAGGGATTTATATAGGACCTGAAACGGAGGTGAGAAAACCAACACAGAGTGGACAGATAAATCCCAGGACTGTGTCCAAGTTAAGGGCAGCTCCGTCACGGAGAGTGACAGACTGTTCACCCTGCACACAATGGGGAACTGCCATCTACCAAGAGTATTGTAGAGCTGTATCTGCCCAGGATTGAACAAGCATCCACTCAGACAGGTAAGACGATTATAATATAGGAGCTAAAATATAAAGGAAGACATCTCAAGCAGAATGGATCACTGTATAATCAGAAAGTATGGGTGTATAGAGGGTAAATAAGGTTCAACTTTATATTCAAAATAGAGTATAACTGAGGAATTAAACACAACAAGGAATGCAGTTATCAGTGTTAAGGTGGTGTGAAGTGAAACCTGAAATTGATTATTTTCTATTAACAGCACATAATTATAAACGTTATATTTCTCTTATACTGTAGCAATTTGTCAGCAATTTCTCATTTGTTAAAGAACTTCACATACATTTTTATCCATATATAGTTACATTTAATGTTATGTAACATCTATGAAAGAAGTTTGCCAACAGACTGCAATTTTTTACAGTCATTCCCCTTACTAAGTTGATGTTAATGACACATTGCATTGTTATGTTCCTGAGAATCCTGAAAATTATCTGTCCTGAAAACATTCCTATGGCATAAAACTTACTCACCATTACAAAGTAATGAAACTGGTGACTCCTTCCATAATTGTTAAATAACTTCTCCTTACAGAAAACCTTTTTTTTCTTATATAATGTCTTTTTTTTAGTACCTTCAAGTACCTGTGAATGAGTTACTATAGAAATGTTAACATAGAATGAGCATGTTAATAAGTTAATGTTAATAAGTACAGCACAGCTGGAACTACAGTTTGAGTCATGTTGTTATAGAAAATCACAGATTAAATCACAGATTAAACACTAAGTCTCTGTTCATTATTGCCTTATCGGTATCTATGAAATGACATAAAATAACAGACTCTAGATACATATTTATACTTTGAATGTAGGATAACGTAGGCCATTGCCTTTACACAACTAGACAAGCTTTATTAAACATTAGATGAATATCTTCAGAAAAGACATTTCAGACCCCAGTCATAATATGAAGAATAATTATCAAAGAGCTTCCTCACTCAGTATTAGAACTGCTGCTGGGTTCTATCAAGCAGACTGTGCCAGGTACAAAGCATATTATGTCCAGTTTGTGTTCTAGATTTTAACCCAATATTCACAACATTTTCAGAACCGTTGCATAAACAGTAATCCCCCTCAGCTACTGAGGGATTATGAGGCTGTGAGATGTATTGTATTGCCTCTGGCACAGTGCTGCTCTATATGTTATTTTTTTGACCCCCTGCAGCAGTGTGTATCTGTCATACTCCCTCTAGGACGATACCCCGTTTGGCTACATTTCCATTACCTACAGCCAGCTTGATTATTACATATAACAAGAATCACTCTAATTTTGTATTTTGTTCATGAGGCAATTAATGTATTGTTGTGAAAGGTAGTGATTATACATGTACAATTTACAGACCTAGTTATATAGGTATAGAGTGAGTATTGACAGTGACATAGAACTAAGTTACTTATAGTTACCATTTGTGTACCACACATTGTAAACCTCATGTGGACTATGTCATATTATTTTCTACAACAAAGACACAGCAGGTACATTGTAGGTGTGAGACAAATTACTGCAATGACAAACACAGAAAACTGTTATGTAACTGATTAAATAATTATTCAGTGACAGTTGAGCTTACACATCCACAATGTTATGCAAACATACATATATAAACTCAGAAAAAATAGAAACATCCCCTCACATTCAACTGCTTTTATTTCCAGCAAATGTCTTCAAGTTTCACAGACATTTGATGAACATTAATGGAATAATGAGTCCCTGAACAAAAAATGGGGGGGTGGTGGGGGGAGGGGGGTGGAGTGTGTGTCAATATCAAA
>JAOUWY010000002.1:9582680-9593575 GCA_025728095.1 Prietella phreatophila | reverse complement strand
ACATACTGGAGGTGTGTGTGTGTGTGTGTGTGTGTGTGTGTGTGTGTGTGTGTGTGTGTGTGTTTCAGTTTTACAGGGTTCTAAATATCAGGGTAGCACTGGTGGGACTGGAGGTTTGGAGTGACTCTGATAAATGTTCAGTGACACAGGACCCGTTTACCACACTGCACGAGTTTCTAGACTGGAGAAAACTCAAACTGCTACCTCTAAGACCTCATGACAATGCTCAACTTATCAGGTACACTTGTGCCACCTATATGTTAGTACCGTAACGAGAGTTTCGTACTCATCATGCCACACACACACACGTGTCATGCATGCATACTGTACATACTTTATTATAAAAGTCCTAATAGAATGCTGTCTATAATAGTGTGTGTGATTTTTATATTTGTGTTTCAGCGGTGTGTATTTCCAGGGTACCACCATTGGCATGGCCCCCATCATGAGCATGTGTACTGCAGAGCAATCTGGAGGAATCGTCATGGTGAATATTTATGACAGATATTTGCTGTAAAACACATGAATTAAGTTCATTTTAAAATGTTTTTGACGTGCTTCGTGATTCCAATGCCAATCTAATCAGAGGTTGATATTACTAGTGCAGTTACAATGGCATTTATTAACAAAAGTACATTCGTCATTTATCAACAATGTTCAATATTATCATTATCATATTAATAAGAAAGCCAACATAGTGGAGACAGCAAAAGGTGTAGTCAAGTCCCAGAATGCAAAGCAGGTATACGACACAAGCACATTGCTATTGATGGTGGTATTCGCATGAATGTTAAAGCATTGGAAGCTGTTTTGTTTGAGCAGAGAGTACAGATGAGGATGTGTGAGAGCTGGACAGACTAAAGGATTAAAGCACTGCTGCATCACTTTCTTAAAGTGGAGATGAAGCAAAGTCTAAATGCCCCTGGCACTATCAGCAGGGAGCCGAATAGCATTCTGGGTCCATCCGTCTATCTATCCATTCATTTTCCATGCCGCTTATCCTATGCAGTGAGCCTGGAGCCTATCCCAGGGAACTCAGGGCACAATCATGCACACAATCAGACACCATTTCACACACTATGGACAATTTGGAAACGTCAAACAGCATGTCTTTGGACTGGGGGAGGAAATTGGAGTATCCTGTGGAAACCCCCGAAGCACAGCGAGAACATGCACAAAGGGTGGAGGCGGAATTCAAATCCCCAACCCCGGAGGTGTGATGCAAGTGTGCTAACCGCTGAGCCACCGTGCCCCCTGGCATTCCGGTTTCCTCCCTCTGAGTACATTTGAAAGTAATTCAGGGTGGATTTTTCCTTTGTTCCATATGTCTGTAAATGTTATAACTTGCTAGAATCATTTACCTTTTAGATATAACTAACATCAGTCTATCATAACACATGATAAATCTAGTTTGGATCCACATTTTATGTGTTATTAATTTAAAAAAAAAAAGATTAATGTCTGATTTATTGAAACAATTATTAGTTAGACTTCTAGCTAATACCAAGATTACCCAATCTTAAAGTTAGATATGTCAGATTCTTGAACATTAATTCAGTTTTATTTTGCGTCTTAATATGTCGTTCTGCTCAGACATTTCCTATAAGATTTTTCTGCTTGTGCAGAAAATCCGACTGCTGTATTATTTCGAGGACATGATATTGAAACACTTAAACCAAATCCACCATTTTCCTTCTTGATTATTGATATGGTTCCTGAGTATTTAAGCTATTTTACTACCAGGCTTCTACTGTTCATTTAATTTACAAAATCTGTCATTCATTCAGCATTTATCTCAGTGGGTTAGTAAGCTGATTGTGAGAGTAAGTTGATTCTCTGCAGGACACGATGAGCTTAATGCAAATAGATAAAAATTGTCTTATTGAAATCCAACCCAAAAAAAAGGTTCTTCAAAACACATTTTCTCCTTCTTTGATGGTTTATTCATGACTTCCCATAAATGTCCCACATTTTGAAACACTTGTTCTTTTTTTCTCTCATAAGATTGGCTCTATTATGCTGTTTTGGGCTGTAATGACTTGCGCTAGGTGAACCACATGTGATTTTGACTTGTAATGAATCTAATTAAGTGGAACACTGTAGGAGCTCCCCAAGGTCCTTTAGCAGCACCTACATTCTCTTCACCCCTCAGCAGTCGCCTGTCAATCCGGAAAAATCACCTGTCGTTGCAAGCGGGAGCTAAATACCACACATTTACATTTTTATTAACCCAGATAAATCACTTGCACTCCAGGAATATGTCCCATTTCGGGTGTGGCAAAAGTTCTTGTCTTTTAAACTCACTGGAGTCTCTTTGGGGAGAAGTGATTAGGAGTATGTGATAATTAAAAAACTGCAGCTGTCTGTGGTGATAAATGGTGCTTATTATTTGACTTGGTGGTTTCAGCAGATCAGCCACTTCTGAAGAAAGAGAGAGATTGAGAGGTTTTTTTTCTTTGGTTGGTTCGAGGTTTTCCATAGGTGTGTTCCTTCCATCGCCATGCCACAAAGGATTTAAAGGATCTTGCATGGTGGCTGTAAAATCCCAAATGCGCCTCTTATCTCACAGCTCCTATAATCAATATAATCAAGACACGAAATGATAAATGAGTTATATTAAATGGTACTGATTATAAAACCTTTTTTCTTTTCTTTTTTTTTTTGAGAAATGTGCTTGTTCAACATCCCATTCCAACACCATGGGTGTGGGCTTAATTTGCATTTATAATACCGTCCATTCTTCTGGGAAGGCTTTCCCTTAGATTTTGGGGCATGGTAGTGGGAATTTCTGCCCATTCAGCTAGAAGAGAATTAGTGAGGTCAGGCGCTGATGTCGAGTGAGGGGGCCTGGCAGGTAGTCTGTGTTCTGATTCAGCCCAAAAAAGTGGATGTGGAAGTATTACTCTTAGGTTCTCAGCCATGCACATATATATATATATAAATATATTATTCATCTTATACATTCAATTGTCCTGACAATACATATACATACACCCTGAGCATGATGAATTCCTAAAACCAAAATACCTCACAAACTACTAAATATTTTATTGGGTTCATATAAATCACTTCAGTTCAGTTATGTTGTTTCATGTTTTTCACTCCATCCAGGATCACTCAGACAATCCACTGGGAGCAGCCGTAACCTTAGCTCATGAATTAGGCCACAACTTTGGAATGAACCATGACACTCCAGAGCGGGGGTGTGGCTGTGGGATGACAGTGGAACGTGGAGGCTGTATCATGACACCATCCACAGGGTGAGTTGCATAAATGCAAGCTGCATAAATGTCACCACAGTTCAAGTTCTAGTTCATTATCAGCTTAGCCTTTAATAATATATGACTGTATTATTAATTATAATTGTGACTGCCTAGGGCATACGCGCAGAGCTGCAGAAGCTGCCTGTTTCTGACTGTTTTGTTTCCTTAATGTTCTTTTTTATGTGCTGTCCTTATGTAATGTAACCTACAGAGAGCAAATTAGCTAGTTAAGTGCAGGACTTTATTTTGCACAGTTTCTTCAGTGTTTCCACCTGCGTGTTCCTGATTCTACCATCAACTACACTGTGCTATGTGTGTAGTTCAGGAGGCAGTGGTATTCAAAACTAGTAATGCTTTTGCCAGGCCTACAGATTTATCAGATTTACAGATTTTGTTTTGAAATTCTCTATTCATTGATGCATTTCTATCAATCTAACATTTAATCCAGTATGTCTTCCACAACACTAACCCATGGTTAATAACCCTAACACTAAGACGAGCACACATACACACACACAGTGTGTGCTTCTGCATCGATGTATGTCTAAATCCCAACAGTCTTCTTAGAAAACTTGGTGGGAAAATCTCACAGGCTCAAAAACAGACTGGAAACTCAGGAGATAAAAAAATCTGTTTTCTTCACGGCATCTGGAATGTGGTGATAACACTGTTGCCAGGAGTGACGGTTAATGTGACTAGAGACTGGCATGAGTAAACATGAGGTTGATAAGGTGAAGACACCTCAAAATGGGAGAGTTCTCTCTTCAGACTGATGCCAATTTGCTCTTATCAGATGATGAGTACAAAACACATCTACCTGTCATTTGGGGAATGATTTTGCTGACTTTCGGAGAAGAGAGACGTGCGTTTTGTCCACAGGGCTTAAGGATACCAGACGACACTGGCATGCTTAATGCACACTAAATGAGCCCACATCTGAGCCAAAGAAGATTATAGGATATTCAGTATATAAAAACATCATAATTATACTAAGGCTGAAACACCGTTACACTGACCATTAAGGCATCTCTAGACAATCAGTAGGTTTACATGGACAGCAATAATCCGATATTAACCCCATTAAGACAATACCCTGATTAAGATACAAGCATGTAAACAGTGATTATTGATAACCTTAATCATCCATATTAATGTCATACTCAAAGTAAACACAAAACGAATTAAGATGTGTGATTTATTCCTGTTTTAGTTGCATTATGGAGGTGCATTATAGACATGCAAACACCTTAATCACACTATTAACCTTGTGTGGGAGTTTTCACCGCATTTTGTGACAGGACACGTACACACACAGCAGTACACAACCGTTTGACGGCAAACAAGAGAGCACGGCTGCATCCAAAACCATGTACTATAAACCTATTCGTGTACTATATAAAAGGTGAGACGTGTATTTTGGCTACTATATAGTAGGTAAGTACGCGGTTTCGGACGCAGCCCACGGCTTCAAGCAGTCGTCTGTTTGCACGTATAGCATGACCAATAATTAGTTGCACTTGAAGCTTTCGTAAAATTAAAAATAAAAAAACACAATACTGTATACGGTACCACAACGAAGATGAATTGATATGTGAAATTCTGAAGGGAACGTCGGACAGCATGACGTGGGGGTGTAATGACGTGTGACGTTAATCGATCTATGTTCTATAACATGTAAAACAGGAACATGAAAGAAATATTCTAAAAGCTACTCATGTAAACACCTTAATCAGAATATTGTGTTATTCAGAATAAGGTCAATAATTAGATTATTGCTGTCCATGTAAACGTAGTCAGTGAAACTGTGTTTCTATGCCAAATTGTCCGATTTTACTATTATAAGAGGATATACATTAATTACTACTACACTATGGTAAAAATTTAACATCTTTGATATTTGATAACATCTGTACAACTAGAACAGTGTTTCTCAATCCTCATCCTGAAGTACTACCATATGCACATTTTAATGTTCATCCTTGTTTAAGTTTGGTAATGGGTTTACGAGTTGAAAACCTACCAAAATATGTAGGCAGTGGTACTTCAGGACTAAGAGTGAAGAAGGCTTACACCAAGTTCCCCAAAAATGTAGTCATTAACTATAGCAACAGATCTTGCACTTCTTTGGTAAAGTTAACATAATAGCTATTAATCAACCACATGGGACAAAATAAGACTTCTATCTATTTATTCATACATCTTCAGTAGCCACTGTATCCTAGTCAGGGTCACAGTGGTCACGCAAGGGTGGAGAATTCATGCCAGTCCGCACAGGGCATCATGCAGAAGCATGCATTTTGGACAATGGGAGGAGACCAGAGAACGCAGAAGAAACTCACGTGGACATGAGGAGAACATGCACAGAAATCGAGAGAGTCAAACATAAGGGCCCTGGAGGTATGAGACAGCAATGTTATTGATTGTGGCACCATGCCAGCCTCTACAGTGTTGGGAAATATTTCTGATTTCTTCTGTTTTTGTGTATATCTCATATTAAATAGTTTTAGAAAAAAAAAACTAATTTCCCCAATAAACTTAAATCCGGTTGTGCCACCTTTAGCAGTAATAACTGCAACCAAACGCTTCTGATAACTGGAGATCAGTCTTTCACAGCACTGTGAGGACTTTGAGAGGCACTCTAAAACTTTAATTTAGCTTTTTTTGAGCCATTCAGAGGTGGACTTTCTCCTATGCTTTGGCTTATGGTCTTGCTGCATAATCCATTTGCGCTTCAGTTTCAACTTACAGACCGAAGACCAGACATTCTCCTTTAGGATTTTCTGGTAGAGTGTATATTTCATGTTTCCTCAATTATTGCACGTTACCCAGGCCCTGAAACAGCAAAGCATCCCCACACCATCACACTTCCACCAGCATGCTTGACCGTAGGTAAGATGTTCTTTTTGTGGAATTCAGTGTTTGGTTTATGTCAGATGTAACAGGACCCCTGTCTGCTAAACAGTCCCACATTCACCTTAATGTTCTTCTTGGTTAGCAGTGATTTTCATGTCGCCACTCTTCCATGGATGCCAATTTTGCCCAGTGTCTTTCTGATAGTGGCGTCATGAACAGTGACCTTTATTAACAGTTTAGGGTTTGGGTTAGGGTTTGGTCTGCATTTATATAGTGCTTTTTTTTAACCTTAGTGGTTCACAAATACACTCACACACCAATGGTAGCTGAGCGTCCATGCAAGGCGCTAACTTGCCATTGGGAGCAACTTGGGGTTCAGTATCTTGCCAAAGGACACTTCGGCATGTGGAGTCATGTGGGCCAGGAATCGAACCGCCAACCCTACGATTAGTGGAAAACCTGCTCTACCACAGCCACCCCTGTCAATTTGGTCTAACAAACATATTTCTGAACAGTTTTCAAAAATGCATTTAAATAATTCGATTTACAAGGTGTTTAGCAAGCTTCTAAAGGAGACGGGCTTTAATCAGTCCGTAGAACTTATAAATTAGATAAATTATTATAAAAAAAGAAAGCCACAATAAGCTCACAGAGCTACTGATATCCATCTTGATGGATAACTGCTATGGACAGAACCCCGTAACATAAACAGGTGCACTCCGACCAATGAGAGGACAGTTTTCTCACACGTGACTTGCATAAATGTATGGTAAGCTTTAAAATGTTGCCACGTGAAAGCGAACCGAGCCAAGGAGAAAATGGAACAGTGTAACAATTTAGAGAACCAGATCTTCAGATCTGAAAATGCCCTGAAAGTAAATTATGCATTTTTCTGAAAATCAAACACTGTGCTTCCTTTAATTTGCAAAGTACAGAAGCAAAACAAAATACTAAGACAACTACATGTCATTTTACAAGGAATACGCTAATGCAAGATGAATTTAAATTGACATCCACGGTTTTTGCAACTGGCAGAAGCGTTATTTCTGTATGCCAGTGACATCCAAGAGTGTTAGTTTCTCACGGCTGGACTTGTTCCCAGCAGATGTGCTGTCATCCTCACCCAGAGCACACTGACATGTATTTCACTGCATAGAAATGTAGAATTATATGTGATATAAGTGGACACATTCTGTGCACCAGTTATTGATGTCATTTTAACATCAACTCTGGAAAGTTCTAGTTGGTTGCCTTATAATTCATATTAAGGCCGGGTGTTAGTCTAAGAGGAGCGAGAGCAGCAGTCACTCTTTAACTTTCAGCTGTGACCAATTCACAAACTCTCGGCTGCACGTTCCTTATCTCTCAGTGTGGTGTTTGTGTTGGACCTGCAACTCACTGCTGGAGTGCAGCCACAACAAAGAGAGCAAGCAAATTCTCCTATTATACACTCAAAGAACAACATGGAAGCATGCCAAAAGGAAAGCAGGCACTCTAGGGGCCCTCAGTGAATGTAAAATAGAAGGTGAATGTGAAGTCCCTCAAGCAGGGGAGTCAATGAAATTTGCCTTTTTACTTTATAAACAGGATAAAAAAGGAGCGTGCCGTCATTCTATTGCCTCGTTGCTTTTTCTGTGCAGATTTTTCAGCTTTGAAACTCTTCAACCCTGGAATGCATAAACACTTTGCTATAGTCCAGCGCCTCACTTGAAAGTGAGGGGTGTATTTTATAAAAATAGCCATCAGTGTACTGGTCTGTCACGTCATCACCTCCCGCAATACACTCACATGCAAGGATGCAGTATCTCGAAGTGTGAAAGGTAGCCTGTTATATGGTGAAGTGGTGTGATGTTGTTGCATTGGTGGACACAGGGATTTTGAACAAGATTAGTTTCATACATTTATGGCATTTGGCAGCCACCCTTATCCAGAGCAACTTATATTTATCTCATTTATTCAACTGACAATTTGAGGGTTAAGGACCTTGCTCAAAGGAAAAGCAGTGGCAGCTTGGTAATGTTACTGAATTCATACAGGTTGCTGTTTATTGTACACTGATTGTATGTATTTATTGAATAGCTAATTCATTAAAGTTGTTTGCACCACAGCATTGAATTCTGATTGTTAATTTGTTGGTACACCCTTAGAAAAAGTTCTTCAATGGTTCTTTAAGGGATTATTAAGTGATTTTAGCTTCCAAACAAAAATGGCTTTTTGTCATGTTCCTGAAAACATTCCTGAACATTTTTGAAGTGTGGCAGTGCGCATTATCCTGCTGAAAGAGGCCACTACCATTAGGGAATACCGTTGCCTTGATGGGGTGTATTTGTTCTTCAGCATAGTAACATGCACACAAATGCCAGGTCCAGTCTTCATGCTTTGTAACAATCAGAGGTAAGGTTTCTCATGCCCCATGAAAGTCTTCAGGATAGACTGTTTTGAACGTTGTGGTTTATCAGTAACATGACAACTGTGGGGTTTAGAGCTACAACAAGTAATCGATAAAATCAATAGTAATCGATTATGGAAATCGTTGTCAATGAATCTCATTATCAATTAGTTGGTCTGCGCGGGGGAGATTTACTCATTCCGTTACTTCTGTTCTGAAAACACGCTTCGAAGAGTAAATACTAAAGTTGTGTCCCAAATGACGTCGTATACACTTACACTATGCACTCTACACTACTAGAGCAATCTAGTGCAGTGTTTCTCAACCTGGAGTCCGAGGACCCCTAGTGGTCAGTGCTGTAACTGTAGGGGGTCCGTAGGAAAGTTTTATTAAATGTTTAAATAAAATTATGTATATATATATTTTTTTTCATTAATGTATAAAAACATATTCAAATGAAATGTTTTAAAATTATTCAATTTTGTTATTCGCAAATGTCACGTTAGCTGAGCTGACTATTGTTCATTGATGGATTTATTTTAAGTTTATTTAAAAATAAAATGATCATTTGCAAAAACCGATGAGTTGTAGACAAGTTCAAGTGTTGCATTGATGGATAAAATAATCAAAAGATAATTCAGAGAGTCAAATTTTTAAAAAATCTTGAAATGTTTTGATTAAATTTTTATGTTAATATTATTGTTCAATATTAATAAAAAATAAACCAACATATATAGAAAAGACGGTTTAATATATAGCCTATAATTGTTGTGGAGTGGGGGAGTCCTTGTGGATCGTTCAAATATGCGAGGGGTCCAAAGCTCACGAAAGGTTGAGAACCACTGGTCTAGTGTATGAATTTTATAAAGGTAATATTGTCTCAAATGAAACACACTAGTTTTTTACTAACCTGAAAGTACCTCCCCCCCCAATCGATTTATCAAAAATATAATTGGCCAACTAATCAATTATGAAGATAATCATTAGTTGCAGCCCTAGTGGTTTTTTTTGTTTGTTTGTTTGTTTTGTCTTATTAGCTTCAAGAGGGAGAAAAAAAGAGGCTGGTGAGGGTATGTATATTTATAGCTGCTAAGTTATAACAGAAACTAACTAATTTATTTTTTTTCTTAGGTCCTACGACATTAAATGTTACTATAATTTGAAGAAAAGAACAATTATACACTTTCATAAACAGACATTTCTTAGCTTTGGTAAGTTTTTGCTATAAACGGAATAAAACACTTTGGGATTTTGTCTGAACAAGTAACCACATGCACAAAATAGCATCATACAGATAATGCGGAAAACATTTTAATCACAACTCATTGTTAATAATTTGTTACACTCAGATATGTACACTGTCTAACCAGACATGTAATTGTATTACCTTTAATTGTATGGAAAGATGAAAATACAGAGTGAAATTGTAATACAGTAATACACAAACTCTCTAACCTAACAAACACATGTGCTAGTTTCCAAAACACAGTGGCCCATGTGTTTGTTCAATTAGAGAGGTTGTGTGTTACTACAGTCAGGAAAATAACACCCTATTTTTTTCTCCACTTCCCAAAAGAGGGACACAGACATCCTTACTGTATTCAACCACAAAAGCAACTGCACATGCATATGCAAAGACATACTGTACAGGTATGTCAAAACAATAGGGATCGAACCAATTAGGAAAACATTATTTGGATTGAGAAAATAATGTGTTCTAAACAACTATGAATACAGGTACAAATGAGGGAAACAGACGAAATTACAAATAGGAGAAGCTTTGCCAGAGCACATCAGACTAAATTTGTGCATTGGGACTGGAATCCTGCAGGACAGAACAAAAAAGCTGTGCAAAGATTGATTTATTGATGAAGGTTTAAAGCTAAATTCTTCACCAAAATTGCACCTCAAATACAACACAAAAAGACTTAAAACTTGCCCAATATGTTTGGTATAATAAAAGGTAGATATATTTCTCTTGTTTTTTTTCTATGGGAAACAATTTACCAATGGTGCGCACGCATTTCTGATTTTGAGTATCTGCAATATGCAGACACCTGCAAAATGGCAACCTTGTTTGCAAAATTCATCAAGTTCATTAATATGATACTAATAGGAAATGTGCTGTGCTATTTTTTTTTTCATCAGTGAGGTTGCTCCAATAGCCTGATCTAAACACAGCCTCACTGAGCTTCAAAATAAAACCATATTTCCTCCATATTTCTATACAAACAAAAGATATGCTTAATGTCTTAGGGCGGCTGTGGCACAGGTGGTAGCGCGGGTTGTCCATTAATTGTAGGGTTGGTGGTACGATTCCCGTGCCGGGTGACTCCACATGCCGAAGTGTCCTTGGGCAAGACACTGAACCCCAAGTTGCTCCTGATGGC
>JAOUWY010000002.1:9314863-9327346 GCA_025728095.1 Prietella phreatophila | reverse complement strand
GGAAGGGGGGGTGGGGGGGGTAAGACTTTATGAACAACAAAATACATTTTAAAAAGGAAGAAAGAACGAACATGGATTTTTCCCACGATCATGACGAAGACTCGGTCCTATGATTCTTGATTAATTCATGGTCATGAAACGTGCCATGTGTTACATGCCTGCATTATCTGTTTTACAGCACAGCGCTGCTGAACTCTCGAATCGCAATTGATACGGATTCGGTTTTCTTTAACAGCAGCTCTGACAGCAGTTTCCGGCTGGAACATAAATGGCAGGTTGAGATGAATGCGCTAGTTCTCATATGACCTCTCATACACAGGGACCTGTATAGTGGACACTTCACATCATCATCATCATAATACTCAGCTCACTCGCAGAGTATGGCAGAACGCAGACGTTTAGCGCTAGACGGGGAACTACCTTTACAGTCTGGAACCGGTTTGGTTACAGAAAATCTGATGTAAAATGACAAAAGATAGTCCAGATTTCCATTTGAAGAACATTATTTTTCTCACCCCAATCGCAGATCCTTTTGCTTGTTTTAAGGAAAAAAAATAAACACCTCGATTCAGATTTTCCTTTTCTTTTCAGGAAATAAGATATATAATATCTTAAATCATTTTACTAGTTTAAAAAAAACAACAACAACAAAAAAACCCCAGCGGTGAATGGTACTATATTAATATCGTCACAGACATCATCAGCTTAATAAATACCAGAAAATAGCTTGATCTAGTTTTAAGTCCATATCGCCCAGCCCTAGTCTCAAGTAACAGGAGTCAATTTGCTTCATGGATGGTCCAGAACTGTATCTGGATAAAAAGCGCAAAAGTGTCATTCGATAATAAATGAAAACTTGTAACCCTTGGCATATCGCTGTGGTATGAGAGGAATCATACATTATGGAATGTGCCGTTATAGGACAATCATCCTAGACCAGCACACATCATCGTTTTATTCCCTACTTTGTTCCTTCTAATATGATGGAGCTGATTTTGTTCTGATTTGATGATGCCGAAGCCTGGGAAAATAATCAAAACAAATAAACCATACGTCGGTGTTACCTTTTTTTTTTTTACCAGCAACCCGTAGCTCACGTGAACGACAATCCGGTCACGTCTTTTCATCAGTGGTTGTTCAATGAAGTGGAAGGTTGTGCTGGGTCACAGCTTGTTCCTCAGTGTCACACCCCATCAGTGTGTGATTAGCTTAACGGCAGCTTCATCCTTTTCCGAATGCATAATAAAAGCCCGACTATACAGTATACAGCACCTGCATGGAAAGAGCAGTCCTACATTTCAAAAGAAAAACGCCTGAGCGGGTATCGAGGCCCGAATACGAGACGGGGTAGAAGAGCCTGTAGAGAATATTTCCATCCAGAAAAGTGAAATGTAAAATCAGTAGAAATTAAACATTCATTCAAACTGCAGTTCGAAAAGATCCACATTCGGAGGATTCGATAGTGGTGCGTTTTAAATATGGCTGTCAGGATCATCTTCCCCTGAGAGACTGGACAGCGCGATGCTAGTCACAACGCTGCTTCGGAATAGAGATTTTGTGCACCAGGGCTGTGGAAAGATAGCGACACAAATATTCTCTCTCTCGCTTTTATGTCATGTTCACACATTTGCTGGGGGGGGGGGGCGACAAAAACACAAAAACAAATGCAGTTTGACATGACGGTGGTGAAAACAGAACACGGCTGTAAGCGCAAAGTCACCCAACCAATCAGAATCGAGTTTAAAGCAACATAGTAAAGTAAAGGTAGCAGGAAGGCATTGTGCTTTCAGTACAACAGGAACATCTCACTGTTCATTAAATGTGTGAACATGACATCTCACAGACCAGACTGTACGTTCATGTTGCAACAAAAATCATACAATGGCCGTAAAGAACCTGAATAAAACAGAAGTTTTCATATTAAGTACAGAACTTGAGGTTGTAACCTAACCAAAGTGACACGGTAAAGCTAGAACAGGAATCTCTCCTAGACGGTCTGAAACGCCCGCAGGGCAGGGCAGAGAGTGGAGGAAGAGAGTTTCATATGGCTCTGATCACAGTCTCCGATTCAGGCTGCAGACCAACTCGAGGGGAGCAGCAGCAGTCCGAGAGGTTTAAGAAATAAAATAAAATCGATCGATACTTGTCCGTGAGTGCGAGTCTGGTGGGTGTCTGTCTGTCTGCACAGAGGCTTCCTCGGTTTCACTGGCTCAGACATTCAGAAGACTGACGAGGTGGATTGAGACACTGGGAAACATTTTTTACGTTTTTTGTTCTTTTTTTATTTCCAAGAGGAGCTCATCTCTCCTTCCTGCTTCACTACAGCTCCTCTCTCTGCTGTGGAGAGAACAGATAGGAGTACAGATATCAAAACGCATGACCCATAAAGAAGATGAATATGAGGACACGTGGCAGACTTGGCTTTTCGCACGGATAAGTGTCCGATAGAATACGTTTTGCACGCTCTTCTGGCGAAAAGAGACGGAATCTTCAATGTTACAATTTGATTGGCTGTCCACACTTTTAGAACTTCTACGCAATGGTTTTTAGAAGAAAAAGATCCGCACAACCAACTATATACAGCCAGGTCCGTAAGTATTCGGACAGTGACGATTCTCGGAATTTTGCCTCTGTACACCACCACGGACCTGAAATGAAGTCATCAAGTGTAGACTTTCAGCTTTCCACAAAAACGCTGCATTAACCATGTAGGAATTACAGACAACTGACTGATGAGCAGTTTCATGGCCATGTGTGGCCTGTTTCCCCGTTATTTCACGAAGACAATTCGGGACATAAATGGTCTGCACTTATATAACACTTTTATCCAAAGCGCTTTACACTGTGTCTCATTCACCCATTCACCCATTCACACACACACACACACACACACACCAATGGTAGCAGAGCTGCCATCAAAGGCGGTAACTTGCCATCAGGAGCAACTTGGGGTTCAGTGTCTTGCCCAAGGACACTTCGGTATGTGGCGTGACGTTGGCCAGGAATTGAACCACCAACCCTACGATCATTGGAACTCTCAACATGCGATCAAAGAAATGTCAATGCATGTGATGGAGGCCATCTTTAAACTGAAGAAAAAAAAACAACCAACCAAACCTATCAGTAAGAGACAGCAGAAGCTTTAGGAGTGGGCCAAATCAACAATCTAGTACATTCATAAAAAGAAGGAATGCACTGGCGAGCTCAGCAACACCAAAAGACCTGAGACCATGGAATACAACTAAAGTAGATGATTGCAGAATTCTTTCCTTGGTGAAGGAAAACCCCTTCATAACATCCAGCCAAGTCGAGAACAATCTGGAGGACGTAGGCGTATCGATGTCAAAGTCTACAATGAAGAGGAGACGGTTTACCTCAAGACGCAAACCACTGGTAAAGCTCAAGAACAGAAAGGCCAGATTATACTTGCTAAAACACACACACACACACACACACACACAAAACAAACAGATTAGACGTACTAAATGATTAACTTGTACCAGAGTGATGGGAAGAGGAGAGTATGGAGAAGGAAAGGAAGGGCTCATCATCCAGATCACACATCATCTGTGAAGCTAGTGTTATGGGAAGATATGGCTGCGAACGGAACCGAGTCATTGGTGTTTATTGTGGTGAATTCTGAACTATACAGAGCTGTACTTTCTGCTCAGAGTCATTCAAATGCTGCACAAATGATAGGACATCGCGTTGCAGTACACATGGATAATGACCCAAAACGTACCACAAAAGCAACCCAAGAGCTTCTTACAGCAAAGAAATTAAATGTCCGATTACTTCTATTCAGTCGAGCATGCGTTTCGCTTACAGAAGACAAAAAAAAGAAGAAGGACCCATAAACAAGCAGCAGGACAGCTGCAGTAAATAAATGCGCACTTGTATAGTGCTTTTATCCAAAGCGCTTTACACTGCGTCTCATTCACACACACACACACCAGTGGTAGCAGAGCTGCCATGCAAGGCGCTAACTTGCCCTCGGGAGCAACTTGGGGTTCAGTGTCTTGCCCAAGGACACTTCGGCACGTGGAGTCACCCGGCACGGGGATCGAACCTCCAACCCTACGATTAGTGGACGAACCGCTCTACCAGCTGCGCCACATCCGCCCCAGTAAAGGCCTGGCAAAGCATCTCAAGGGTCGAAACTGACCATTTAGTGATGTCCATGGGTTCCAGATTTCAGGTAGTCACTGACTGCAAAGGATCTGCATCCAAGTATTAAACATAACCCTAATATTTATGATCATGTTAGTTTGTCCAATGACTTCCGGGCCTGTGAAAATGTAGTGGCTCTGACCAAAAAAAAAAAAAAAAAAAAAAATCAAAACGGGTGTAACTACTAAACGGTTGATACGATAGTGAAAGTCTACACTTCGATGACGTATTGATCGCTTCCTTTCAAATCCATTCTTGTGGTACACAGAGGGACAATTACGAAAATACAGCCACTGTCCAAATACTTGTGGACCTGATAATGTATAGAAACTAAACATCAATAAATAATAATCGAGGCAACACCTTTCAAAGTTGAAAAGAGGTTTAAATGTCCATTTGAAGCAGTGAGTAAACAACATAACCACGTGTTGCCGACAGGCTACTGGTAAAGGTCTGTCAAATGACCACTTTCTCTCCACATGTACTGACTAAATGGACCAGACGCCCTTGCAAATCCTACAATTCTGGCTTGTATTACTAGGAAAAACGTTGAATAAGATCAAGGTTTCAAGTCTCTACCCACAGATTCATTTGGAAGGGGGACACTGACACCAGAATGTGTGTAGATTTTAAAAGGCTGGAGTTGTATTCAGACATTCGAGGCGGAAAAATAAATAAATAAATAATTCGAGTATCGCTTTTTTCTGCTGTGATGCAAAAAAAAAAGTAAATAAAAGTCAGACATGAACGTCTATTCAGCTGGGACAAACAGTTTTCCTTACCTTTCTATAGCCAAAGTCTCCCACATTTACACAGTCGATTCAGATATTTCTTCTTCACAATAGCTCCTTAATCTCCAAAGCAGGATGAGAGACAGTACATCTGCAACTCCTCTCCTTAAAAGTTGTCCCAACTTCATTTTGGCGTAGTCACGGTACACAAGATGAAGTACCCAGTTGACTTATTGAGGAGATCACGGTTGCATCCCTTGGCAATTCCAGTGACATGAAACACTAGCAGTTTATTTTGAAGCTCGCGTCTTCTCTTCGCGGACTTGTACTCCTTAACAGGGCAAGGTCTCCTTTAAGTTCTTCTTGTTTTTTGTTCATGTTGTTGTCTTCAGTCTCGGCAAATGATTCCAGAAATAAAATCTGCAATTAATCTCTGTCCATTACGGCAAGGTCATCATTTCCCCTCAAGGGAAAAGAAAAACAATACAATAGAAAGGTTTCTTAAAATTAAAAAACAACAACACAAACAAACAAAAAAAACTATTCCTATTTGCTCTTAATGTATAAATAATAATAATAATAATAATAATAATATCCACAACTCATTAAAAGGAAGATAAAACTTTCACACATCATCTTCTGATACTATGACTTGTGCTTCCAGTAAAAGGGAGAGGGGGAAAACCAAAACAATTAAACAAACAAATAAACCCTTTAAAAAGAAGCAGCAGAATTTTTGCAGGGGGATGCGCTGTGTTTGAAAGGAACGGCATGTCTTTTAAACTGTTCTTTATCTGCCCTTTGGAGGGGCCTCGCCGCTGTTAGACAGGCGCTCTTCCAGCTCATCCTCCTCAAAGCCATGAAATGTAGAAGTGTCACTCTCAGAACTGGCACCAAACAGCTCCTCCGCTCCAGCACAAGGCTTCTCCTCTCTTGATTCATCGTGTCCACCTGACAAAATACATCATAACGTTGCATTCATCTGCTTATATAACTCCGACTGTCCGATTTTCTTTTCAGATGGTTTTCAACACATTCCAGCAGTTATCCTAGCTGCACAGTGGTGAAGACCTCTTCAAGGAGCATTAATGCAAGCAAACCAGCTGGGACATGTTCATCTGAATAAGATTTACACAAACCGATCAATACAAAAATGCTGAAAAAGAGCATAAAGGATAACAGGAAAATGACAAGATAACCAACACAATCTAATGGCATATACTACAGAACAGGATGTCGGAGTGGTTATTTTTCCAATTCGAACAGGAAATGTGACCACATCCTAAGGAATTCATCACATTTTTGATGCAGGCCAAAATTTCTATAGGAGTCATAAATAGTTAACACTTATTGATTGAAGGATTTCTAATACAGACCCGAGGAACACAAGCCAGACTAACTAAACCATAAGAAGTTGGAAACAACTTCTAATTATTTTTAACTTGCACCACTTTCTCCCAATTTTTGACCACCTGCCAGTTCGCACCTACAAGCTAGCGATCCTGTATCATACAACCACTACCACCCGGGGAGAGTGAAGGCACGCAACATGTTCTTCTAGAAACACAAGAAGCCAACCAACTACATCTTTCAGTACTGCTGCTCATGCTATATCACAGGGTAGAATAACACACTCAGGAGAAAGTGCTATCTGCCCTCTACCACATACAGGAACTTACACATGCCCACGATTGGCCAAGAGTTGCTGTGAGTGGCAGGGGAGAGAGAGTGTGCTACCCCTTCCACCCAGAGAAAATGGCCGAATTTGATCTCTTGAGATCGGGGAGATGCTTAGCTGACAGGATTAGCATGGTTATGAGGAGGTGTAACCAAGTAATAAGGAAATAAATGACACGTCAGATTTTGTCCTCACTGCAGAACCAAAAGTACGTGATGGAGCCAGAACTTCTCCAAGTCGTCCTATAAGCCCAAGTCTAACCTTTACCAGCGTTTACTGTCACTTTTATACAGCCTACAACACACCAAGTTGTCTCCAACCCTGGACTTTTGGTGGGTGTGGCTGCAGGTTTTCGTTCCAACAAAGCATGAGCCATACAAAGAGCCAAGATCAACCGATTAAATGGGTAGAATTAGGCATGGCTCCTGTTTGGTTGGAATGAAAAGATCTAAAGTAACCTTTTTTCACCAAAAGGCATATTTTTTTCAGTTTTGGTTAATGATTTTTTCAAGGGACATTGCAAAAATTTGTATTTTACTATTATAACATGGTTTTTCAATAACAGTAACTTTATTTAGGTACACAGACAACTGAAAAACACACAAATATGCAACAACCAATAGGCAACATGTTGCAATAAGGAATTCATTTTGCAGGCCTTTCACTTTGAGGTCGAGTTTCCACCTGAGCAGTACAAAACCATGTGTGGGCGTGCGTGTAGACTCATCCAACGCAAGAGGAACAAAAAATTGCGAAGTTGTATCCGTGCTCTATTTCCCCTCTCTATCTCACGTGCCATCAGGGCAGTGCGGAGACATGCCACTGTCAACCCGAACAGCGCATTTTTCATTTAATTTTTTTCTGAATGACTTTCTCCTTGTTTGGGAAATCCACATTCAGTTCAGTGCATGCTTCTACAATCAGAAAGAGATGGGACCCGCATGAGGTGTGTGCCAAGAAAAAGTCTTTGCAAGACTACAGGTTGCCAATGAACATATAGACAAAGACCAGGCCTTTTGGAATAATGTGCTCTGGACACAGTAACAGCAGACATGTTTGGTGCTGACCAAAGACAGCTTTTCAGGAGAAGCACCTCATACCAACTGTGAAGCACGTTGGGGAAAATGTTGTGGTTTGGGGTTTCTTCTTCAGGGACTGGACAGCTTGCGTTCACTGATTCAACTATGAATTCCGCATCATATCAAAGAGTGCTTGAAGATAATGTGAGGCCATCTGTCTGAAAGTTGAAGCTGAACCGAAAGTGGACCTTTCAGGATAATTATCCTAAGAACACTAGCAAATAAACCAACGAATGGCTCAAAAAGAAGAAATGGAGAGTTATGGAATGGCCTAGTCAAAGCCAGGATCAGAATCCCATTGAAATGTTGTGGGGGGATTCGAAACGGACCATACATGCAAGAAAACCCTCAAACATCTTACAACTGAAAGCATATTTCATGGAAGGGTGGTCACAAATTCCAGCAAGCCTGGTGGACAGTTATGCAATAGGCCTACAAGATGTTATTTCTGCTAAAGAGGGCAATACTAGCTTGGGGCCAAGGGTGTACTTACTTTTTCCACATCTATTCAAATTGAAAAAGAAAATCTTCGTTGTGGCTTTGATCTGGCACCACGACGTTAGCAGCAGATCCTTTAAATCCAGTAAGTTGCAAGGCGGGGCCTCCATGGATCAAACTTATTGTCTAGCACATTCCACCGATGCATAATCAGATTGAGATCTGGGGAATTTGGGGGCAAAGCCAACACGTTGAACTCCATCATGTTCTTCAAACCATTCCTGAATGAATTTTACAGTGTGGGAGGCTGCATTATCCTGCCATGCAGGGGTGTGCTTAGTCTGCTACAGTTTTACATTGGTGGTCCATGTCAAAGCAACATCCACATGTATGCCAGGACCCAAGGTTTCCCAGCAGAGCTGCCTTGCTGTCTACCCATTGTGCATCCTGGTGCCATCTCTATCTCTAGGGAAGTGTCGCACACGCACCAGGCCATCTGCATGATGTAAAAGAAAACGTGATTCATCAGACCAGGCCACCTTGTTCTACTGCTCCATGGTCCCGTTCTGATACTCACGTGCCCACTGAAGACGCTTACAGCAGTGGACACTGACCAATCTGCGGCTACGCAGCTAAACATGCAGTAGGCTGTGTGTTCGGACACCTTTCTATCATACCTAACATGAACTTCAGCAGTTTGTGCTACAGTGGCTCTTCTGTGAGCCTTGGGGTCCCATGAGCCTGTTGCCGTCCTTGGACCACATTTGGTAGGTACTAACCACTGCATACCGGGAACATCCTACAAGACCTACCGCTCTGGAGATGCTCTGACAGACGTCTAGCCATCACAATTTGGCCCTTGTAAAAGTCGCTCAGATCCTTATGCACGCCCATATATCCTGATTCCAACACATCAACTTCAAGTGCTGACGGAAAACTTGCTGCCTAATATATGCCACCCCTTCACAGGTGCCATCATAACAAGATAATCAAATGTTACTCACGTCACCATTCAGTGGTTTTAATGTCATGGCTGATCGAGACACACACACAATGAGTACGATACATAAAAGCATGATACCCAACGTGTACCACATCCGTGAGGAGCGGAGAAGCAAGACACACTTAAAGCAGAACTACTTAAGGAACTGATGGGGTTTGGGACTGACACTGAAGTGCTTCAGTAAACTATTAAGGTCATAACATACCTAAGCAGCTACACTTGGAGCACTTGCCATCTTTCAGCTTGGAGTCTGAATGTACATGACAAACTTTGCATAAATTGTTCAGTGTATGAGCGTCATCTGGACTCTTCTGATCTGAGAGCATGAAACAGAACACAGACAGTAAAAAAAATAAGAATTGACCAAATAATTACTATTAAATGTATTTAACACAAGTCATTTTTTAAAGACGCTATTCCATTCGTCTGAAAGGATTTATTGATGTTTGAAAAGCAAAGTCTTACGTTTGCGACTGTGAGGACGGTGGTTGATGACTGGAGACTGTGATGGCTCTTGGTCTCTGGCTTGAGGTCCTTCCTTATCGGCAATGTGGCTATGGCCATAGTGGTAGCTCAAGCCAGTGCGATTCCTGTAGCGTTTCCCGCAGACTGAAAAATAAGGAGAACCGATTAACTAGGAAGCACGATCCCAAAAATCCTCACAGCATGCAAAACCTGCGACAATGATTCTCCTGTGGGTGGTCCAAAGCCTTGGTCTAACATACGAGCTGTTTGTAAACTATGCAAACATGTGACTAAAATTAACATTAACAAAGATTACAGAAAGGCAATCTCTTCACTTCCTACTCCTGTTTTTGAGTCCAAAGCAGACAAAAATCCATATACCTGAAGCTGAAGTTTTTGAGTTATGCTTTTGTTTGTATCTGTCTGAAACAGAGAAGACACAAAGCAAAAAGAGACAAAAAAAAGAAAAAAAAAAAAAGAAGAAAGAACAAACATGAGCAAGGGTTACTCAGAAAGGTGGCACAGTTAACCCTGAGAACCTAATCTGCCTTCCGGGATATTCCACAGGTAAACTACAAGCTGAGCAAAACCCTGCAAGTCCAATTAACCAAACCAACTTGTTTTACAGAAATCTTGTAAAGCATAGCGCAGGGCTCCAGTACGCTTTTCAATCACACAAGATGTGTTTTTACAATTTTATCAGCACAAGTTACTTACTTTCACAGATATATGGCTTATCTTGGTCATCGTGGTCTGTCCTTCGGCGTCCTGAGCCTCGACCCTGCGACAAGACAGTCAAATAATCTCATCTCTATGCTTAGAAGAACCCATCTGTGCAGTGCATTTAAAGCTACGTCTAATTAATACTCCAGTTAGGAAATAATATTTATGCTTCTGTCCTGGTTCTTTTGGACTTCAGTGAATCATCTGACATTACTGATCATAATCTTTTTCTGGACAGGTTTGAAACGGAATGTTTTGGCCTGTGTTTGATCTTATTTTGGCAGACCGTTACCATTTTGCATAAATGAAAGATTTTTGGGAAACATATGATACGGTGTCCCACAAGGTTCTGTTTTAAGTCCTCGAACATTCTCCCTTTATATATATATATCCACCCCTAGACACACAATTCCACAACATAATACTGGTCTTCACGTCTACACTGATGATGCACAATTCTATTCCTCAGTTCAACCCGAGTCAGCAGCACAGTTCTGCAAAACTGAGAAGACAGAAAAGATTGAAACAGAACAGAAACTCGCTCCTTCTAAATTCAGACAAAATAGAAATATTGACGTTGTGTATCGGGCCTGCCTGCAATGAGGTTGTTCATGGCTTTTCTGCATCTACAGCAACTCATTCCAAAACTGCTTCTTACAGTGAGGGGAAAAAGTGAAATTGGATTTTCTTGTTGTTATTCTGTCTCTCTCTGTTCAAATAAACCTACCATTAAAATTATAGACTGATCGTTTCTTTGTCAATGGGCAAACGTACAAAATCAGCAGGGGAGCAAATACTTTCCCTCACTGTATTATCCGAGAAGAATACAAACACTACATATCCACCAGGTGTGTACACCTGACCATCACATCCATATTCGCTTGTTGAACATCCTGTTTCAAACTCTTTCCCCACTTTGCTGTTATAATAACCTCCACTCGTCTGGGAAAGCTCTCCACTAGATTAGGGAGCGTGGCTGTGGGGATTTCAGCCGAGTTAGCCGCAACAGCTGTAGTGAGGCCAGGCTCTTATCTCGGTCGAGAAGGCCTGGTGTGCAGTCCGCATTCCAATTCATCCCAGAGGTGTTCAGTGGCGTTGAGGTGAGGGCTCCGTACAGGCCACTCGAGTTCTTCCACTTCAACCTTGGCAAACCATGTCTTTATGGACCTCGCTTTGTGGTCCAGGCTTGGGCTAGTCCCCTCAATTCTAGTGAAGTGCAATCTTAAAAGACAAGGGATACAAAGACATCCTAGACGATTGTGTGCTTTCACCTCTGCGGCAACAGTTTAGGGAAATCCCACATATGGATGTGATGGTCAGGTGTCCACAAACTTATAGAGCGAATATATATATATATATATATCTATATATATATGCCAACAACGGGCCTCGTTCATTACATCGGATAAGTACAAATCTGTTTGTGAATTGTTTTGCACAAGCATTTACACAAGAAATGTTGTATTCAAATCCTGTACATTTGGAAAAATGATCATATCCTACTCATGCTCCTGTGTGTGTGTAAATTTACACACGAGAAGATTAACTAAAATAAACCTCTGATCATTTATCAATCATATAATCAGACATTTGTTCCTAGTAATACCTGTGAATTCCAAATAGGCATGAACATTGATTTACAGTTAATTCATTAGAGTTCCCATTGACTCTTTAATGTGCTTGGTCATAAATGCCTTGTTTTGACCTTATGGCCACTCTGAAATTTGACTCAAAATGATCTATAAAATAACTATTATTACAAGATTATTTTATACATCATCTACTCAAGTTGGGAGTGAAGTCAAGTTAGAAATATTCCCATACATGTCCAAGACAACCAGTGTTCAGTCCCACTCAGTTATACCGACATCCCTCACCAGCTCTTCTTTCCACTGGTGGTATCGGGGATATTATCATAACCAGTCGAGAGATGAGCATCGGTGTACAGCGTATCGCAGTGTGTAGCCTTTTGACTTCATGAATAAATCAGAGAGGAGTCACTCACTCTGCCTTTTCCCCGGTGTTTCCTTTTTGGTATGTCCACTTCAAAGTCCTCGTCGTCATGGTAACCATCCTCGTTGGCGTCAGCCTCCAATACTCTCTGCGATCGAAAATGAGGGGAGGAAGAGAGTCAGAGAGAAAGAGTGGGGGGGACAAAGAGAGAAAGTGCAGCATGGGGGGGGGGGGGGGGGGGCG